>JASKMD010000024.1:346188-393751 GCA_030144725.1 Haematococcus lacustris | reverse complement strand
GGTCAGGTCAGGTCAGGTCAGGTCAGGTCAGGTCAGGTCAGGTCAGGTCAGGTCAGGTCAGGTCAGGTCAGGTCAGGTCAGGTCAGGTCAGGTCAGGTCAGGTCAGGTCAGGTCAGGTCAGGTCAGGTCAGGTCAGGTCAGGTCAGGTCAGGTCAGGTCAGGTCAGGTCAGGTCAGGTCAGGTCAGGTCAGGTCAGGTCAGGTCAGGTCAGGTCAGGTCAGGTCAGGTCAGGTCAGGTCAGGTCAGGTCAGGTCAGGTCAGGTCAGGTCAGGTCAGGTCAGGTCAGGTCAGGTCAGGTCAGGTCAGGTCAGGTCAGGTCAGGTCAGGTCAGGTCAGGTCAGGTCAGGTCAGGTCAGGTCAGGTCAGGTCAGGTCAGGTCAGGTCAGGTCAGGTCAGGTCAGGTCAGGTCAGGTCAGGTCAGGTCAGGTCAGGTCAGGTCAGGTCAGGTCAGGTCAGGTCAGGTCAGGTCAGGTCAGGTCAGGTCAGGTCAGGTCAGGTCAGGTCAGGTCAGGTCAGGTCAGGTCAGGTCAGGTCAGGTCAGGTCAGGTCAGGTCAGGTCAGGTCAGGTCAGGTCAGGTCAGGTCAGGTCAGGTCAGGTCAGGTCAGGTCAGGTCAGGTCAGGTCAGGTCAGGTCAGGTCAGGTCAGGTCAGGTCAGGTCAGGTCAGGTCAGGTCAGGTCAGGTCAGGTCAGGTCAGGTCAGGTCAGGTCAGGTCAGGTCAGGTCAGGTCAGGTCAGGTCAGGTCAGGTCAGGTCAGGTCAGGTCAGGTCAGGTCAGGTCAGGTCAGGTCAGGTCAGGTCAGGTCAGGTCAGGTCAGGTCAGGTCAGGTCAGGTCAGGTCAGGTCAGGTCAGGTCAGGTCAGGTCAGGTCAGGTCAGGTCAGGTCAGGTCAGGTCAGGTCAGGTCAGGTCAGGTCAGGTCAGGTCAGGTCAGGTCAGGTCAGGTCAGGTCAGGTCAGGTCAGGTCAGGTCAGGTCAGGTCAGGTCAGGTCAGGTCAGGTCAGGTCAGGTCAGGTCAGGTCAGGTCAGGTCAGGTCAGGTCAGGTCAGGTCAGGTCAGGTCAGGTCAGGTCAGGTCAGGTCAGGTCAGGTCAGGTCAGGTCAGGTCAGGTCAGGTCAGGTCAGGTCAGGTCAGGTCAGGTCAGGTCAGGTCAGGTCAGGTCAGGTCAGGTCAGGTCAGGTCAGGTCAGGTCAGGTCAGGTCAGGTCAGGTCAGGTCAGGTCAGGTCAGGTCAGGTCAGGTCAGGTCAGGTCAGGTCAGGTCAGGTCAGGTCAGGTCAGGTCAGGTCAGGTCAGGTCAGGTCAGGTCAGGTCAGGTCAGGTCAGGTCAGGTCAGGTCAGGTCAGGTCAGGTCAGGTCAGGTCAGGTCAGGTCAGGTCAGGTCAGGTCAGGTCAGGTCAGGTCAGGTCAGGTCAGGTCAGGTCAGGTCAGGTCAGGTCAGGTCAGGTCAGGTCAGGTCAGGTCAGGTCAGGTCAGGTCAGGTCAGGTCAGGTCAGGTCAGGTCAGGTCAGGTCAGGTCAGGTCAGGTCAGGTCAGGTCAGGTCAGGTCAGGTCAGGTCAGGTCAGGTCAGGTCAGGTCAGGTCAGGTCAGGTCAGGTCAGGTCAGGTCAGGTCAGGTCAGGTCAGGTCAGGTCAGGTCAGGTCAGGTCAGGTCAGGTCAGGTCAGGTCAGGTCAGGTCAGGTCAGGTCAGGTCAGGTCAGGTCAGGTCAGGTCAGGTCAGGTCAGGTCAGGTCAGGTCAGGTCAGGTCAGGTCAGGTCAGGTCAGGTCAGGTCAGGTCAGGTCAGGTCAGGTCAGGTCAGGTCAGGTCAGGTCAGGTCAGGTCAGGTCAGGTCAGGTCAGGTCAGGTCAGGTCAGGTCAGGTCAGGTCAGGTCAGGTCAGGTCAGGTCAGGTCAGGTCAGGTCAGGTCAGGTCAGGTCAGGTCAGGTCAGGTCAGGTCAGGTCAGGTCAGGTCAGGTCAGGTCAGGTCAGGTCAGGTCAGGTCAGGTCAGGTCAGGTCAGGTCAGGTCAGGTCAGGTCAGGTCAGGTCAGGTCAGGTCAGGTCAGGTCAGGTCAGGTCAGGTCAGGTCAGGTCAGGTCAGGTCAGGTCAGGTCAGGTCAGGTCAGGTCAGGTCAGGTCAGGTCAGGTCAGGTCAGGTCAGGTCAGGTCAGGTCAGGTCAGGTCAGGTCAGGTCAGGTCAGGTCAGGTCAGGTCAGGTCAGGTCAGGTCAGGTCAGGTCAGGTCAGGTCAGGTCAGCCCGATCGGACAAGGTCGGTCAACACGCAGGGACGGACGCAGGGATTAATTTGTAGGAGGGTCAGGTCAGGTCGGGTCGGGTCGGGTCGGGTCGGGTCGGGTCGGGTCGGGTCGGGTCGGGTCGGGTCGGGTCGGGTCGGGTCGGGTCGGGTCGGGTCGGGTCGGGTCGGGTCGGGTCGGGTCGGGTCGGGTCGGGTCGGGTCGGGTCGGGTCGGGTCGGGTCGGGTCGGGTCGGGTCGGGTCGGGTCGGGTCGGGTCGGGTCGGGTCGGGTCGGGTCGGGTCGGGTCGGGTCGGGTCGGGTCGGGTCGGGTCGGGTCGGGTCGGGTCGGGTCGGGTCGGGTCGGGTCGGGTCGGGTCGGGTCGGGTCGGGTCGGGTCGGGTCGGGTCGGGTCGGGTCGGGTCGGGTCGGGTCGGGTCGGGTCGGGTCGGGTCGGGTCGGGTCGGGTCGGGTCGGGTCGGGTCGGGTCGGGTCGGGTCGGGTCGGGTCGGGTCGGGTCGGGTCGGGTCGGGTCGGGTCGGGTCGGGTCGGGTCGGGTCGGGTCGGGTCGGGTCGGGTCGGGTCGGGTCGGGTCGGGTCGGGTCGGGTCGGGTCGGGTCGGGTCGGGTCGGGTCGGGTCGGGTCGGGTCGGGTCGGGTCGGGTCGGGTCGGGTCGGGTCGGGTCGGGTCGGGTCGGGTCGGGTCGGGTCGGGTCGGGTCGGGTCGGGTCGGGTCGGGTCGGGTCGGGTCGGGTCGGGTCGGGTCGGGTCGGGTCGGGTCGGGTCGGGTCGGGTCGGGTCGGGTCGGGTCGGGTCGGGTCGGGTCGGGTCGGGTCGGGTCGGGTCGGGTCGGGTCGGGTCGGGTCGGGTCGGGTCGGGTCGGGTCGGGTCGGGTCGGGTCGGGTCGGGTCGGGTCGGGTCGGGTCGGGTCGGGTCGGGTCGGGTCGGGTCGGGTCGGGTCGGGTCGGGTCGGGTCGGGTCGGGTCGGGTCGGGTCGGGTCGGGTCGGGTCGGGTCGGGTCGGGTCGGGTCGGGTCGGGTCGGGTCGGGTCGGGTCGGGTCAGGGGCAGGGGGAGCCTGGGCAGGGGCTGCTCAAACACCGCCACCTCGGCGGGCAGCAGCTTGATGCCACGATGGACATCATATGCTGCAGCACACTGGCATTGGTGAGCAGCTCCATGGCATCTTTGATCTGGGTCAGCAGCTTGGGGTCCCTGATGCCCAGCTGCACTGGGGGGGCAGCGGGGCTGAGGCGGCTGCAGTGCGGGGTGAGCTGCGTGTGGGAAGGCGGGGGTGAGTATAGGGGGGGCAGGCTGGGTCAGGTGGGGAGGGGGGCCTGAGGCTGGACCTGCTGCTGGGACGCCTTGAGTGGGCTGGCCTAGGAAGGACTGGAGCAGCAACAACTCATCGCGTGGTGCACACAGCGTCGCGTCGTCAATTAGCCTCGTCCTTCGGCCTTCCGTCAAGCTTTGCGGCTAACCGGCTGCACCCTGTGTGGGGAGACGGGGTGCTTGCGTTTCGTTTTCGGGGGGATCCCAGGGATTCAGCAGCATTATTGAAGCGGAGTGGCCGTGCTGGGGGTGCATCAGGTCGCCATCCAACCGGAGTGCCGGCAACGGGACTTTGGCGGAAGTGATGTCCATTACAACATTACGTAGTTACCCTTGCGGCCTTGTGGCTGCATCATCACATGTTTTGATCATAATTACAGACCTCTTGAAAGGTGCTAAGTAGCCGGGTTTCAGTACATGTTTACAGTTACGGCCACATGAACGATATACAAGTGCACTGAAGATGCTAATGAATGAATCCGACATCTGCCAAGTAGTCGTGCCTTGCAGGAACCCGTCTGCCCTAGCCTTGCAGATATATGTCCTGCTGTGACTTGCAGGGAACTATACTGCCCTACTTGCTGGCCCTCCCTGTCCATCGGCTAGTAATCAATTAGCTGTCACTGTTTGGTTAGTAACCAGAAAACTCTTCCTGAAGTATATCCTCTACCAACCCAGCTGGCCCTGAACCCTACGCCACCCTAAGCAACTAGTTCCGAGCAATGACCCTTCACACGACACTGGCACTGAGGGGCAGGGTCATTGCAGCTATGAAGGGAACGAGACAGTGGCTCGCCCTGTGGAGGCAGTCGGGCCGTTCAACACCTTCCTTGTACCCTGTGGAGTGCAACAGGGGGCACTCTTGGGGAATCAGCAGGCAGTGTCGGGGAATCAGTAGACAGGGTAAGAGGATCAGCAGGCAGTGTTGGGGGTACAGCAGGCAGTCCCGGGCAATAAGTACAGTGGATCTGTGCAGCGACAACATAGCACAGGTGCAGCTCAAGGCATGGCCCATCAGATATTGTGAGAGGACAGGGATTGTCGGGGAATGGTGGGCTCTCCTGACACTAGGGTGGGTTGCAGTGTTTTTTCGCCTTCTATATAGCGATCGCTATAAAAAGCGACATTTCAGGGGTCCTATTGCGCTATGAAATGGTCGCTTTTCGAGCTTCACTACCTCTCACTGCGCTATGAAAACTGCGGTTTACCCTGAAATTTTGCGTATTTTAGCGTAGTTTTCGTTGTATTTTCTACCTGAGCGATGTAAGGTCGAGCTATAAAATCAAGGGTATGAACCTATGCCATGTCACTTTGAGCTATAGATCATGCATCCGGGCGAAACGAAAAAAAAACAGTGGGTTGCCTAGCTCACACCTTGGCCATAACCCTAACCACAACCCTAGCTTAAGCCCTGACCACAACCCTAGCTTATGCCCTGACCCTAGCCGTAACCCTAACCATGGGCTTGCCCTCACCTTGGCTTGCTCGTAATTGCCACGCACATCGATGTTGTGGCGAGCTGCACGCAGGGGCAGGGCTAGGCAGTGAGGCACACGGCAGCTTGGCACAGCGCCTTACGGGCATACAGCAGTGTGATGTGCAGTTGATGGGGATGAGTCTCATTGGCACCTGCCGCCCTGCTTATGGCATCCTGGTCTCCCTGAGCCACACTCAGCTGCTGTCTTGGGGCCAGTCACCTCAGGGGAGGTAGTGTGGCAGGGGTGATGAGCACGGAAGAGTGGCAGAGTGGCATATGAAGGTGGTGCTGGGAGGTGGTGGGTGGTGGCATATGAAGGTGGTGCTGGGAGGTGGTGGGTGCACCAAGGTGCATGGCAGCGTCCGTCCCATGGCAGCAATCAACTGGTTGGCCCAGGGCCAGGAGGTGTTTCTACCAGGTGAGGTGTAGAGGCACCCTGAGGGTGATGGTGAGGGAAGCTGGCAGCAGCTTGCGCACAGCAGGCCGTGTGGAAGCCCCCAGCAGGGCAGGTGGAACCCCGCCTAGTGCGGCCAGCCTGGAGCCAGCAGCGTGACCAGCCAGTGCGGGGCATGATGTGGTGCCCAGTAGTGCCCCCCCGCAAGCCCCCACAGGCCCCACGCAGCAGCCAGGCAGCCACACAGCCAGCAGCAGCCTCAGAGCCAGGGCCCAGCACTCCCCTGCCAGCCAAGCGCACCAAGCGCACCAAGGCTGAGCCAGAGGCAGCTGAGCCCACAAAGGGCAAAGGCAAGGCTGCCAAGGCCAAGCCAGCACCACAGCCAGGCAGGTGGCTGGACAGGGACTGCAATGCGGCCCTGAACATGCAGCGCATTGGGGAGAGCAGGTGGCGGCCGCTGGAGCTGTGCTACTGGCCAGACCAGGGAGCGCTGCCAGCCAAGGGCAAGGAGTACCCTGGCTTGGGCTACAAGCGGCTGCGAGACAAGCCACCCAAGGCCCAGCAGCAGCAAGCCCCCCCTATTTGAAGCTGTCATCAGCTTACGCTTAGTGCATGTTTTGTCATGCCAACTCTACGCATGCCCTGTCACAGGGGTCAGGTAATGATGTAGGTGGTAGGCGACCGTGACCATGTGTATGCCATGTCTAGGCCATGGCATACACATGTGATGGGAACTCCACACAGGCAAAAACACCGTTTTGTAGTGGTTCACAATTAGTGTGTTCGACTGCAATGAATGCTCAAGGTTGAGAGCCAAGGTGCTGCCAGGAGGGCTACGACGTCAGGCTGTGACAGTGCGGTGACCTGGCTACAACGTCAGGCTGAGGGAGGCAGCAGCCTGGCCTGGCAGTAAGGCTGTGACAGTGCGGTGGGTGAGGGCTGCCAGAGGTTGTGACTGGGAGCTGGAGGTGAGGCCGCCTGGTGATCATGACAGGTCAGTGGTGGCTGGGATCAGTGGGTATGACGGAGGTGAGGATGAGGGGGATCAGGGTTATGCTCAGGGCACTGAGGGGCAGTTATGGGTCTAGGTCTGGGTGCTGGGCTCAAACAGCTGTCATGTGGCAACCCAGAATGCAAGTATCACTTGTTTAGGCAATTATAATATGTTACATGCCATCTCGTGGGAGGGTAGCTTTCTTTCTTTGCTACATGCCATCACCAAGGGTGAGTGAGGGGTGGGTGTGGCCGGCTTAAAATTAGGTGGGCGCTGGCCAATAAGCAGGGGCTACCTTCTCTCCTGTGGTGTGCAGGGCCAGGGTTGCCACCTCACAGCACCACCAGACGCACTCACTGAAGTTTGCGTCATAGTCACTCTGCCACTGCTTACTGCCCGCCAGGTTGATGCCGGTGTGGGCACCCAGGGGCAGGGTGGGCCGGGTCAGGCTCGCGCGCACGGCTGATGCATTCCTGAACAATCAGCAAGCCATGGCACGCGGTGGTGGCTGCTGGGTGGGCGGGCAGACAGCCACAGCCACATTGATCGGCTGGCCAACAGGCACAGCAGCCCAGCAGGTAGTGAGGGCCTGAAGGGGGCCATGGCATGCGGTTGGGGGTGCTGGGCGGGCTGGTAGACAGACACAGCAGGCAGGCAGGCAGGCAGGGCTGCTGCACAATGAGGAGGGGGGGAAGGCAGCGACCTACCACCTTATGACATGACATGACCAGCTGACAGGGCTGACACTGACCCTGATCACCCTCACCATGACCCTTTGTGATGTCAGGCAAATTATGACCTACTCGCTTCTTAGGGTTCCATAGTGGGGTGACCATCAATAACAACAAGCTGCTGAATGGCTCCACTTGCATCGGACATCAAACTGAAAATAAACAAGCCAAACCATACCGTGCTGGCCGCCGGACAACTGCTTTCTTGCACTGACCCTGACCTGGTGGCTAGGCCTAGACTTGCTAGGCCTAGAGCTGGTGGCTAGGCCTAGACAGCAGACCTAGCAGATTGCTTCCTTGCACCCTCTGAGCTGCCAGCTCACCCGCAGTGCTCAAAGCACTCCGCTCACAGACCTAGCTCTGCACGGCCAGCTGTGCAGCCAAACTAGGCAAGCTAGCCAAACTAGGCACGGCCAGCTGTGCAGCCAAACTAGGCAAACTAGCCAAACTAGGCACGGCCAGCTGTGCAGCCAAACTAGGCAAGCTAGCCAAACTAGGCACGGCCAGCTGTGCAGCCAAACTAGGCAAACTAGTCAAAAACTAGGCACGGCCAGCTGTGCAGCCAACTTAGGCACTGCATGGCCTGCACAACCCCCTAGTGCCCAGGCTGATCCTATCCTGACGGGCAGGATCCCAGCCTCACCTGACATTGGCATTCCAAGCCCGCAGCACGTCGGCTTCCTCACGCGGGGCAAAGGTGAGGGCATGCGTGGACTGCAGCATGACCCCGTCACTGGGCTGGTTGAAGGGCTTGGTCTGTGATTCAGGGCGCAGGAGGGCAGACATGGGGTGAGGCATCGCCCTGTGAACACCCTCCCCTCAAATGGCCTCCAGCCCATACACCACGCCATGCAGGAGTGCAGGAGGGAGGAGGGAGGAGTACATACAGGGAATACAGAGGCCACCCGGCCACCCCTCACCCGGACATAGCACTCTGGCACTGGGTAGGCGTTGCGGGCTGGGGCCAGGGCAGTCACGGGGTTCACAGCGCCCATGGGACAGGACACCTCCCGGAACTTCAGCTTGCGCTGGGGACCTGCACCACCAGCAGGCGCAGCAGCAGTAATAGCAGCACCATCACCAGCAGCAGCAACACCACCACCAGCGCTGACCAGCATCAGCAGCGGCAGCACCTTAGGGAAGCGCAAATGTCTGTCACACCGCCACGCACTGGCAGCAGGGTGTGTACCTGGCCACCTGTCTGTCATGTCTACCACACCTCCTTCCCCACACCCCTCACCCCTCCTCTCCCACACCCCTCCTCTCCCACACCCCGCACCCCTCCTTTCCCACACCCCTCCTCTCCCCCTCTTCACCAAACTTACCGGCGCTGCTGATGCGGCGTGGAGGCCCTGCCCCCGCCCCCAGGCTGCCGTAGGCCCCCTGGTAGGTGCTGCAGGGGGACAGGTTGGCGGCCACGGCCCAGTTCAGTGGCACGCTGCTCTTGAAGGTGTTGCTGCTCACAGCTACGGGCGGGCCTGCCAGCCGGGGACCTGCTGAGCAACAGGCGACAGCTCACCTGACCAGGTCATGTGTGGGCAGCAACACGCAGGGAGAGGAGGGGAGGGGCAGCTGCTGGGGGGCAGGTAGGAGGGGGGCAGCACCAGCAGAAGAACCTACCTACCTAACCAAGGATCGTCACCAACAAACTAAAACCTGGCGGCTTGCTGGCGGAGAGTTGGGCAGAGTCGCTGGCGGGCAGGCAGAGCAAGCAGAGAGCAGGCAGGCAGGCAGGCAGGCAGGCAGGCAGGCAGGCAGGCAGGCAGGCAGGCAGGCAGGCAGGCAGGCAGGCAGGCAGGCAGGCAGGCAGGCAGGCAGTAAATGTCGGGAGCTTGCCCTGGACCACAACCAAGCACAGGTTATTTTGCCATGTACTGGGGCCAATTGCTGTATGAGTGAAGGTGTGATCAGGCAGGCAGGCAAGGAGGCAGCACACGCACACACCTGGCCCTGCTCTGCTGCCCAGTGCACTTGCCCACCCCAGCCCACCCCACCTAACCCGGCCCAGCCCATCCCCTGCCCCGCACTGCGCCTCCCCACCGCCCCCCAGGCACGCTCACCTGGAGCCTTCCAGCCCCCACCGCTCTCCATCACTGCCGTCGCACTGACCGGCCGAGGGGGGCCCCCGTCCGCCTCCTCCGCCGCCGCCTCCCTGCCTGCCCCCTGGCCCCCCCGCCCCACAGACTCCCCCTGCGGCTCCGCCAGCCTGGGCCTCCCCCCTGCCACCGCCCTCACACTCGTCACACTGCCATTGGACGTCCCCGGCCGCGCTGCGTACGGGCTGGCCTCCGGCCCCACCCCTTGCAGCCCTGACGCCTGGCCCCTGGCAGCAGTGCCCCTCCCTGGGCCCTGCTGCTGCTGCTGCTGCTGCTTTCCGGCCAGGGTGGGGTAGGTGCCATCAATCTGGGGGGGAGGGTGCCCCATGGTGCGTATGCGGGTCTGCTCCCTCATCAAGGCCGTCAAGCTGGGGTCCTCGGTCTTGCTCAGAGGCCCGTGGACAGCCTAGTGTGCAGCACGTCAGGTGTGCAGCACGCCAGGCCCAACACATGGGTTAGGGAAAGGGAAAGGGAAAGGGAAAGGGTTCACCCCAAGAGGTGGCTAGGAGCTGGTCAGCACTGTCAGGCTGGTGGCGCATGTCGGGCCAGCCTCATGCAATTGGTGGCCAGGAGCTGGGCAGTGTGAGGGGAGTGTGAGGTCACAGGCAGGGCAGGCAGGGCAGGAGGCTGGGCGGTGAGTCATGAGTTGAGCAATCGCATGAGGGAAGGGGCACCTGCCTCCTCCATTGCTCTCCTTCCCAACCTGCCTCCATCGCCCTCCTCCCCCATCTGCCTCAACCACTTTTTACCTGAGAGTGTGACTTGTACATGTCGGGCTTGGTGACGGCAGTCAGCTGGCGCAGCACCTCCAGAGCCTCCCGCCGCTGTGCCGAGTCCATGCCGGTGAACAGCGCGTCAAGCTCGGGTCGTGCATCAGCCTGCAGCCAAGGGGTGAGCAGTTGGGTGGAAGCTGCTAGGAAGCTGTACGGAGGGAGATGGAGATGGAGCTGCCGGGCTGGTTGTGCTGGCGTGGCTTACCATGGCACGCTGGTCATTTGAATATGATGATGTAATTAAACATGGCATCACCGAGCTGGGTGAACAGTAGGGGTGGGGCCGGCTGGGCAATGATGAGTGGATGTGGGGCGCGGTGGGTGGGATGGGGAGGGGAGGGGCGGCGTTGGCTATGGATTGGGTATGAGTGGGTTATGGGTTGGTTAGGTATGAGTGGGTATAGGGAGCCCTGGCTGCACCTGGAGCAGCTCGCGGTAGTATGTTTGCTGGCGGGCCATCCATCGGAAGAAGGCTGCCTCCTGCTTGGCTGCTGTCGCCTGCAGCTGGCGGTCGGTGTGGGGCCAGACCTGCAGGGTCGGCAGCGGCAGGCGAGTGGCAGCACTGGGAAACCACCACTCGCTGCCCTCTCCTGCCACTGCCGCCATACTGCACTGCCGGTGTGTCCACTTGTTGACCACAGTGTCCATCAACAGCCCAAGGAACAGGACATCAAAGCGAGTCAGGGGATGAGGGCGCTGGAGGTGAGGCGGCTGGCCGTCAGTCTTGTGAGGAGCCTGAACAGTCAGCAACCTGCTCCAGCCCGCTAGTGCATGGCACCATGGAGGACCTGCACCGTGCCTTGCCTCACTGCCCCGTCTGACTGCTCTGTCCGACTGCTGCTGCCGCTGGCTGGCCACTGATGCAGACAACCCTTCCGATCCAGTGCTGATGGGGGTGCTGCCAAACCCCCTACCTGCCTGCCTACCTGCCTGTAGGCCACACCTGGTTGTTGACGGCTGTGTACATGGACCTGAAGAAGCGCGAGCGCCACTCAGAGTCATCACCCCTGCAGGCGCAACAAGTCAGCGGCGCCCTCTCCCACAGCAGTGACCGCAGCATCAATTGCTGACGCAGCATTATATTGCAGGGGTTGGAGAGCCTGGGCAGCAACTGTGAGGGGTGGCGGTAGGAGCCGGTGCTCCAGGAGACTGCACCAGAGCATTGGTGCCCCAAGGCCTGGGGTCTGACGCAGCTGTGCTTCGCCCCACCCCTCACTGCCCCTGCTACCTCCTCCTGCCTCCACCTGCTTGGTGCTGGCCTTGTGGGCCAATCCCTCAGGGGCCTGCCAGCCAGCCAGCCCTGGGCCCACACACAGCATGCCTGGCCCTGCACTCACGCCTTGCGCATGTCGCCGTACTCGCTCTTCATGGAGGTGTTGCTGGTGGGGTGGGCGCGGGTGCTGGCCCGCATGCTGGCGTACAGTCGTGGGTGCCACTGACCCAGGTGGTATGCCATTTGATAGGAAGTCACCACTGCAGGCACTCCCGCCTCCTCCCCCACACCCACAGCTGCTGAGGCCCCAGTGCTGCCTCCTGCTGCGCCTGGGTCTACCTGGCCCGCCTGGCTGCTGCGGCTGCTGGCTGGGCGTGGAGGGGTGGAGGGGGCCGAGGGTGAGCGCAGGGGGGTCACCACAGGGCCTAGGCTGAGCCCGGCAGCATGGCGGCTGGCGTGGCTGGGCAGTGGGGCTGGCTGGCTGGGGTGTCGCTCATCCCCACTGCTGCTGCTGCTGGCCCCAAGGGGGGCCGGTGCCTGCGCAGCTATGACTGTGGTTGTGTAAGGGGTGGGCGGCCGCAGGCTCTGGGGGTGGCGGGACTCTCTGCCGCCTGCCTGCCCCGCCGTCATGAACTGCACTGCCTGCTCAGCGGCTGCCCGGCCGGCAGCGTGCTGCTGCGCTGAGGCGCCCAAGACCTGCAGCTCCCTGTGGTGCGCTGCCTGCAAGCGGCGGGCCGGGCTGACTGACCTGCCCCCCACCCCACCAATCAGTTCGCTGGCCTCCTCCCTCGACACCTGCGGAGTGCCTTGCAGGCCAGGAGCTGGCAGAGAGGTGCGTAGTGGCAGGTCGGGGGCTGCACTGCGCATGCCGCTGGCGCCGGCCTGAGCTCCTTGCGTGGCTCCTGTGGAGTCCCAGCCTGAAGGACCTCCTGAGGGGTCATGCTGGGCTTGCGCTTTGCGGGCTCCTCGGGTGGCTGTATAGGACCACTGCGGGCAGGCCAAGCAGCTGCAATGGGAGCTGCCATAGGAATGGCCCTTGGCAGGAAGTGCCGGCCATCAGGGTGCAAATCAATGCCAGACTCTACACATGCCAGCTGCATGATGTGAGCAATGCAGAAACAATGTGTGCAGAATTAAGCCAGGTGTACAGTAGTGACATAGGAGTGTATGGGTGTGCTGGGTAGGTGTATGGGTCTTGACTCCGTAACATCTGCAGCTCAAGCACCTGCACAATGAAAGAGCATGGCGAACATGATCGTTAGAGTGGAGCAAACAAATTAGCAATAAGCAATGAGCAAACAAAAACTTTAGACATTGATGTCATTACCTGCCTGCTGTGTGTTTGTAAGGTTTTCAGGAGACCATCCTGGGCGACGAAGATGGCACGGCATGTTGAGCAGATGAATCACGCAAAGTTGCTGAGGTGCGTGCTTACCTGCTGCGCCATGATGAGTCTGCACCGGAGTGCCGCTGCCCGCGCGCCGGGCATGTGAGGTCTCTTTTGCTTCATCAAGTGCGGGTTTGCTCGCCTCTACAGCTTCCAACAAGCCACTTAGCAGCCTCTGTGTCCGTTGCTTCTCATCGGCGTCTGCCGTCGTGCTGAGCCAGTGAGAGGCGTCGCGGGAGCAGCTGGGATGGTTAAAAAGCCTGGTACCATTGATGCCCATCGTGCCCATCGCGCAATGTCCACTACCTCTAAGCCAGCGATTTCACTGCATTAGCCATTGTCCCAGAACGTTGTTTCTACGACGGACTCTTAGTACTGTTTAGTACTGTTAGTGCTGCTAGCGACTCCGCGAGGACTCCAACTCCAACTCCAAGCACTCCAACTCCAACTCCAACTCCAACTCCAACTCCGCTATTGGATACGGGGCCTAAGCTGGGCGCACATGCTACGAGCCACAGGTCACACGTTAAAACTTCGCGCTTTAACAGAGGACTGTACATTGCATAGAACGGGACTAGCAGACAGTAGCAAGCACCCGTGGAAGGCTGTCTCCTTCGATTCCAACAGGGACAGCTAGGAATGGTGTTGAGACGAACGCTCGTGGCACTTCTGGCGCTTACCGTTGCAGCATCTAAACGCATCGATGCCCCTTGCTCAGCATGCCGGGCCATCGCGCAGGAGTTGCAGGTGCACCCCGGTGTATTGCCCTTGCATGCCACCTGGCTAATGTCTGGCACCTGGCTTACACACATTTGTGATGAATACCTTGGCAGGAACGGCTTGACAATGAACCAGTGCGGAACCATCTAGACATGCGCCATAGGCTAGATGCACAGGGTAACCGACAGGGGCGTGTCATTGACTACAGGTAGGTGCAGCTGCATTGTGAAACCCAAAGAAAACTGACTTTACAGTGCCATGCAAACAGTCTGTGTTGCATGTCCATGACAGAATGAGCGAACTGCGCGCGGTGGAGCTCCTAGATAACCTGTGCACACGCATGAAGCAGTGGACTCTTGTAAAGATCAACACCACAAATGATGCCGGGGAGGTGGGTGGACGCAGCTGGTGCAGGCACAAGGTCCAGAGGGATCCACGTCTGTCTACATGCTGGCTGCAGCGCCACTCACGCACAGCGTGCACATGGCTGCATGGTTGGCAAAACGGCTACAGGTCACTGGGCGCAAGCGGCGATGGGACAAGGTGTCAGGCGCCAGTGCTGACAGCAGGCCAGATAAGGATGAGGAGACAGCCTTGCAGAAACGGTTGGAAGGCTACTGTGGGAGGTGGGTGGAGGGCCCAGGCAGCACTCAACCTCCACTTGCCTGAGCTGGGACATGCTGAGCTTCATCTAGGTGTGGCCATGCAGCTGATGCTCGGCCTGCCCCAAATTTTGGAACTTGACAAACTTCTGGCTCCCTGCTTGAGCCTGCTCACCACAGCTGGATTTTAATGGGTTTCAATGGATGTCAATTACACACTTCCTAAACTGTAGCTGGGCATTGTACGGATTTTCACAAGTCATGGGGGTCCTGTGCCTCTCTAAGAGAAAGCCTGGCAGCACCATAACAATGCTGTGGGAGTAGCCTGCTTGCATGCAGGAGCAGGGGGTGGTGAGTGGTGCGCTGGCCACGCAGCTCAGCAGCTGGGCCAGTGCCAAAGTGACAGCCATATCCAGCGAACAGCAGCCCTGCCAGCTTCTGTGGGTCGTACTGGGCGCAGGGTGCTGGAGGACCATGACGAGAGCATAGCAGACGCTTTGCGGCAGGGCACCCTGGAGGCGGCTGGTGGGTGTCTGCAGTCTGCCATGCACGCATGCTGCAGGCACTCTTTGTCATCATCATCATCATCATCATCATCGTCATTAAGCATCTAGAGAGGAGGCTGACTAGCGGCCTATTGCACCTGGGGGGCCAGGGGCAGGTGAGCACCATGGACTGCCATTGGTTGTCATTGCTTGCTTGCCATTGCCATCATACATTGGTGGATGTATCCCTGTTGTGGAGGAAGTAGCAATGGGGATGGTGTGGCCAATGAGTGGGATATGAATTGGTCCTAACTCAGCTCCGGCCACTGGCCTGCTTGACTGACCTGCCCTCCATGAATCAAGAACAAAGTACAATGCACCTCACTGCTAGGTGCATGGACATAGGTGCATGTGAACTTGAGAACTACGCTCTTCAATTGAGGCGACAGCTTTAAACACCCTTTGGTGGTGGTGCGGCAAATTGGTAGAAAGGGGGAAGCCACCTGACGGCTGCCAGCTACAGCGGCGCAAACAGCAGTCATCGCTTGCTGTTGGCTGTGTTGGCTGCCTGCAGGAGCGTCTGAGTGGCTCTGCAAAGGCCTGCTGAAGGCGTGCCCCACAGACAGCACTGCAGCGGCAGCCCCTGAGGCGCCGGGGACGGGAAGGGGCTTGCACAACAGCCAGGAACGGGCAGACATGGCAGCAGCAGCGGCAGCAGGCGTCACAGGGGTGCATGCAGGGTCAGCAGGGGAGCTGTGAAAGCTGTCAGGCCTAAGTACTGTCGTCAACATCCAGCCTGGGGCTGCCCTCTCCTACTGCTCCACCTAGTGAAGTCAGATGAACTGGGGCCAGTGTTGGGTTTAGGGGATGCCTGCTGCCCTGCAGCATCACACGTCCTCAGCCCACAACTAGTGTAAGCAATGGTGCCTGCTGTTATGGCGCTGCTGACACTCAGCACACGCAACCCTTGTAGAGCTGTGCATTATCGCTTTTATTTATTTACAAGGATAGGCTTGCAAAAACTAGAAAAAGGAACAAAGGGGAGAAGGAGGGTTGTGGCATTATGGGTGACACCTGTTTGGTAGTTTGTCTGCGCCACAGACTATACCAACAGGCGACAGAGTATGCCATGCCGACTGAACAGAATACCAGAGCAGGGCACAACTCCAGGCTACAGGTCCTGAAGGCAACCTTGCTGGGAAAGCAGCCCGGCACTTGCATCACGTCCTGCCCAATAGTGTAACCGATGTGCTCTACACAACCCACGCTGGCCTGGTAGCCTGTTAGCGCCATGCTTGCAACAACAGGCAGTCTGTTAGCCATGCTGACTTGAGCCAGAGAGCTGTTCAAAACAGGTCGCAGGACGTCAGCTCAGCTGACACAGCACTAGGTTGCGAGTCTCACAGGCTGCATGGCTGAGGACCAGGCTCATAGTGTATGCTGCTCGCACCTAGGCTTCGCATTGACATAGGCATTTACGAGGTGCAAACACATTGCATGTGGAGCCACACTGGGTCAGACTGGGCACTGCAAGGGTGCGAGTTCAAGCGTAGCAGTGCACTCATGGCAACCAGATACTCATTGCTGGTCGCTGGCTACTCACACAAACGTACTAGCATTTGGCAGGCGTGCAGCTCAAGAATGCAGCATGCATGTCCCACAAAACGATGATGCATCCCAGTGGCTTTTGGAGCAAGGCCAAGGAGCCACACCATGCTGGTCGGCCCACAAAACAAGCCGTCATCGTCATGTTCTCACACTGCCATGCATCATTTTGCCATGTCGCTAGTGGTTGGGTCCACGGCCTCGTCTGTTGCTGGGGTTGTCTGCGCCAGGCGGCCGCACTTTGATAGCTGTGTCCAGCTTGCGAGCCAGAGTTTTTGCCACCCTGGACTCCAGCGCCTCCCTGCAGGGCAGCAGGGGCGGGGCAGCCAGAAGAGTAGGTCGCCCCTGCACGCCCTGCCACCCACAAACCTTTGGACACCTGCATGCGCTACCATCTACATAGTCTGGCGGCAATGCTCTGTCCAACTGTGGTGACCTGCCAGTGCACATATAACGACGTTGGCCATTGCCACAAGAGGCCCCCGCTTTTGCTCAACTCACTGCTTCCTGCTGGCTTGTGCGCTCACGGCATCTCACTACTTCCTAGGTGCCTGCACGTCGCCGATGCTGAACAGCGCTTTGCCAAACATCAACTGCCGAGTACGGGTCACACCTGGTCAAAGGTCGCTCATCTTCCGGCCCTCCGGGCGGTGCTCCGTCGCCCAGCCCTGCGGTGCCTCCCTCTGCCGCTCCACTAGCCGCGAGCTCCAGCGCCTCGACCTCCTCTGGAGAGGGTCCAGTCGTTGAAGGTGGCTCGATGATGATGCGCGGCGAGGCAGATGTCAGAGGCTGCGCCATCAGTGCCTCGGCAATGATAGAAGGCGGTGGCAGCGGGTTCGAGTGTGAGCTATCGCCAGCGCGCCGCACGGCGTAGGCCTGAAGCAGCTCGTTGGTGCGCTGCTCGATGATGCCGAGGTGAGCCAGCACGTTGCCCTCGGTCACCAGGCCATCGTCGCCGAGCAGCTCACGCACGGCCGGCGTGTTGCAGCCAATGGTGTCGAAGAGGTCGAAGATAGAGGTCTTCAGCACAGCCACGGTGTTACTGGCGGCTTCGTACCTGCACCAGGCAAAGAGCAGACAACAGTACACCGTGGCTTTGTATTCAAATCATGCCTTCGGGATTGTGCTATGTTGCCACAGCGTGGCAACAGCTGGCAGGAATTGACATGCCTAGGTCACACTTTCTACTCTGCAAGTCTACATGGCCTCTGTAATGAGTGTAGTTTGCTGTGTGCCCAGACTTGCCCAGTCTTCACCCCTCGCAGCTGAGGCACCTGCAGACAGTCAACTGGCAGCCGCTAGGCTCCTCAACCGCATGTGCCTCATGGGGTTTTAGCAGCCCAGCTCCCACCTCTTCTCATACAGCTCGGCCTGGGCCTGGGTGCTGGCCAGCCGCTCCTCGGTGTCCTTCATGGCGCTGCTCTTCAACCGGTCCAGAGCAGCCCCACCCTGCCGGTACTTGTCCACCTACACAGCCACAGGGCAACGACCATCCGGCCACTCGCAGCCATCCCTAGTAGCAGTGCAGCCAGGCACCTTGCATGGCATTATCCATGCACCCCTATCACCTCTCACCTCTAGCACAGTTCCTTTTTCAGTCTTTTACCTTTGGGGGTTGGCTTGTATCCACCCAAGCCCTGCCACCTTAGTGTAACAACTACTACTACCCCTTTCCACCCTGCTGCCACGGCCCCTAGAGTTGGCGCACATGGCAAGCTCCCTCCTGTTGCTGGCTCGCGGACGGCGCACCTCTCGCCTAATGATGTTGATCTGGTCCTCCAGGGCCTCAATTTCCGTGTTGACCTCGTTCACGTAGTTGAACAGCGTGTAGTTCTGGTCCTCTGCGCTGATGAAGCTGGACACCAGCACGTCAATGTCCTCAATGCCGGTGGCTGCCTGGATCTTCTCAAACGCCTGCCTGTGGCCACACAGAGCCACCACCACAGTACCCCTGGGTGACAGCGATGTTGGGAGGTGGACGCTGGGATTGAAGTACTGCATACAATGCCTTTCTGAACTCAGCTGAGGGTTACAGTGACGGCTGCGCAGAAGCCCTTCATCCCTACTCCATGTAAAGGTTCCCATGGTCACACTGCCCTCCCCACTGTAGCTGAGTGCGGTGGCTATGCTGATGCTGTGCATCCCTTAGCAGCCCCCCAGCAGACCTCTTACCCATACATCTGCACTTTCTCAGCTGCCACGTTCTGTGCCAGCGCCTTGTTGTAGGTTGGCCCCAGCATGGTGGTGCGGCCCAGGCTGCTGATGCCGTGCTTGCTGCCGCCTGCGCGCCCGCTGCCTGCCAGGCCTGACTTGAGCAGCTCCTGGGTCTCCCGCTCCCTCATGGCCAGCTCCTGAGCCCGAGCGCGCTCCTGACCCCGCAACACCCACAACAGCAACTGAGCACAGCAAAACATGACTGCACCCACAACAGCTACGCAGCAGGCCAAGCTGAGGCCAGATGCACAGCTTAAAGTTACTGCTGGTATGCCTGGAAACCAGGGCTGGACCTGGCCTGGCCTCCCTGTCCAGTGTGTTCCAATCTAGGTGGCTTCAGACATGAGGGCTGCTGCTGCCACTGCTGCTGCCCGCTGGTTGCGCACCCGCTCCCGCTTGTTGTCCTCAATGATCTGGGTGAGCTGACGCCACTCCTCCTCAAACCCCGCCTGCTCCTTCTCTGCCTGGCCCATCAGCACCGCCATCTCTGCAGTAGCTTTCTCCTTCAGCTCGTACACCTGAGCACCCGGTCCCAGCATGGCAGACACATGCATGGCCTGCATGGCTGCAGGCGTGGCCAGGCACGAGCATGGCAGGACAGCACAGTTTGCACAGAGAGGTCAGGTGAGCCTTGCGCATCTTGCTTGTGCTCATGCAAGGGCATGCATGAAGAAGAAGAAAAAAAATGATATGAAGAAAATGACATGAAGAAAATGACATGAAGAAGAAGAAAAACTACTCCAGCAGAGCCGGGGTGCATTTCATGGGAGAGAGGTACCAGATACACCTGTCATCTTTTGACCCATCATTTGGCATGCAGGAACACCAGTCTAGGCTAGGCAGGGCATGCTGCACTTTTCCACATTCTCTCCCTAAGCCGAACCCAAATCCACCATAACCCTAACCTAACCTTAGTCCCGTAGCACTATTGTCAGTCCTCAGTTCCTTCCTCAGTCCCTCCCTGTCTCAGCCTTTGTCCCTCCCTCCCTAAGCACACTATGCTGTTGTACAAGCAAGCCCCCCCGCAAGCCCCCACAGGCCCCACGCAGCAGCCAGGCAGCCACACAGCCAGCAGCAGCCTCAGAGCCAGGGCCCAGCACTCCCCTGCCAGCCAAGCGCACCAAGCGCACCAAGGCTGAGCCAGAGGCAGCTGAGCCCACAAAGGGCAAAGGCAAGGCTGCCAAGGCCAAGCCAGCACCACAGCCAGGCAGGTGGCTGGACAGGGACTGCAATGCGGCCCTGAACATGCAGCGCATTGGGGAGAGCAGGTGGCGGCCGCTGGAGCTGTGCTACTGGCCAGACCAGGGAGCGCTGCCAGCCAAGGGCAAGGAGTACCCTGGCTTGGGCTACAAGCGGCTGCGAGACAAGCCACCCAAGGCCCAGCAGCAGCAAGCCCCCCCCATTTGAAGCTGTCATCAGCTTACGCTTAGTGCATGTTTTGTCATGCCAACTCTACGCATGCCCTGTCACAGGGGTCAGGTAATGATGTAGGTGGTAGGCGACCGTGACCATGTGTATGCCATGTCTAGGCCATGGCATACACATGCGATTGGAACTCCACACAGGCAAAAACACCGTTTTGTAGTGGTTCACAATTAGTGTGTTCGACTGCAATGAATGCTCAAGGTTGAGAGCCAAGGTGCTGTTGTACAGCTGTGAGCATACCTGGTTGGCCAGCTGTATAGTGTCGGCCATGTCCTTCTTCAGCTTCACCAGCTCACGCTCCAGGTTGTTGTGTATGCTCTCAAACATAAGTCGTTCACGCCTCAAGTTGTTAATCTGCTCCCGGAGCTGTTTATTGTGTGTGATGCTCTGGTTGTACTTGACATATGCCTTCTCCAGCCTGTTTTCCAGCAGCTTGATACGCTTCTGGACGCTGATATTCTGCTCTTTGGCACAATTGATGCCCCCCATGAGGTTGCGCGTGGTGGTGAGGACTGTGGTGGCTGCATCCATCTGCTGATCAAGCATCTTTGATTTGCGCATCTCCAAAACAATCTGTACATGCATTTAGCCACACGTGTTGATATACATGTGATTGGCTCCGCTGACAGTTGCTGACGTGCATGCCTAAGAGGCCAACCTTGCGTGCCAGGTTGTCTCCCTCATCTTGAAGGTTGTTGATGAGTGCTTGGGCAAATGGGTCTCCAGGTCGCACGCTGAACTTGTTTTCTAAAAGCAGGTCATGCTTTAGCTGCTCGTTTTGTGCTCGAAGTTTCTCTATTGCCGACCTGGGTATGCAGCAAACATGTAGCAAAAGTGTGTTACGTCGCACACATGCAAAACATGTTTCCGGTCGCCACATACCTCAGCTTATCTAGAACAGACTTATGACCGAGCGTGTCCCCAGCCAAAGTGCCGGTCTTGTTCCCTGACCCCGCTGTGCCAGCGCGCCCAGCTGTTAGAGGCTGCATTGCCTCCGCTGACTTCTATGCGTGCCCAGTCGATGTGCAAAGGCTTCAAGTAGGCTTCGCCTTCGACTGGCATGTTGAACTGCCCATTACACCATTTGAACATATGCCAACATCTTGCCGGTCCCTTCGCAGCAGCAATTTGTATTACCAGAAAGACCCAAAGAGGCGATTGACTGCTAAGTACAGCAGCAATAGCAATGGAGAAGGCCGCCACGCAGCCAGAAAACTCGACGCACTTCGCTGTTACAACTGCTGCTGCTGCTGCTGCTGCTGCTGCTGCTGCTGCTGCTGCTGCAGCTGCTGCTGCTGCTGCTGCTGGGCCGACTGTCATCGGATGAGGAGTCCAGTCTCGCCGCATTGCAATCGCGAGGTTCAAAAATGCCACATGCAGCCACATGGGATCGCGTGCAAATTGCGACCCACATCCTCTGACATCCATTTCAAGCAGTGTCCTCATCATCTGCTGCTGACCGGTACACCGGGTGCGACAGGTACGATTAGTTGGGCGAAGTCGGCAGCGCGGACCGCGCACGCCACTCCACGGCTATAGCTTCTCATGCTGGTTGTGCTGGGGATAGAGCTGGCAACGGAAAGGACCCTCTGTGTAGCTTTACGAGACAAAACGATCGCTGCGAGGACGATTGGTCCAGCGTGCTCCAGGTCCGTGATGCGCCACTTTCCTGTTCTCAATTACCTCTTTTCATCTACCAAGCTGGTCTGTAGCTGTTGCTGTGCTTTTGCTGTTCTGTGCAGGAACGATTCTAGTCAAGGCGCAGCAGAACTTGCGCGGCAAATCTCGCAATGCTTGAGACAGGCGTCTAATGTGTCACCCCAGCAGGTCCACACCGTTTGTGCCGGAGTATCTGGAGCTGTAGTGCAGACAGAGCTAGACATGCTGCAGCTTGCAGTGACAACAGCATGCCACGCCGATGCCAGGCTGCTGGTGTATCCCGATGCCGTCATCAGCCTGGCCTCTGGCACGGATGGGGTCTTACATGGCTGCGTGCTGGTGGCAGGCAAGTCGTGCAATTCACTACCTCACAGGTGTTTGCCGTGCTTGCAACCAGCTCAGTGTATGTGTAGCATGCTATGTTTGTTCAAGCAGGAACTGGGACCCTGGCATTTGCTATGAGTGATGGGGGGCGACTGCAAGCTCGTTCTTCTGGTTGGGGACCAGCTTTCATGGACGGGGGCAGTGGCTATGACATTGGCAGCAGGTGCCCTGCTCCCAGGTCCAGGGCGTGTCATACAGTAGGGCTCACTGCTCTATAGCAGGCACAGCCTTCCTGCATACACAGCTTTACCCAGCTATCACACAAAGCACAGCTAGGGACCCATGCACACTCATGACTGGTCAGTGCTGGTGGTGGCCATGCAGAGCATTGGCGGCTGTGAGCAAAGCCAGCGACGGGCGTGGGGCAGACACGGTTTTGGTGCATGCCTTGACGGTGCACCTTGGGGTCAAGAAGCCTGAGGACCTCATACAGTGAGTCTTACACTTCTGCATTAGCCGGCGCTGCAGTACCAGCAGCAGGCATGGCCAGCTTGTACCTTGGCAATTTAGCCTCTGCAGCTCCGCTGAGCCTTCACCATATCAGCTTTCCCTGACTCAGCCCTCCCTCTTCTACTCTTTGTCACCCCAGCTGGGCTTAATGCTGTGCACTGCTGGCCACAGGTGGGCATACGCAGACCCTGGTTGGGCCCGCATCGCATCCCTGGCACCCATCGTAGAACAGTGCGCAGCCCAGGCACGTCAGCAGCACCTTGCACGGGTGTCGCCCAGTCACGAATACAAGCTGGGTTTGGGTCAGGATACCCTAGCCTAGCAGCACCTTTACCTCAGTGGCCTGCACCCCAGCTGACAGGTCTCCCTGTATGCCTGGCAAGTGAGGTGTGGCGCTACTGCCTGTGTGACACGTCCAGGGGGACACTGTGTCTGAGGCCATACTGCGGCATGGCGTGGGGGAGCTGCTGCGCTCGGTCAAGTCCGTAGTCAGCAAGCTGCAGCTGGAAGAGTGCCAACAGCCGTACCAGGTGGTGCTGACAGGTCAGCTGATGCGTGCCGCTGGCTGGGAGGGAGGGCTGCCCCTGGCAAGCACCCTGCCTATTGCTGGTGGCTTGACAAGGCCAGTTGTAAGCAGCATGGAAGCACCTGGGCGTGGCTGCATGGAGCTGAACTGGTGCTGAACTGTTGGGGGTGCAGCAGGAACAGCAGTGTGGCCAGGGGTCTATGAACCAAGTCATCGTTGGATCTACCATGTGGCATTAGCCAGGTGCATGGGGGAAGGCCATGTGTGTTGCTGCGCTTTGCTGACCCACAGCCATGAGCCTGCTGGCCTGGTGAGGTGTGTGATCCATACTGTTTGCATGCATGCTTAGGACAGGTGTACAGCGGCCACCGATGTCATGCTGCCATGCAGGCGGGCTCATGGTGAAGGGCAGTCTCTACACCCAGTATGTGCACGAGGTACTGCGCGAGAACCTACCCAAAGCGGAAGTCGTGTTTCCCAGCATGCCCCCTGTTGAAGCAGCCGCCCGCCTGGCCTTCAGGGCTGCTACTAAATCCACTGGAGGCGCAGCCTATGTAGCCTGCAAGCCTCCCAAAGCCAAGCCTAATGGGCGGCGGCCCTGACAGTGTGAGTTATGAGAGGCTGCTGAGGGGGCTCTCGGGTGTGACTTGCACCACTGCATGCTGGGTGGAACCTTCTGCCGGGCTGGCAGGGAGCATGGTGGATAGTGAACACTGGTAGAGCTTGGCTCAGTCGGGGGTGTGAACAGCGTCGCCCGCATCACCTGCAGCTGATATGCTTTGGTAGCGGGCGCAGACAGTGTAGCGTATCTCTTCAGCAATGTTAGCTTCGCCAGCAGTTTGTGCACCACCACCACAGGAGCTGTGCGATGCAAGCCTGTATCTGGCACCTCACACTCTTGATGTCACACTCTTGCAGGCCAGCATGTATATGCCTTTTGATACGCTGCAGCACATGCTGGCATGCTCCCATTCAACTTAATGGGAGTGCACTGCCTATGGGTGCTGCTGCATATTGCACATGCCTGGCGAGCACCATGCACTCTACCCACCCCATCGTGCTTCCTCCTGCATGTTGCCCTGCAGTCAAAGGAAAGCACATGTTCAACAGAGCTGTTGGCAAAAGAGAGGTAGGGCTGTGCCGCTTACATGTTCTTGCATACAGCACATGATGCCTGTTAGTACCAGGTGGAAGCTAGATGCCCCTCATGTACCTGTATGGTGCCTGGACTCGCACCCCTTCTGTGCATGGTGCATGGTGCTTAGACTCACACCCCTTCTGGTCCATCCCTGCACATTGAGCTGGTGCATGCACCCTCCTCAGCTGTTTGACAGCGCCCATGACAGTGACAAGCTAGAAGAATAGTATGCGACTGATGTTCAACATCTCCATGGCATGGGCCGGGGCAGAAGGGCACATGGTGCTGCCAAAGAAATGGCGCGTAACATGATGCACATCACATGGTGCTTCACAGCAGCATGCTGGTCAAAGTGTGATTCTGATTGAGGAAAGGATGATGAGGGAGTGTGGCGAAGTTACGGTGCTATGTGATGGATCTAGTGGAACCCCGTGCATTGGCTTCATGGCATGGTAGCGACACACGGCTGCTGGTATGCCATGCTGTGTGCTCCCGGACAACCTCACACTCATGTCAAGCACGGCATCAAGACTGCAGCAAGTAGTGGTTGGTTTGCAGCCATGGACAGAGAGGAAGCAATTCACAGTGGATGTGGGCAAGACCAAGGTCAGTGTGTGCAATGGCAAGCATCAGTATCCTACAGCGCAATGGCACACCACCAATGTGGAGCAGCTGGCAGACTTTCAGTTCCTGGGCATGCTGCTGAACTATAGGGTTACTGCGGAGCATGTGGTTTTGCATGCAAGGTCCAACATGTATGCTGCTATGCGCAATATGCACAAACAGCTAGAGAGCACCGTGCTCACGACTTTCACATTCCTGCAACATAGTCGTTTTTAGCTAGTATGCATGGTAGGACTTCCGTTATTCAAGCGCATGCATTGTTGTTCTGGGCTGGCTATTAAACAGGCTGTCAGGTGTTAGCGTGCGTGTGACAGGATGGGTTGGTACAGGGTGACCTTTTTCCTTTAGCTGAGCTGCTGTTCCATTGTGCCTGGAGCCTCAAGTGCTAGACACTATGTAAGACACTGCCACACTACGTTCTACACTACGGTAGACATTGACGAGTTTGTGCATAGCAGCAGCAACAGCAGCAGAGTTGCTAATTCCTGCACTTGTGGCAGCTTCAGAAACATTACCGATGCTTCCCTAGTGCCATGTGAATGGAGCAATTGGCTCAGCTAGTAGAGGCTCAACCCAGTGGCAGCTTCCCTCCTAACCTGAGCCACAAGCCATCGACAAAAGAGTTGAGGGAATGGCTGCAGGCTCACCCTCAGCTTGGGAAAGTGTACCCAACGGCTGCTTCTGAGCCTGTGGCGCAGGAGGCAGTGAGAGGTGCAGATCAGGGCATGACCTTCCCTCCCACACCAGCCCCCACCCCTCCACATGGGCCTCTCCCCACTGCTGTGCCCCCACCCACTGACCACCACCACCTTGCAGACCTACCTAAAGCTCTTCCCTACACTGCCTTGACCATGTTCATGCGTCGCATGGTGCACGTAGCCAGGTGACGAAGTTTCCATGCAAACCATTTACACCACACCCACCACCGCACTTGCGGGGTTGCACTCACTGTTACCATTAAATGCCACGTTGAGTGAAACTCTGCAAAGCATATCTGAGGTCTGCAGCCTGCAGCACAGTAGTGTGCCCTCTATGGCCTGTCATCAGCTTCGATCAGTCCATCTCTAGGCTAAGAGGGAGATGCTCTTTGCAAAGCATACCAGGCAGAGGCAATGTGCCAGAGGCAATGTGGTGGGTGCTATTGGTCAGGGCCTCCCAACTCTGATGTTTTGGCATGTAAGACCGTCACATGCAACCGATTGCTCCGGGAGCAGGCCTATGGCTTTAGCCCCGCGCGGCATGGCATAAACGCGGACTCTAGTTTTGGCAGCAACCGGCAGCTGCTTCGATTGTGGTCGGCAGGGTGGTTGGGATCCGCCGGCCACCCTCAAGACATCGCGCAGTGCAGGCGTGCTCTTGGTGCTCTACGCATAGGCGCTGCTGCCAGCCCGCGAGGTGAGGTGCACGCAGCAGTTGCCACCTATCCTGCGCCAGCACAGGTTACCCGACGAACATCTGATGATGCAGGAGTTTCCGAGTACACCACAGCATACGTAAACGGCTAATCCAAGCTTTAGCTGCGGCTCCGCTGAGCAGGTAGGATTTTGCTGTAAGTCAGAAAATCCAGCCAAAACTCATAGAGATGTCTTATTTTTGTGCTGGCCGCACTTTCAAAGACTACTCTACTCATATGCTCAGCTGTGACAGAAGAAGCAATATTACTCTCAAAGCTCAGTGAGCCTTAACGTGTCAATTGCAGGTGCCCAAGCACCACATAAGTTTCCTGCCCACAGTACCTGCCAGCAGCCCACCCTAGCAGGCCCAGCTGCCTACCACCACCTCCCAGCCCCTCCTCACTGCCCTTTTGCTTGACATGCCACGCGTCCCAAAACAAACTAGAGCAAACAGAGCGTACGGGGCAAAGGCTAAGGCTCGGCATGAGGCTCCCCCAGCCCTGCCCCAGCTGCTGCGGCTGGCTCCCCCAGCCCTGCCTCAGCCCCCCTGCCCACTGCGCGCACACCTGAGGTACAGCAGATGCCATCTCCGACCCCCCAACTTGAGGTGAAGGCGCGGGTGGTGGCCGTCAGGAAGTGTCCGGACAGTTCATCATACCCAGCTGTTCAGCAGTTTGTGGACGTCTGCAGGAAGCAAGGGGTATGGGGGTCTCTAGCCAGCATCACAGTGAACAGTGCAGCTGGCAATATTGGGCGCATCAGCGGGCTGGCTGTCAGCATCAACCTTGCACCATGCAACAGCATCAGCCTTGCACAGACAGCAGGGGCTGGCCCTCATCATCTTCTGGCCATGTGTGAGCCACCAGATACACAACGCGTTGCACAAGGCAATGACAACATGGGGCAAGGCAGAGGGCTGGGGCAGACAGGGTTTGCAAGCGCAGCTAGCCCTCAGCATTGAGAAGTTGTGCAGCCTCACCAAGAAGCACTGGGACCTACTGGGGCTCAGTGTCCAGCACTGCGCCCAGCCCAGCGAGCCCTCGCAGTCTCGATGGGGCAGCTATGTAGATGCTTGCTCCTCCCTCACTCGCACGCTCAAGCCGGTCACCGCTGCAGTCACCGGCATCATGCAGCGGCAGAACAAGAACACTCGGCTCCTCACGCTCCGCAAGCAGAAGCGTGACAAGGAGACAGCCTCAGCAGACGACAACCGGGAGGCCAAGGCAGCACGCAAGACGGAGGAGTCAGCGTGCATGGTAGACGGGAACGCCAAGATGGTGTTGAACGTGCCCACCCAAGCCCCCCTGCAGCAGCTGCAGCAGGCATTCCAGCAACACGCACGGGGTGCAGACTACAGCAATACCTCAGCCAAGGAGGCAACCCGGTTCACACGCGAGCAGCTCAGGGCCTACCTCCTTTACCACAAGGTGCCGCCCAGGGATCAGCCAGTCGGCAACACCCTAGTGGCAGGCTGGCAGAAGGCCGTGCAGAAGCACATTGCTGAGCGTGGCAGCCCCACCGGGCATGGGGTGTTGCCATAGGGCTCTGCTTTGTTGCCATGGGCGTGTAGCTATTGGACAAGAGACCAGGCCTAGCTATGGAGTATACAGATCTTGTTGTGATCTTTGTTGTGGCTAAAAGGCAAGAGTTGCAGTTGCTCGGGAAGGGTGTTCTGCTACCACATCTGCGATGGGTGCTTGCAGTCCTACTAGATGTTTGCCTTTAGATACTTGTTGCTCATCTACTGTACCCAGCCAGGGGGTATGCACGTTGTGGCATGCACCTACGGCATGGATTGACGGTAAAGCAAAAACTGCTGTTCGTTAACAAACTCTAGTGCCAGGGGCCTTAGCTATGGAGTGTACAGGCCTGCAAGTGCGAGTGGGGCCAGATGGGAGGACACGAGGTGCGAAGGAGTGCAGCAGGTCATGGCACCGTGGACCGAAGCACATGTCTCGGTGGTGATGTCCCAAAACGATGTAGCGACACAACGAAGGCTTCGCACCTACGCATATGCTCTTGCTACAACTAGCAAAGCACATAAACAGGGGAACGAGCAGAAAAGGCTTAAGTATGAAGAGTCCCGCGGTCAGTTTGACTATCAGGCCACATGGTCTACTATAACAAGAAGTGAAGGGTGCACATATTGTCTTGATGAACCGCTAGAGCACACAACCACTCCGTCTCTCGCTTGACAGCGCGAGCGACACAAATGACGAGTGAAAGCTAATGGATGTTAAGAAGTATGCAGCTGTCCTAATCGCAGCATTAGAAGTGGTGTGGGTGCGTTAAAGAAGCATTTCAGCTTCTTAGGTTTCAAACTCGCGATTTCGGCCGTCGCAACACAAAGCGCGACTGCACACATACTTGCGTTTGCTTCATCACGGCGTCATTAAGAAGGTCGAGGGTGGAGGAGGCGTGCATGGTGATATCTGCCCACAGAACATAGGCCGGGTTCACGCCTAAGCAGTGCATCATATACATAGTAATGGACGCTCAGGACAGCCGTAGCGTGTAGCCAAGCGAGCACTCTACATACTGATGTGTTTCGTTGATCAATCCGCAAACTGTATGAGAAATAAACCGCGTGAAACGGACACACCCCCTTTTCAAGGGGGTTGGGAGGCCCTGACTATTGGGGCTGGCATGGGAAATGACAAGGACGGAAGGAGACTGGCTCGACAAACGCAATGTCAGCAGGCCAGCAGGTCAGGCAGCAGCAGCCTCGCGGCGTTGGCTATTCATGCTACATGCTATCGTTTGTCAGCTCGTGGAAGCTTCATTCCTGGTGCTATAGCCTCACGGTGGGCGGGTGCCTTTCATGTTTTTTTGAAGCCTCTGCCTTTCGCGACTGGCGCGACGCCTTTGTGCGGGAAACAGTGTGCTTTCGTTGTTAAACAGGCAATGGTCATCCTGGTTGAAATTTAATAACCCCATGGCGCATGGCTGTGTAAAATGGAATGCATTCAATTTGCCACATTGATGCTTGTGATATCAGCGATGTGGAAACGCTGTGTAATGTCACTAGAATAGACTGGCTGGGCAAGCAAGAATTGCAACAACCTTGCGAACAGTATTGTCAGTCGTTGCCAGCAGCATCGTTTGATCACTGCCTCACCATGGCTGATACGCACATAAAGAGCTTACATTGGTGAAGCGCTCGGGACAACATGTCCGCGCTGCCTAAAGAGCTAAACCCTGTATGGCTAGCGCATAGTCGCTTCAGGCGCCGGCGGTTTGATGAGTGCATCGACATCTGCACCAAGGTGCTGGAGCGGAACCCTTACGACCAGGTGTGGTGGTGGAGATGTAGCTCACTGTGCATTTATGCCAAGAGCCACACACTGCAATAGCCAGTCGCCTAACAAACAGAAGTAGCAAAACATTGTCACAGTGCAGGGAGGCATACATGCTCTTTGTCTTGGTCCTGCCTGCTATCAGGCTTTGAGATACAGGCGTGCTGCTGCAGGCGGTCTGGTACCTCAAGTGCCGTTCACTGACCTTGAAGAACTGGATCAATGACACTGAGATTGAGGAAGAGGTGGGCAGCAATCGCAGCCTCAATCAGCAAGCATTATCCTCAATGCCAGTTACATGCCTACAGCTACAATGCACTGTTAATGCAGCAGAGGCCAGGCATGCCAAGCGTAGTTCACTAATTCACACAAGTGTGACTGTGGCAGTCTGCCTGGCTGTACAGGGCATTGCTGACGCGCTGCTGGATGAGAACCAGGTGGCCCAGGTGGCCCGGCCCGGCACCTCCCTGGGCCGCCCTGCAACAGGGGCACAGGTGAACCCCCCCTCTGGATCGCAGCTGGCTTGAAGCTGGCTTGAAGCTGGCACTGGGGCTCAGGAGGGGCAGTGGCAGCACAGGGGCAGTGGCGTGCAGAGGGCAGAGGTGGGCAAAGGGCGGCGGTGGGGCAGGGGTAGCTGTGGGGTTGGGGCTGAGCCTGGTGGCCCCTGCTGCTGTGCCTGGGTACTACAGGGTGGGCCCAACCAGTCCGTGCGGCCCATGACGGGGGCTGGCAGGCCACTGACCGGCTTTGCCCGCCCGGGCACAAGCACCCGCAGCAACACCTCAGGTGAGGGGCAAGCCTAGCAGGAGCAGGGGAGGGAGGGGGGCGGGCAGCAGGGCAGGAGGCGGGAGGCGGGAGGGGCTAACCCACTAGTGCTGATAGCTGCTGGAGTGCGGCGGCCCCTTCCGCTGCCATGTCTTTGCCCTCTGCCCACCAAGCACCATGCTGCCGCCGGTGCCGCCGCTACTGCTGCTGCCGAGGCTGCTGCCACTGCTGCTGGTGTTGATGTTACCACCGAGGCTGTTGCTTGAGACGTGTCATAGCAACACACATACACTGCTGTATTAAGTAGATGCCATGCAGGCACCCCATGCAAGTCCTCACATGCGCTCAGAATTCATACCCAATGCAGACCCTGTTTTCGCCTGCCCCTAGCAGGTGGTACCGCCCGGCAGGGCACCGCTGACCTCAACGCAGCGCTGCGGGGGGGTGGGGCCACTCGGCCAGGCACCTCGCTCAACCGCCCGGTCACCTCATCTGGCAGGTCTGCCGCCTGGCCCTGACCCTGACCCTGACCCTGACCCTGACCCTGACCCTGACCCTGACCCTGACCCTGACGCTGACGCGCCCTGCTCTGCTGCAGGTTTGTGAGGTTGGGCACGGCCTCCATGCTGTCAGAGCCTGGCGGGCCCTTCATCAACAGCGAGCAGGTGGACCTGCGGTGGGTGACTCCGCCACCCCTGACTCCCTCAGCCCCCTGCCCCCCTGCCCCCCTGCCCCCCTGCCCCTTCTCAATCATTACACAGTTTTACCAACTCATACACATACACCTCATCCTCCCCCCTCGTCCCGCCCTCCGCCTCCCTCTCCTTCCCCCCTCCTCCTTGCTCCCCCCTTTGCCACTTCCCCCACCTCCCCTCGTCCCCTTGTGATGGCAACCTCACCTCAGCCTCCCCACAGCTTGTGCTGTGTCCAGTCAGCCTGCTGACGCCCTGCTGCCTGGGCTGCCCTGGCCTGGCCTGCCACCAGCGCAGCAAGTATGCCAGCCGCCCGCACCTGGCCCGCTCACTGTGTGACTACATGCTGTACGTGGACCACAACGTCAAGCGAGCGCTGGAGCTGTGTTCCATGGCCACGCAGAAAGCGGACTTCCAGGTGCTCAACCCACCGCCCGGTCGCCCGCCCGGTCGCCCGCCCGCCCGCCCGCCCGCCCGCCCGCCCGCCCGCCCGCCCGCCCGCCCGCCCGCCCGCCCGCCCGCCCGCCCGCCCGCCCGCCCGCCCGCCCGCCCGCCCGCCCGCCCACCCGCCCGCCCGCCCGCCCGCCCGCCCGCCCGCCCGCCCGCCCGCCCGCCCGCCCGCCCGCCCGCCCGCCCGCCCGCCCGCCCGCCCGCCCGCCCGCCCGCCCGCCCGCCCGCCCGCCCGCCCGCCCGCCCGCCCGCCCGCCCGCCCGCCCGCCCGCCCGCCCGCCCGCCCGCCCGCCCGCCCGCCCGCCCGCCCGCCCGCCCGCCCGCCCGCCCGCCCGCCCGCCCGCCCGCCCGCCCGCCCGCCCGCCCGCCCGCCCGCCCGCCTGCCTGCCTGCCTGCCTGCCTTCAGCTGCTGCTTGAGACCCTGGCTGCTACCCCTGCTACTGCATGCAGCTGGCTGCTGATGTGCCTGGCCTGGCCCCAAGGGCGGTTGCTTCAGGCTGCTGCCTCAGTCTCTCTGCTGACTGGCTTGCCTGTTCAGGACTGGTGGTGGAAGGCCCGGCTGGGCAAGTGCTACTACCAGCTGGGTCTGCTGCGTGATGCTGAGAAGCAGCTGAAGAGCAGCATCAAGACGCAGGTCAGGGGGCCTGGACCACTGGCAGCGGCCATAATCATCGTCAGCAGTAGCAGCAGCAGCCGCTGCAGCAGCGGCAGCAACGGACTCACAACCGAAGCAGGAGGCCAGGGTGCAAGAGCAGGGACGCTGTCAGACTGACCTGCGGTGAAGGCAGACGGAGCAAGACCCGCGCGGCTGCTGCATCAGAGGGGAGCTATGAGACCAGCTGTGGCCACTGCCCCCCTCCCCCCTCTTCCTGCTCGCTCACCCCCTCCCCCCTCACCCTGCCTGCTGCCCCCCTACCCAGGTCCTGTGCGCGTCCCAGAGCTATGAGACCAGCCCAGGCCACTGGCTCTCTCCACCCCTCTCACCCTCACCACCCGCTCGCTTTCGACCTAGCCTCGTTGCTACCTGCTAGTGCTAGGCTGGTGTCAGGCACCTGCACAACCCCCCGCACCCCACCCTCCGCCCCCCGTCCCACGCTGCTGACCCCCCTCCCCCTCCCCCTCGCCCTGCCCGCTGCTCACCTCCCCCTGCCCCTGCAGGAGATGATGAGTGCAGTGCTGGAGCTGGCCAAGGTGTACCTGAGGCTGGACCAGCCCAACAGCGCCCTGGAGCACTACACGGCAGCGCTGCAGGCAAGGCAGGGGGGGGCTGGGGGCTGGCTGGGGGGGTGGCTGGGGGCTGGCTGGGGGGGTGGCTGGGGGCTGGCTGGGGGTGGGGATGGGGGCTGGCCGAGCAGGGGGGTGGCAGGGGTGTGGGCAAGGAGTCTGGGGTCAGGCAGGAAGGTGATGGCTGAGGCTGTGATGCAAGGGCTGTGGTGTGCCCAGCTGGGAACATGTGGTCACTCGTGTGATCACTCACGCGTTCACTCTAGTTTTTCCTCATATGGAAACACTCCTTGCCCCCTCCGTTGTCATTCCAGCACAGCTGTGGTCAGGATGCCGCCAGGATGCACCCTCACCTTCCCAGACAGCCAGACAAACCGACTGTCCAACCTACCGACCGCCCAGCCGACTGCCTGCCTCCCGGACATCAAACAAACGAACCAATGACTGACCAACGGAAGGACCAGCTAACCGACCGACTGTCTGACCACATGACGGACTGCCTGCCTGCCTGCCTGGCTGCCTGGCTGCAGGCGCACCCGGGTGACCCCGACCTGCTGCTGGGCATGGCGCGCGTGTACGACGCCATAGGGGACACTGACAAGGGCGTGCAGGTCAGGGCAGGGGGGAAGGGGGGACAGGGGGGGCGGGGCAGGGGGCAAGGAAGCGCCTGGGCAAGCCCCTACAGCAGCACCCCCGTGGAGCAGCAACGTCCAGCTAGCGGGCTAAGTACCCTCCTGGATGGTGCTGTGGCTGCTGCTGCCCCTCGCTGCCGCTCCCCCTCCCCCTGCTTCCACTGGCCCTGATGCAACTCCTGCCCCTGCTGCTGCTGCCCCTGATGCTGCTGCTGCCTCTGTCCCCCCCTGAGCGCTGCCCCCCCCCCCCCCCCCCCTGGCCCCCTGCTGCTGTTCCTTCCAAGTCCACATGCAGCCAGCTAGCCTCCTGCTGCCTGCACCGGGGACGCCTGCAGTGCCTCCCCCTGTCCCCCCTTCCCCCCTGCTGGCCTCGCCCCTGGTGCTGCTCCTCACCCCCCTGCTGACCTCGCCCCTGGCGGACACAGTTTTACAAGAACGTGCTGTACTATGACGCTTCCAACGTGGAGGCCATTGCCTGCCTGGCCGCCTTCCACTTCTACACAGACCAGCCAGAGATTGCGTTGAGGTGGGATGGGGGAAGGGCTGGCTGCCCCTGCTGCCTGTCCTCTCGCTGCCTGCCTCGTTGCCTCGGGAGGGGGAGGGGGAGGGGGAGGGGGAGGGGGAGGGGGAGGGGGAGGGGGGAGGGGGAGGGGGAGGGGCAGGGGCAGGGGTGGACCAAACAAGCAGTGCACAGTGTTGGCAGAGACTGGAGTGTTGCAGGTTAAGAGCTGAAGGTGGTGGTGGTGGTGGTGGTGGGTGCAGGTACTACCGCCGGCTGCTGCAGATGGGTGTGACCAACACGGAGCTGTGGACAAATCTGGGCTTGTGTTGCTTCTACGCATCCCAGGCACGCCTCCCCCCCCCCCCCCCACACACACACACCTTCTCCCATTGTTGACACGCTTGCCTGCCCCACACCTATCCTCTGTCGCCCCCTCTATCCACTGCCTTCCCCCCTTAGCCTCCTGAGCCCCTCTTACCCCTCACACCCCCACCGCCATCCCTGCACACCCGCCTGCCCCACACCCACCTCCTCCTCTCTCGCCTCGCCCCCCTAGCCTCCTAACCCCCACCCACCCTTGTACCACCAACCTCCCCCCCCCCCTGCGCCCTGCCCCGTGTCTGGCTGTGTCGCCCCTCCCCCTTTGACCCCCCAGCCCTGAGCTTTCCTCCCCTGTTTCCCCCCCTCGGGGGTGAACGCCTTCTGTATGCCCCGCAGTACGACCTGTGCCTGGGCTGCTTCGAGCGCGCCCTGCAGCTCAGCGATGACGGCAACGTGGCAGACGTGTGGTACAACATCAGCCAGGTGGGGCCAGGGACCACCCCCACACACCCACCTGCTGCGCCCCACAGGGCTGCCGCCCTCCCCCCTTCCCTCTGTTGACCCTTAGGCTACACACCCATTCCCTCCCCCGCTCCCTCTCTCGCTCCTGCCCCGCTCCTGCTCCTGCTCCGCTCCCACCTCCTGCTCCTGCTCCTTTCCCGCTCCCGCTCCTCGCCTGGGACCACACTGACACACCTGCCTGCACCTCCCCTCTTGCAACCCTTAGCCGTCCCTGAACTTCCCACTCCTCTCCCGCCCCCGCTCCAGCTCCAGCTCCCTGGAGCAGCCCCCGCCCCCTCCCTCCATCCTTCCCTCCTCACCCCTTCCCTCCTTCAATCCTCTCCCCCCCCCCCGCTCCTCTCCCCCTCCCAGTCTGCATCCTCCACTCCGACCCCTAGCTGGCGCCAGGACAGCCTCACCCCTAGCACCCTCCTACACAGCTAACTCACTGCCCACTCCTCTCCCTCTCGCTCTCCTGCATCCTCCACTCCATCCCCTACCCGCCTTGGCCCTCAGCCTCAGCCGCCAGCCCCCCTTCAGCCCCTCTCGTTCACAGCTCCAACCTGTATCTGTGGCCCTGATCTCCCCAGCCCTGCCCCCTCCCACCCTCCTCACCCTCCCCCTGCGGCCCTGATCTCCCCTGATCAGCCCTGGCCGTACCCATCTGCTGTGCAAGCTCGAGGCAGTCCCGGCTGCCAGCTGTGCACCGCAGGTGGCTGTGGGCATAGGCGACCTGGGGCTAGCGGGGCAGTGCCTGCGCCTGGCTGTGGCCCTGGACCCGGGCCATGCTGAGGCACACACCAACCTGGGCGTGCTGGAGGGCCGCAAGGGCAACGACACGCTGGCCAGGTCACACTTCATGTGAGGGGGCAGGCTAGCAGATAGGGTCCAGGCACTGCCTGTGGGCCCTGCCTCAGCCGCACTGCTGGACGCGACTGGGCCTCACAACCGTGGATAACACCCTGCCCCCCTCCCCCCTTCCCCTCCCCCCTTCCCCTCACCCTTCATGTGAGGGGGCAGGCTAGCCAGATGGGGTTTCCCCCCTCCCCCTTCCCCTCCCTTCCCCCCACCCCCAGTCCCCTTACAGCCAGTGAGGCGCCCCCCCCCCCCCTTACAGCCACTTACCCCCCTTACAGCCAGTGAGGCTCTAGAGGGGGTGTCAGGGGGTGTCTCGTCTCCTGGCAAGCGCCACTGGACCATGCCCCTTGTTGCCGTCACTGGCACCAGACTGTGCAGTGCAGACTGTGCAGAATGGTTGAGGTTGGTTGCTGCAAATCCCTCCCTTGCCACCTCCCCTACCCTCCCCCCAGCCCCACCATACCACCTACAGCCCCTCTACCCCACCCCACCCCACCCCCCAGCCCCTGTCCCCCCACCCCCCACCCCCAGTCCCTCCCCCCCACCCCACCCCCAGCCCCATCACCCCCACCTACCCACCCAAGCTCCACCACCCTTCCCCTGTTGTTGCAACTGCCTGCCGCCACTGCCCCCCGCGACCCCAGCGGCTGCTGGATGGGGCACACCCCCAGCCCCTCCCCCCCAGCCCCCTACAAGGTGGTTCAGCTTGATCCGCTGCAACCCCAGCCACTGCTGGTCATGGTGGTGTGCAGGTCAGCCCAGGCCAGCGGGCACGCGTTCGAGCCCTTCTTCAACGGCGGCCTGCTGGCCTTCAAGACCGGCGACTTCCAGGAGTCCTTCACGCTGGTGAGCCGCCGCAGCTGCACCAGGCCCCTCACCCTCACCCTCACCTGACCCTACATTCCCTACAGCCACCCTGGTAACCCGCCACCCCTCACCCTCACCCTCCCCCTCACCTGCCTGGCCCCACACCACACTACAGCCTAGTCCACCACCCCACAGCCACCCGGGTTAGCCACAGCCTCATCAGTTGCACCACCACACCGCTATGACCATAAGCCTGGTACGGGTGATCAGCCTTGTCCATCAACCTTCACCCCCCTCGACAAGCCAGCCAAGTGGCCCGCCCACCTCCTTGGTCGCCACAAGCTAGGCATAATTGCCTCTGGGTTGGGCGTGGGAAATCACGACCGGGACCTCCACCGCCTTCAGCCGCTGGGGCCCTGAGCACTGTGCCTGCCCTCGCCGCCCCCCACCCCTTGCTGCCCCGGCTGGCCGCTGTGTGTTGCGCCCTGCAGGTCAGCCAGGCGCTTGCGGCCTACCCTGAGCACAGCGACAGTCTGGAGCTCATGAAGCAGCTCAAGGCGCAGCTCACCATGCTGTAGGGTTAGGGTTGAAATTTATACTTACGGTTAGGGTTTACAGTCAGGGTTCAGGGTCAGGGTCTAGTGTTAGGGTTCAGAGTCAGGGTCCGCCCGCGGGTACTATGGAGTATGGCTGTCACCTTGGCCTCTTGGCCCTAACCGTCACACTGTATCATCTGGGGGCTAGGCCCATGCATACATCATCACATCACCAGTGACCCACCTTCATTACACTCCAGGATGCCGCCTGGACATGCCGCATGGCAGCTTCACCGACCCCTCATGCCATGCCCTAGTATGCCGCATGCTATCCCGCCCGTCATGCCTGTCATGCCCCGTAAGGGTGATGGTGTGCTTATCGGCGTGAGAGACGCCTCCTTTGTCATGCATCATGCCCGGTCACCTCATGTCTTCATCAGCCCAGCGGGCAGCAAGTAACAACGCAAAGGCAGAATTAGGTACACTCACTAGAGGTGGTGTTTTGTCACATGGCATGGTGGTGGTGTTTTGTCACATGGCGCTTACCACTTACATCAATAGCCTGGCCCATGTGGAGTGACATTTTTGCTACCTCTGTCTGGCCGGTGGCTCTACAGACCTTACGACCATCCTTGTGGTCATGTTATATCCCGTACTGCCTTTGGCTCAGTGGCCCCCCTTGTGGCTGGACATTTTGCAGGCGGTGACCTCAGCAGAGAGCAGCAGCGCATGCAAGATGTCTCCCACACTAGTTGTAGGGTCATTGGCAACCCTTGGGGCTCAAGGTCTTGCAGGCACTAGCCTCTGGAGGCGGCAGCAGTGCAGGCAAGCAGCTCAGACTCGGCAGCTCCTTGTCCTGCTGATCAAAGAAGAGCAGGTCACCCCGGCTGTTGAGGCGGTAATCTGCGCTGACAGCTGAATGACGGACACTGCGCAAGTTGCACACCTTCCCTTGCACGGAGCAGGAGAAGAAGTTGCTGCCCCCAGTGCAAGGCACTATCAGCAGGGCCAGCTGGTCATTCCCAGTCAGCAGGCGGCCGCCCTCTGGCCAAACACTGGGGGTGATGACCCGGCACTCCCCTGACTGCAAGTCAAGCTGGCACAGGCTCTTGTGGCCGCCCATGAACAACAGCTTCTGGGCGGTGTGGAACAGAGCCAAACCCCCACGTGCCTTCACATTAGTGGTCAAAAGCTTGCTAGCATTGCTGATGGTGTCCACCGCATAGAGGTAACCAGACTCGTAGCCAATAAAGTACAGCCTGCAAACATAAGTGTGCAGCAACCTGCAGCAGCACTTCATAAAGAAGCCACCAGGATGGCGCCACTCACTTGCTGCCTGAACACTCCATGTATGAGGGATGGCAATGCCCTGAGATGGTTTGCAGGCACCGCCCCTCAACATCATACTCCTTGATGGCACTGGCAGAGGACAGCCAGAACCGGGTATTGTCCGCCGTGAAGCTACTGGGCTCGAAATCCAGGCTGCAGGCAAGGTGAAGATAGAGCAAGGCTTTGACAGGATATAGGGCATGACCAGTAGCAGAGCAGGAAAGCAATGCAGCATGACAAACAGCTACCTCAGCCACTATCATCACTCTTGGCTCTTGCCGGCATCTTGCCGGTGCTGCATGGATTGCATGGGTGGGTGCTGTAGTGCTCAAGGGCTCAAGTGACAGCCCTCTAGTCATAGGGTGAGATGTAGGTCCCAACCATGCCCTGTGGCAGTCTCCAGCTCGTGCCTTAGCGGCCATCAAAGACGTGCAAGAAACATGCATTATGGACCAAGGCATGACCTTTACTAAAGGCCTTAGGCTATGCAAGGTATGGAGGTCACCCTGGTGGTACTTCGCCCCTGCTAGTGCTGCCTGTATGTATACAGGCTTTGTGAAGGCCAAAAGCCCCAAACCAACAGGCACCGTATGAAGAGAGAGTCAGGCTGTACATCCCCAGGGTAGGGTTTAACCCCACCTGAACAGCGTTGCCAGGCAGGATGCGGCAAGCATGCATCAGGTGCAGTTGGCGTTGGGTGCAGGTGCTGCTGGCGCGTGCGAGTTAATGCTAGTGCTGCTTGTTCTTACAGGCTGTGTAAAAGCCAACAACCAAGAGCCTTGGGGTGCAGATCCCAAGGATGAGGTAGGAGGTGGCCCCACCTAAACAACGTCGCCAAGCCCGCACCAGTCTTGGAGCGCTTCACCACCCAGCCCACCCATTCCAAGTACACGCAGCACACCACCGCGAAGCCGTCGCAGTCCGCGGTCATGCCGCGACTGCCCGAGATTGGCGTGTGAAGCGTGCACAACGTGTCGATGCGATCCATGGCGCGCAAGGTTGCTACGGCACTGACTGCGTTTCAGGCTTACATCCGTGAAAGACCCGTCACACCCGTGAAGCGTCATTGTAGAGGCGGGCGCCACCTCGTCATTGCGTTCAGCTTGTTGTAGTCGGTCTCACGACGTGACGTCCAGTGACCCTCCGTCCCCGCGTTCCACAAGCTCCGTTCACAAGCTATTCTCCAGTCGTCGACACCTCGTCGGCAAGCCCTGGGGGCGCGGGGCGAAAGAACGCCGTGGTATCCGAGTATCAAGCCCCACATTGGCAGTCGCAGGAAGCTCGAAGCTGGTTCGCTGCGTTGACTACTTGCAGCCCGGGCGGGGCAGGGCGGGGCGGGGCCGAGGACGCCAGATACTGGACGATGAATGGCATCAAATGTGAAAGGCATTCAACAACATCACAGCAGCCCCGACAGGAGCAGCTGCGCAGTGTCCTTTTGTTGTACGACAGCCTGTTCTGGATCCATCTCTTTTGATTGCAGCCGGTCACATCACACAGGCTTCCGCACAATCGCACACAAACACACTAGCTTTACAGTGAACTCCTCTAGCCTTGCAATCATTCTTGTGACCATGCTGGCTCCCACACTAGCTGTAGTGTCATTGGCTACCCTTGGGGCTCGGGGTCTTGCAGGCACTAGCCTCCGGAGGCGGCAGCAGCGCAGGCAAGCAGCTGATGCATGGCATACTTCTGTCCCGCTGATCAAAGAAGAGCAAGTCACCCCGGCTGTTGAGGCGGTAGTCTGCACTGATAGCTGAATGACGGACACTGCGCAAGTTGCGCACCTTCCCTTGCGCGGAGCAAGAGAAGAAGTTGCTGCCTCCAGTACTGGGCACAATGTACAGGGCCAGCTGGTCGTTACCAGTCAGCAGGCGGCCGCCCACTGGCCACATGGTGGGGGTGATGACCCGGCACTCCCCTGACTGCATGTCCAGCTGACACAGGCTGTTGCGGCTGCTGATGAACAGCACCTTCTTGGCGGCGGGGAACAGAGCCAGTCCACCAGTTGCCTTCACATCAGTGGTCAGAAGCTTGCTAGCAGTGCTGATGGTGTTCACCGCATAGAGGTAACCAGAGTAGTAACCAATGTAGTACAGCCTGTGAACATGACGTCCTGTCAGATGTGCAGCAACACGCGGCAGCATTTCATGAAGCAGCCGGCAGGATGGAGCCACTCACGTGTTGCCTAAGCACTCCATGTACGAGGCATAGCACTGGCCTGGGAAGGTCCACAGACACTTCCCCTCAGCATTATACTCCTTGATGGCACTGGCAGAGGACAGCCAGAACCGGGTATTGTCCGCCGTGAAGCTACTTGGCTGGAAATCCACACTGCAGGCAAGGTGACGATAGAGCAAGGGTTTGACAGGATGTGGGGCACGACCAGTAGCAGAGCAGGAAAGCAATTAAACTAGACAAACACTTGCCTCAGCCACTATCATCACTGTGGGTTCTTACTAGTGCTATGCGATTAAGAGGGGTGGGTGCTCAAGAGATCTAGTGATGGGTACCTTTGGCCGACGGGTGAGATGTAGGTCCCAACCACGCCCTCAAACGTAGCAGACAAGCTCTGACACTCTCTTGCTAGTGACGGCTATACTAAACAGCAAACACAGACGTGCATGGAACACGAGCTGTACAAAGGATGGAGGCAAGCAGCAGCTGTTGTGACTAGCACCAGCTTGCGCAGCCAGGTTGATGGTGGCCAAGCGTGCTGTGGCTAGTCCACTTGCTGAGCTACTTTCCATGGTAGGGTTTCGCCTTAGCTAGTGTTGTCTATCCTTACAGGCTCCTTAAGGCCAACATCCAAAGGCCCGTACAGCTCAACAGGCACCATATGGCCAGTGGTTTGCCCAGGGTAGGGAAGCCAACAGCCAAAAGCCCAACTGGCACCGTAACACCAGTGATTCAGGGTTCAGGTCCCAAGGGTAGGGTTTGGTCCCACCTGAACAATGTCGCCAAGCCCGCACCAGTCTTGGAGCGTTTCACCACCCAGCCCATCATATTCTCATGCACGCAGCACACGAGCGCGAAGCCGTCGCAGTCCGCGGTCATGCCGCGGCTGTGCCGGATCGGCGTATGCAGCGTGCACAGCGTGTCGATGCGATCCATGGCGCGCAAGAATACTACGGCACAAACTGCGTTTCAGGCATAGGGTTCCGTGAAAGACCCATCACACCCGCAAAGATGGACGCCGCCTCGTCAGTGCGTTCAACTTGTAATCGGTAATCGGTCTCACGACGTGACATCTAGTGATTCCCCGTTTCGCAGCATATCAGTTGTTATGATGCAATGGATGGGATGACAGTGCCACTCTGCATATGATATTGAAGGAGTGCTCGTGGGACGTCCCATAGTTGCTGGATCCATGCCTGAGTGCAGAAAGGACAGCTGTTGATGATGATGCTGTGTTGGGCAATCGCAATCTTTATTTGTTCTTCGCAAACTTCCTGGCGGCAGGCATGAACGCATCCAGTGTCCAGGCGTCGTCCACGCTGAACCCGCCGACACTTTCACGCCGCAGCTGGGCCAGGTGCGCGCCGCAGCCCAGGGCGAGTCCAATGTCGTGGGCGAGCGACTGCAAAGGCGACAGCAGCGACATACACAGCTACATTGCAAACCTGCGCGGAGAATAACCTGCAAGTTTCGTCGTCGGCGACAACCTGCCGCATCTGCCGCAACGATCCTGCTGCAGACGTGCAAGCGTGTTGGGGACTACAGTCCTCGCGCAGCCCTCGTGCCCTCACGCGTTTGCGCACCCTGGGAAAGCCAGTGCGTGAGAAAGTCACGTCCAGCTGCAGGTCGCGGCTCCCGGGCTCGGCTCGGCTCAGGTGGAGGTGGCTGATGTGCACCGCCTGGGGCTGCCTGGATGCAAGTACCGGCGACGCACCCTGGGCCGGCACACAACCGTATGCTCGCCATGCGATGCGTGTCGTGCCATGGACGCGGCCTTCCCCAAGCCCAAGCTCTATACTCGCCTGAAATACCATGTCGGGTGCCAAGGGGCAAGGCAGGCAAGGCAAAGCGAGGCAAGGCGAGACCAGGGCCCCACAAAGCAGGCATTAGGTATAAATAGACAGGACTTAAATGTCCACATAGCCATATGGGATACCTCCGGGAGGAGCTGGAGCAGAGAGAGGGCGCAATGTGGGTGCCTGCACTCACAGCTGCTTGGAAGGGCGCTTGCGGGTGAGCTCATAGACTGGCCGGCCCCTCAGTTTAATAGCTGTGATGAGCGGAGGGACCTGCACTGGGGCAGAAGGGAACAGCAGCGCACAGGTGCGGGCAAGCGTGGAGGCAGACGGCCAAGCGCATAGGCAAGCGTGTCGTGCGCTGAACCAACGCAGCCGACGCGCCTGCAGTCCTTCGCCAGTGAAACGTGTCGCCACCTCCGCGATGGCGGCATCCGTGATGTGTGACGTGGGCGCCTGCGATGTGACCTTGCCGCGCGAATCGTAGGTGTCGGTGCTGGTGCCCAGCCGCACCAGTCCGGTGTAGCGCGTGGGCGTGGCGCGCACCAGGCGAGCCAGGGCAGTGGCCTGGAGGCAGGGTGTGGTGGCACACAAGTCAATGCGGACATACAGCTGCTCAAGGAAGCGTAGCAGTTGCAAGGGTTGGCCAGTTGGGTTAATTAACTCAAGCTGGGGAGGTCGAAGAAGAAGCAGGAGCTTCATGGTGCAGCAGCGCTCCCAGATGAGAGGCAACCTCAAGTGCCAGCTGCTGGGCATGCATGAGGGGCAGGTGGGCCCGTGAGGTGGGCAGGTGGCAGGCACACAGGCACATGGTGCCAGGTGCCATGCAGGAGGCTCACACTGCCGGTGGCCTGTGGCCGGTGGCACAGCCTAGCGTAATGGGTGTGTATGGGTGCAGGGCAGGCGGGTGCCCACCTTCCCCATCAGCAGCACCATGAGGCCGGATGCGCCTGGCTCCAGGCTGCCCACGTAGCCCACCTGCAGCGTCAGCAGGGCAGGCAGGCAGCGCGCGGAGGTGTGTGGGCAGGGGTGAGTCAGAGGTGGCAGGGGGTGCAGTAGGACAGGCAGGGCGGAGTGCAGCCGGAGGCGCCTGGGACAGCATTGGATCCTAGGCAGTGAGCTGAGGTGCAAGGGGCCCATAGGGGGACCTGAGTGTTGAAGGCACTGACTCCTGTTTAGCTAGAGCTCAGGGCCAGAGGGTGCCACGATGACCCAGTCTCAATGGCCCCTGCCCCTGCCCTGCCCCTGCCCCTGCCCCTGCCCCTGCCCCTGCCCCTGCCCCTGCCCCTGCCCCTGCCCCTCACCTGGCAGTCCTGGCCCTGGCGAGGCAGCTTGAGGGACCACCGCAGCGCCCTGCAGCCAAACCTCCCACACCCTGCTGCACCAGCCTCCCTGCCCATGCACTCCCGCCACACCAGCCGCTGATGACCCGGCTGGTGTTCAGTCGGCTGGGCACAGGCTACGGACCATGGCCGGCTGGGGTCTGCCATGTTGGGGCTATAAGGCTTGGGGGGGAGGATGTGTTGCAACTTGAACCTAGACCTGAACAAACAACCCTGACCCTGGGTAGGTGTCCTGTGAGCTGAGGCACCCTTGGACCTTACCCTGACCCCCAACCCTGACACAGTGCCTGGACCCTGACCCCTAGCTCCTGACCCCTGACATCCGGACCCCAACCCTGACTATGACACCTGGCCTTGACCCCTGGCTGTGTCTGTCTGAGCGCATGCGTGTGTGTGTGTGTCTGCCCCGCTGACCTGGTGACCTCCTCTGAGGACCAGTCCGCCGGCTTGTCCAGCAGCAGCAGGGCGTTGCGCAGCACAGGCTGGGCCAAGTGCTCCGGCAGCCGGGTGATGACGGTGGGTTTGGGGGGCAGGGCAGCCTGCTGGGCACGCTGACTGCAGCCGGAGGGAGGAGGATCAGGGGTGTGAGTAGGAGACAAGGAGCAGGGGGTGGGGAAAGAGGGAGGGGAGGGGAGGGGAGGGGAGGCGGTGCACATCACAGGCTTCAGCAGCAGGGCAGCCAAGCCCAAGGAATGCTGAAGCCTAGGCACATCTGATGCCCCAGCCCACCCTGCCTGCTAGGGCACTGCTGCGCTGAGCTGCCCTTCTTGATCCCATGCCAGCCAAGGCTCAGAGTGTGAGGCACAGCCTGGGCTACTCACGGCCACTGCCTCACTCCCTCACTGCTGTGTGGGACACTGCCCTGACACACTCAGCTTCCCTGGGCGCCCCCTGGCAGCGTGCTATAGCTACAGAGCCCTCAGAAGCCCTCAGAAACCTCTGAGGCTGCTGGCATAGCTGTTGTGGCACCATCACAGTGGCACCATCACGTCCGCTAAGCTGACCCTTGGTTCCGCCCTTGCAGCTATTAGCCTCTCCTCTCCCACACCTCCCAGGCACCAGCGCATCATTTCCTATTTCCCTGCCTCATCTCCATCCCTGCCCCACCGCCCTCAGGGCTCCTGGCTGTGCCCACCCCCGCCCTGCACCCGCTCCACCTGCCCCTGGCTCCCTCAACCCCAAGGCCACTTTGCTCCCCATCCTGGGGCCAGCCCCGACCTGCACCCCTCCACTCCACGCTGCCTGGAGCACTCCTCCTGAGCGCCACCCGCCTGCACCCTGCTCTCCCCAGCAGCCTCGACACCTGCCCGCACCCTGGTCTCCCCCACTAGGTAGCACCCACCTGGGCAACACCCGGCATAAGCCCAACCTCGATGCATGGGCAAGCAGGTGAGTGAGTGGGCAGGTGGGTGGGTGGGTGGGCAGGTGGGCGGGTGGATGAGTGGGTGGGTGGGTGGGTGGGCAGGTGGGCGGGTGGATGAGTGGGTGGGTGGGTGGGTGGGCAGGTGGGCGGGTGGATGAGTGGGTGGGTGGGTGGGTGGGCAGGTGGGCGGGTGGATGAGTGGGTGGGTGGGTGGGTGGGCAGGTGGGCGGGTGGATGAGTGGGTGGGTGGGTGGGTGGGCGGGTGGGCAGGTGGGCGGGTGGATGAGTGGGTGGGTGGGTGGGTGGGCAGGTGGGCGGGTGGATGAGTGGGTGGGTGGGTGGGTGGGCAGGTGGGCGGGTGGATGAGTGTGGGTGGGTGGGTGGGCAGGTGGGCGGGTTGGTGGGTGGGTGGGTGAGTGGGTGGGCAGGTGGGCGGGTGGATGAGTGGGTGGGTGGGTGGGATCCCTACCCTCACCGTGTCAGCCGCGAGTGCTCCACCAGGCGCAGCGCCGCTGAGTCCTCCGCCTCCGCCTCCTCGTCAAAGGTCCAGGCCAGGCTGCTGTCTGGGCTGGTGGCAGGGTTCATTGGGGGAAAGGGGGCAGGGGGGGGCGGGGGTGGGCAGGCCCCAGGCAGCTGTGAGGAAGCTGGGTCCTAGCTGTCGCCAGGCGGCACTGGCAGCGGAGCGGGGGGCTGGCACGGCCTGGCCTGACCCTTGCTCCAGGATAGGGCTATAGTGGTCTTCTTCAGTGGTTGTTGCTTCCTGCTGTGGTTGGCGCCATGGTCTTTGCCCAGGCTTGGAGCCTGTCCTAAATCTCTCTGAACGCAGACGCAGCTGTGGGTGTGCTGCTGGGGCGTGCTGCTGCTGCCTAGTCCGCAGCTGCCCCTCAGCTGCTAGGTTGCTCAGAGGCCTGCCTGCTTTTGCTGTCCTGCCAGGCAGGTTCACTGGCAGAGCCAAGCCTGGCGCTGAGCTGCTGCCGCAGTTGGCAGAGTGGTGCGAGGCTAAGCTGGCTCGTGTCATCTCCCCGCAGTCATACGTGCTAGCGACGGCTGAAGCGTCCTACTGGGCGAGTGCATATGCTGTGATCATCACCCTGGAGGCTGCCGCAGCAGTCGTGGCAGTCGCGGCAGTGTGGCTGCCTGCGTGACACCAGCGGTCGCTGAGCACAACCCAGCTACAGACCTTGTCAACTGGACAAATGCGACGGTTTGATAAGTGTTGCATGCACTAAGCCGAACTTGTACAGGTGTCAGGAGCCAAGCTAATGACGAGCCGCTGCCATTTATTCTGTTCAATGTGTTAACGGCTAGTGGCCGCCTGATGTTGTGGGTACTGCTGGTGCTGGACGGACTGTTACAGCTTGCCTATGCTAGCACAAATCATCCACACAAGCATGCCAGCAGTGCTCACAACGTGCTATAGCTACTTGGTGACTACCTGGACAGAACACTCCACACTTGATATGTATGATGGCCCCGCCCCGCCCCGCCCCGCCCCGCCCCGCCCCGCCCCGCCCCGCCCCGCCCCGCCCCGCCCCGCCCCGCCCCGCCCCGCCCCGCCCCGCCCCGCCCCGCCCCGCCCCGCCCCGCCCCGCCCCGCCCCGCCCCGCCCCGCCCCGCCCCGCCCCGCCCCGCCCCGCCCCGCCCCGCCCCGCCCCGCCCCGCCCCGCCCCGCCCCGCCCCGCCCCGCCCCGCCCCGCCCCGCCCCGCCCCGCCCCGCCCCGCCCCGCCCCGCCCCGCCCCGCCCCGCCCCGCCCCGCCCCGCCCCGCCCCGCCCCGCCCCGCCCCGCCCCGCCCCGCCCCGCCCCGCCCCGCCCCGCCCCGCCCCGCCCCGCCCCGCCCCGCCCCGCCCCGCCCCGCCCCGCCCCGCCCCGCCCCGCCCCGCCCCGCCCCGCCCCGCCCCGCCCCGCCCCGCCCCGCCCCGCCCCGCCCCGCCCCGCCCCGCCCCGCCCCGCCCCGCCCCGCCCCGCCCCGCCCCGCCCCGCCCCGCCCCGCCCCGCCCCGCCCCGCCCCGCCCCGCCCCGCCCCGCCCCGCCCCGCCCCGCCCCGCCCCGCCCCGCCCCGCCCCGCCCCGCCCCGCCCCGCCCCGCCCCGCCCCGCCCCGCCCCGCCCCGCCCCGCCCCGCCCCGCCCCGCCCCGCCCCGCCCCGCCCCGCCCCGCCCCGCCCCGCCCCGCCCCGCCCCGCCCCGCCCCGCCCCGCCCCGCCCCGCCCCGCCCCGCCCCGCCCCGCCCCGCCCCGCCCCGCCCCGCCCCGCCCCGCCCCGCCCCGCCCCGCCCCGCCCCGCCCCGCCCCGCCCCGCCCCGCCCCGCCCCGCCCCGCCCCGCCCCGCCCCGCCCCGCCCCGCCCCGCCCCGCCCCGCCCCGCCCCGCCCCGCCCCGCCCCGCCCCGCCCCGCCCCGCCCCGCCCCGCCCCGCCCCGCCCCGCCCCGCCCCGCCCCGCCCCGCCCCGCCCCGCCCCGCCCCGCCCCGCCCCGCCCCGCCCCGCCCCGCCCCGCCCCGCCCCGCCCCGCCCCGCCCCGCCCCGCCCCGCCCCGCCCCGCCCCGCCCCGCCCCGCCCCGCCCCGCCCCGCCCCGCCCCGCCCCGCCCCGCCCCGCCCCGCCCCGCCCCGCCCCGCCCCGCCCCGCCCCGCCCCGCCCCGCCCCGCCCCGCCCCGCCCCGCCCCGCCCCGCCCCGCCCCGCCCCGCCCCGCCCCGCCCCGCCCCGCCCCGCCCCGCCCCGCCCCGCCCCGCCCCGCCCCGCCCCGCCCCGCCCCGCCCCGCCCCGCCCCGCCCCGCCCCGCCCCGCCCCGCCCCGCCCCGCCCCGCCCCGCCCCGCCCCGCCCCGCCCCGCCCCGCCCCGCCCCGCCCCGCCCCGCCCCGCCCCGCCCCGCCCCGCCCCGCCCCGCCCCGCCCCGCCCCGCCCCGCCCCGCCCCGCCCCGCCCCGCCCCGCCCCGCCCCGCCCCGCCCCGCCCCGCCCCGCCCCGCCCCGCCCCGCCCGCCCCGCCCCGCCCCGCCCCGCCCCGCCCCGCCCCGCCCCGCCCCGCCCCGCCCCGCCCCGCCCCGCCCCGCCCCGCCCCGCCCCGCCCCGCCCCGCCCCGCCCCGCCCCGCCCCGCCCCGCCCCGCCCCGCCCCCCCCGCCCCGCCCCGCCCCGCCCCGCCCCGCC
>JASKMD010000024.1:333688-343688 GCA_030144725.1 Haematococcus lacustris | reverse complement strand
CAGCAATGCAAGCAGGGGTGCAAGAGAGTGCCAGAGAATGCTAGCAAGTAGGACACAAGGCTGGTGCCCCTCACGCACATGTCGCCAGAAAACTCCATACTCTGAGCGTTGACGGGCCATGTGATGGTCTGCAAGCATGCCCCTCTAGCGCTGTACTGCTTGATGACACTGCCATGAGAGACCCAGAAGCCACTGCCGTTGGCTTTGAAGCCAGTCCAGGTTGGGTCGTAGTCCAGGCTACAGGCAAGCAGCAGCTGTTGGAATTAGTAAACTTCATGGCCAAGCCAGGCTTGCTCTTGCTTGTTTCCGCTTATCACACAACCAAGTTTAGGGTGGTTATGCGTGCTGTGGCTAGGCATGATATGAGCCCAGCCAGCTGCTAGTCTAGCTGCTGAGCTCGGCCCCCTGGTAACTACAGGCTCTGTGAAATCCAACAGCCAAAAGCCAACAGGCACCGTATGACGAGCGGATTAGGGTGTAGGTCCCGAGGGTAGGGTTTTGACCCCACCTGAACAGCGTCGCGAAGCCCGCACCAGTCTTGGAGCGCTTCACCACCCAGCCCACCCCCTCCTCCTTCAGACAGCATACAAGCGCGAAGCCGTCGCAGTCCGCGATGATGCCACGAACTTTGAGGACAGGCGTGTACATTGTGCACAGCGTGTCGATGTGGGGCATGGTGTGCCGGGGCAGCGCGGGGCGAGGTTTGCTGTCGTGTTGTGTGAAGCCTGCATGGGCCGCGATGGACCCGTGAACCTCCGTGAAGGTCCGTGAACGTCAAACCCTTGCAAGCCGGCAGCCCCGACACCTACGGGTTCATCTCCGGGGGCGCTTTCCGGGGGCGCTGGGTGCGCCCGCTCGTCCTGCTTCCGCCCCACCTGACCTGGACGGCTTGATTCTGGCCAGGTGGGCAGTGCGACAAGGCAGGGAAGGGCCACTGCCCTGCTGGTATACATGATGGATATCGTTGGGAGGCGTCATTATCATTGGGGGAATGTGAGCAAGGCCACACTTACACATGCACCAAGTGTTGGCTCTGCCTCACCACACCACCAGCTGCAGAGGCAGGAGTAGGAGCAGGAGCGACAACACCTTCATTAACATTAGAAGCTGGCACGCTCACGACAGCAGCTGCTGCACCTTCAGCTGTGGACCATGATGCGGTGGCAGCGGCAGCTGGTGCTGGTGTTGCTGATGCGGCAGCGGCAGCGACTGGTGTTGTTGGTGCTAGTGGAGGAGAGCAACGACGTTGGGGCTAGGCTGGTGAGTAACAGCTCCCCCTTCCCTTGGCCCCTCCCACTGTTGCTGCACGCTGGGCTGCTAAGCACATGCGGTGCGCTGCGCGCTGGGATACTACAAGCGCATGTCACATACTGACACTGTCTCTAGCTACTGTAACCCTAGCTATCAAACGTGTTCGCGAGCAAACGTGCAATGCCATGCCGCAGTGTCCCAGCAGCGTGGGGGGACATGCAAGAAGCTGTTAGTGTTTATTGGCAATGCTGGCATTGGCATGCGGAGTGGGTGGGGCGCAAATGCCGTGCTGCAGGCCTTGCGGTGGTGGTGGTGGAGAGGCCCAACAGCCGGCAAGCCAACATACATACTGCCTGGCAGGGTGGTGGCTTAGGACAAGTCCCGCATTGGCCGGGTCAGCTCAGCTATGGACAGCCCCAGCCCTGTGAGAGCCAGCTGGACCGCAGCGAGCCTACCAAGCCTGAAGGTGCAGGACCGCATGTTGTGGTCAGCCTGGAGCTAACAATTTGAGGCGCCAGTGTAGGGCCTCATGTGGTGCCCCTGTGTGAACCAGACTGCCCCTGGGAACCTTGGCAGATGGGTGGACTGCAGCTGCAACTCAGCCCCCAACCTCCAGTGGGCAGGAGAGGCCCCATGGCGCGGAGTGGAGCTGTGCTGGTGGCCACCGGCCCTAGGCAAGGAGTACCCTGGCCTGGGCATCAAGAAGTCGCGAGACCGAGCACTCAAGGCCCAGGCACAGCAGCCTGTAGCACAGTGTTGTGTACATTAGGCACTGTCCAAGCTGTTGTGATGTGTTTCATGCCAAAGTCTATCGCTCCACATCCAAAAAGGGATGAGGACAGACTATTGGTATTGGCCCTGAGATATAACCCGGATTCCAGACAACGTAGCCCCTTGTGGGGCTCATATGCGCTGATACCTCCAGGCCTCCAGGAATTGCTTGTTGGTGTGTAATGCTTGTCCTATGCCTCCAGGCCAGCTTGTCCTATGTGCTAGGTAACTGCTGTGCGGCCAGCTGCAGTGCTCTAGCCTGCCAGCTGGTGAAGGCACGGCTTACCGCCATCTTCAAACAAACTGAAGCAGCCTTGTGGGTGGGGTTAGCGTATCTCCACTCATCCTGCCCACTCCAATGCTAGATTGGTTGCATTGCATTACAGGTAGATGCTAGCAGCTAAGGGATGTCTCGTGAGGGCTGCGAACAAGATACGGCACTGCTGTTCCCTACGTTTGGGACCAAGACTTAACCTGACAACTGACAAATAGAAGCCGTTAACCGATACAAAACTGTGCGCAACCGACACCGCGCAATTGTGTCGCCGCACACCTTGCGCCTCCTTGGAAAAGACCGCAATGCTGTCGCGGTCAGTGGCAGGAGTCCTGCGGGCCTGCGGCCCTGTTTTGGAGCGAGCATTTGGCACGAAAGTAGGGGACTACACCGTCGTTGATCACAAGTACGACGCGACTGTAGTCGGCGCAGGTGAGCAAAACTAGGCGGACCAAAGTATCTGTGAATCCCGGACCTGATATTGCCCACTGCTGCAGGTGGTGCTGGGCTTCGGGCAGCGGTGGGCCTGTCGGAGCTGGGCTTCAAAACAGGTGAACAGCGGGCAGCTGGAGCCACGACACCAACGTCAATAACGTTGGTAGCATGACGCTGCGATAGGCTGTACACGGAGCACTATGTGACCAACAGTAGGTGCTGCTATTGCAGCGTGCATCACCAAGCTTTTTCCCACGCGGTCGCACACTGTGGCTGCACAAGGCGGCATCAATGCAGCACTGGGCAACATGACGGAGGACAATTGGCGATGGCATGCTTACGACACAATCAAAGGGAGCGACTGGCTAGGCGACCAGGACGCAATTCAGTACATGTGCAGGGAGGCTCCGAAGGTGGGCAAGGGCCAAGTCACGCGCCGCGCATTTGGGCATGGAGTCGCCGCATGACTAATGCCTTGACCTACCCCATGCGTGCAGGCTGTCATCGAGCTTGAGAACTATGGTGAGGCACACACTGTCTGCATCAGCAGGGTGGCTGCATATGCGTGTGCAGCATTGTGTGCAGCAACAGCCGCAGTTCCACAGCAACCAGTGGTCACATCGGTGTGCCTAGCCAGGGCCGACACGCCAGGTGGTGGACCTGTCAGTGGCAAGCAGCCAACAGGCACGGCAGGCAGCGCCAAAATGCCAGGTTGAAATGAGCAGCATGCAGCATGCATGGGACAGCAAGCCAAGTGAGGCTTCCTGCTTCGTGTGAGGCTTCCTGCTTCTCACAGCGCTCCTTCCCGTGCCCACTCTATTCCCCTACTGCACTGCTGGCGGGGGAACAGCAGGCCATGGCAGTTCCAGCATCAGCCCCTCAGGCACGGGCGACTTAACAGCCCACCATGCCCTGTTCCCCCAGTTCTGGCTCACCATCCTTCCCGTGGGCCACCATGCCCACTGCTGTGTTGCACCGCTGGGGTAGCCAGCAGCAGTGTCTGCTGCTCCCGCTTTATGTCTCACCCACCGCACCCACCATGCGCCCGCTGCCTGTGTGACAACCTTCCTTCTCAACTGGCTCCTGTGGCCCATCCACCTCCGGGCTCCATGGCTCCCCTCCTCTGCTCCAGCTGCCCTCACTACGCCCGCTGCCTGTGTGACAACCGTCCTCACTGGCTCCTGTGGAGCACCCCCTCCTCCCTAACTGCCAACCGCCCTTCAGTCCAGCCTGCGGCCATGTTCTGCAGGTCTGCCCTTCTCTCGCACGGATGACGGCAAGATCTACCAGCGCGCCTTTGGCGGCCAGAGCCTAGACTTTGGCCGTGGCGGCCAGGCCTACCGTTGTGCGTGTGCGGCAGACCGCACCGGACACGCCATGCTCCACACGCTGTACGGCCAGGCCATGAAGCACAACATCCAATTCTTTGGTGAGACTACCGCAAAATGACACTGACCCACTGGGGGCCACAAGGGTCCACCTGAGTATGTAGTGCTCCACTTGTGGGCACAAGGGGGGCCAGGCAGTGACGATGCGGGCAATAGCATGCTGCTCCTGCTGCGCCCAGCCGCCTTGTCTGTTCACTGACCTGCACCTGCCTGCTTGGCTCAATGAGCCAATCATTGAACTCTACTTGTAAGCTAGTTTTCTTTGCCTGTGGACTTGGTAAATCAGCATGCACCTGGCTGCTCTGCTCCGATTCCTGTAGATGTGCTTGTCTGCTTGCTATGCTTAGGAAGCTGTACTTTTACTTGTCTGCTTAGTAAGCTGTAGTTGCGCATGTCTGCCCAGTAAGCTGGTGTCAAACATATCTCTGTTGTTGACTGGCCCGCACCTGGTTCACTGTTTTCTGGCCTGGCTGGCCTGGTGGTTGAGTGGTTGCTGGACTGTGCACTGCAGTGGAGTACTTTGCCATGGACCTGATCATGGACAAGGAGGGCGCCTGCAGGGGCGTGACTGCGCTGTGCATGGAGGACGGCACTGTGCACCGCTTCCAGGTCAGGGGGCAGCAGCAGCCGGGGGAGCAGTAGCAGCAGCAGGGGGAGCAGCACCAGCAGGAGGGGCAGCAGCAGCAGTCGTGGTTGGTGAAATCGAGCATGGTGTGGTTGAGCGGCGGTGCTGGCAGAGGCAGTTGATTTCCAGGAGGGCAGCATCGTTACCGCAAGGGCCCCATGCAGCAGTGATGGTGATTAGGAGACTGTTTGGCTGGCTTCTGACACCCTGGCCGCTGCCTGGCTGGCTGCTGACAGGCGCATAATACCATCCTGGCCACGGGGGGCTATGGCCGCGCCTACTTCAGCGCCACCAGCGCACACACCTGCACTGGTGATGGCGGGGCCATGGCAGCACGCGCAGGCATCCCTCTGCAGGTGCACAGGGGCAGGGCAGGGAAGGGGCAGGGGCAGGGCGGGCAGGCTGTGCAGGGGTTGAGGGCAGGGCAGGCTAGAGCAAGACCTTTACTCCCCTCTTACTATGTCACCAGCCTCCTGTTCAACAGCCTCAATCGTCGTGATCAAGCCTGACATGAGTCTGTGACCAGCCTCCTGTTTAACAACCTCAATAGCTCATTATTGCTGCCCCTTGCTGCCCCCTGCTGCCCCTTGCTGCTCCTGGCAACATGCCCCTTGCAAAAGCCACGCACTCACCCTTGTCCTTTCCTTGCCTCTAATCACGCCTGAGTGCTCAGTGGTTGAGACTGAAGACATTCCAGCAATTGGCCCCTTCCCTGACTTGGTGCTGGGGCTGTAGGTTGTGTGCCTACTCCATGGCAGTTGCAAGAACGCGTTTGCTGCTTAAATCTGTGCCAGCAAATGTAGCCATCTTCAATGCCTTCTCAAGTGCCTGTCTGTTCCACCCCTTGTTTTGTTTTTGCCAGTGCTTTCCACTGCTCTCTCACTACTTGGTCCACCTCCTCACTACCTCCTGCGTCCTTCCCCTGCTGCTGCAGGACCTGGAGTTTGTGCAGTTCCACCCCACAGGCATCTATGGCGCAGGCTGTCTGATCACAGAGGGGTCACGAGGCGAGGGCGGCATCCTGCGCAACAGCGAGGGCGAGCGCTTCATGGAGCGGTGAGACATGCTGCCCTGCATCCCAACCACCAGCACCAACTACCATGGCCCTTACACCCTCCCTTCACAACCAATGCCTCTACCACTGCCTCCACCTGACTATCACCCTCACCACCTGGTACACCTACCATTACCCTGCTCTCCTCACGCTCCAGCTGCTGACCGTGGCCCTGCCTGTGACACCCCGTGCCCTGTGGTGCCCCTGATGCTGTGTTTTGCTTTCCACACATTATGCTCACTTTGCCCTTAACCCTGCTGATGTGCCTGCACTGCCCTGCTGCTGCCCACCCCTGCTGTGGCCCCCTTGCCCCTGGCCCCTGGCTGCTGCTGACCAGGTATGCGCCCAGCGCTAAGGACCTGGCATCCAGGGACGTGGTCAGCCGCAGCATGACCATGGAGATCAGGGAGGGGCGCGGCTGCGGGCCGGAGAAGGACCACATCTACCTGCACCTCAACCATCTGCCACCTGGTAGGTGATGCAGGCAGGCGGGTGGGTGGGCGGGCCGGCAGGCAGGCAGGCAGGCAGGAGCTGGTGTAAGTTGGCATCTGGCTGGAGTTGGTTTATGATCTGTGGTGTAGAACCCAAGAGAGAAGCAAAGATGATTGCTGCTGTGCCTGCTGCTGGCCTTCTGCTGCTTTCCTGCAGAGCTGCTGGCAGAGCGGCTGCCCGGCATCAGTGAGACAGCAGCCATCTTTGCCGGGGTGGACGTGACCAAGGTGAGAGTGGGCCAGTGCAGGCTTTCAGCACAGGCTTTCAACACATGCCAGCAAAGAGTACAAGCAGGCTGGCAAGTTGCTAGCTAGTTGGTTGCCCAGCAGGAGGGGGCAAGCGGGCTGGTGTGGAATGGTGAACGGGCGGGCATGCAGGATTGCTCCACGTCCTGATGCTGCTGGCTCATGGCCTTGGCTGCTTGCAGGAGCCCATCCCGGTCATTCCCACTGTCCACTACAACATGGGCGGCGTGCCCACCAACTACCACGGGGAGGTCATCAAGCCGCAGGTGAGCCAGACCCCCCTTCAACTCCTGGTAGGCTTCACTGGTGCTATCCCTGGTGGCCAGCCTGGCCAGTGCAGGTTGAGCGTGTTGTTGACATGGAGCTGCATGATGGTGCATGACGTTCTCATTCCCTGCACATACCCCTGAATGGACATTGCCTGTGCTTACCCTAGTCGCACTGCTGTGCCCTACAACAAGCTGTCCAAAAGCGCCACTCCCCTAGGCAGTGTTTCCATGTGCCCCCATGTGGCCTGTTGCCTGTTGTCTGATGTGGCCTGCATGATGTGGCCCGCGATCTGTTGCCTGCATGATGTGCATGCAGCCTGGCAACCCCGATGCCATCGTGCCTGGCCTGATGGCAGCTGGTGAGGCAGCGTGCGCAAGTGTGCATGGGGCCAACCGCCTGGGCGCCAACAGCCTGCTGGACATCGTGGTGTTTGGCAGGGCGTGTGCAAACAGGGTTGGTGAGTGATGACACTCAGCCAGTCTGCTGCCCTGACCGTGAAGTCGTGCACCTTGCCTTGACAGGTCCATGACCGCAAAGGCTAGGGCTGGCAGTGGTCCTTGACTGATCCATGCTCACTCTGCCTTTCTTCAGAGAACTGCCCTTCTCCGTTACCCTCTCAACGTACCATTTAAAAAGTCTGAACCTCCTATCTTATTGTATGCAGTGCTAGTTGCTGCTGTGGCTCTTCCCAGCTGCTCTCTACCCTTTCTAGTCTCCCTGTCGTATACAGTATCTGTGCTTAACCATCCCAGCTGCCAGCCAATGGTCAGCCTGCTGCCCCTTCACTGGCACCCCTTCCATTCTGCTGCCTGATTAGGTGAGATCCTGAAGCCTGGCACTCCCCTGCCGCCCATGCCTGCTGATGCGGGTGATGCCAGCCTGGCCCGCCTGGATGCCCTGCGCAACACCAAGGGCAACCTGCGCACAGCAGAGATCAGGCGCAGCATGCAGCGCATCATGCAGAACAATGCAGCAGTCTTCAGAACGCAGGTCAGGCAGGGTGGGGTGGGGCAAGGTGGGGTGGGGCAGGGTAGAGTGCGTCAGGGTTGAGTGGGGCAAGGTGGGGTGAACCAGGTAGTGAGAAACAGATCAGGCAGTGAAGGGTAGGGTCCTTGCAAGAGGAGGTCAGGATGCTGACAAGTGGACCTAAGAATTTATCATCCGTCATCTGTGGTCGTCTGATGACACTCGTGCTATTGAAAGGCCATAACCTGTCATTTGTGGGTCAAGTGAGGGTCAAGTGAGATATGCTGTGGACGCTGGTCACTTATCTTGGCAAACTGACTCCTGACATTATGTTGTGTGCTGCTGCTGGACCTGCTGGGTTTCCTGTTTAGGAAACACTGAAGGAGGGATGCACGCTAATTGACGAGTGTGAGAAGACCTTGGCAGACGTCAAGGTGCGGAGTGAAGGGTGTTGGCAGCCGGATGGCTGGGGCCTGGGCACAGTTATGCTTAGTGTAGCTGCTGCCCTTACTCGCCGAACATAGTCAACCTCTACGTCATGCCAGCTGCTTGCTGTCTGTTGTCTAGTGCCTGCCATCTCACTCTGCAGCCGCCTTCCTGGTCTGTCTCCCTAGGCAGCATGTGCTGTTCCCTAGCTGGCCTGGCCCAGCCTTCCACCCTGTTGCCCGGCCCACCTGCTCCTGGCCCTCGTCTGGTCTCGCTGCCTGCTGTCAAGTCCTGCTGCCCCTCCCTCCTTCCCAGGTGACAGACAAGGGTTTGATCTGGAACACTGACCTGGTGGAGACCCTGGAGCTGGAGAACCTGCTGATCAACGCCACCATCACCATGCACTCGGCTGAGCAACGCAAGGTGGGCGCCCACCACACCGGCCACTTGCTCCAGCATTTCCAGCCAGTGCTTGCTCTGTGAAGAGGCAGAGGGCAGAATGTAGGCCATTTGCGAGCTGGGAGGAGAAAGGTGGGGTATAGCTGTCAGAAAGTAGCAGGGGGAGATGAGTAGGGGGAGATGAGTAGAGGGATGAGCAAGGTTGGGTTGAGAATCGCTCCTGATCCTGTGATGTAACATGTGCCTGCTAATTTCTGGCATTGACAATTGACTAGCTCTTCACCTGGCCTGCCTGTGCTGCTGCTGCTGCTGCTGCTGGGCCCAGGAGTCGCGGGGAGCTCACGCTCGGGAGGACTTCACCACCCGCAATGACCAGGAGTGGATGAAGCACACCCTCGGCTACTTTGACCCTGCCAAGAAAGGCGATAGCAAGGTCTGCCTGCCTGCCCCCCTGCCTGCCTGCCTGCCTGCTTGTCGCTAGTCTGTACTCGGCTGCAACTTGATGTTGTCAACTTGATGTTGTGTGCAGGTCAGCATTGACTACAGGCCTGTGCACATGCAGCCATTGGACAGCGAGATGGAGCACATCCCGCCCAAGGCCCGTGTGTACTGATCATGTTGCTGGGCGTGCTGCATAGTCAAGGTTTAGTGATGGGAATTGATAACGGGGTATGCCATTCCTGTGCCGACTTGTCGAGATTGATCACGGTGCTCTATGCCAGGACTCGGTCTCGATCAATGTTCGGTCATAGGCATGTAACATTGGCCATACGGGCCACATTGGTCCACGATAGTGTGGACCATGACATCATACAGCATGGATCGGGGGTTGGGCCCATGGTTAAGTGAGGTGGCTAACCTCTAGATGAGCCTCGTATCCTGCACCGCCACATCCTAGTCTAGGTTTGAGTGATGGGAACAAGAATGTATGTCTTCTTCTGACGGTTTGTTGTAAGTGATCAAGTGATTGTAGGTTGAATAATGTGTCGACTTGTCGATTTCTGCACCCCCTGCACCACATCCTAAGCAGCAAATGCAAGGGCTGTTAGCTGGTAGTTGCTGGCAGGTTGAAGGACGTTGGTACAGGACGTTGGGTTAAAAGCTGAAACAAAACTCATCCCAACATGGAACAACATTATTGACTGTTGGTAACCTCTCTCAGCTACTCACTCCAATTCAGTTGAAGCATTCTTGCCTTACAGACCAATGCTATGGTGGTACTGTGCTGTGCAACAAGGGATCAGAAACCACCTGCTGCGCTAATCATTTACCATTGAACGGGCTGCTTCAGCACATCATTCAATATGGACCGGGCTCTTCCAGTCAGGTCCCACAAGGTCAGGTAAAATGGCTCGAAAAAATGTACCGTCACTTTTTGTCGCGTACACTGCACTCTAAGAGGTC
>JASKMD010000024.1:316350-333188 GCA_030144725.1 Haematococcus lacustris | reverse complement strand
GGCTGAGCCAGAGGCAGCTGAGCCCAGCCAGCCCATCAAGGGCAAAGGCAAGGGCAAGGGCAAGGCTGCCAAGGCCAAGCCAGCACCACAGCCAGGCAGGTGGCTGGACAGGGACTGCAATGCGGCCCTGAACATGCAGCGCATTGGGGAGAGCAGGTGGCGGCCGCTGGAGCTGTGCTACTGGCCAGACCAGGGAGCGCTGCCAGCCAAGGGCAAGGAGTACCCTGGCTTGGGCTACAAGCGGCTGCGAGACAAGCCACCCAAGGCCCAGCAGCAGCAAGCCCCCCCCATTTGAAGCTGTCATCAGCTTACGCTTAGTGCATGTTTTGTCATGCCAACTCTACGCATGCCCTGTCACAGGGGTCAGGTAATGATGTAGGTGGTAGGCGACCGTGACCATGTGTATGCCATGTCTAGGCCATGGCATACACATGCGATGGGAACTCCACACAGGCAAAAACACCGTTTTGTAGTGGTTCACAACTAGTGTGTTCGACTGCAATGAATGCTCAAGGTTGAGAGCCAAGGTGCTGAGATGTGCTGGGGGATGTGCTGAGCAACAAGGATCCAACACAAACTTGAGCATCAGGCTGCGACCTGCATCCCTGCAGGGGGGTGCATGAGCCCCCCTCTGGACTTCAAATCTCTCAGGCCTTGGCAGGGGGCAGCAGCGCAGTCAAGCCGATCAAGCATGGCAACTCATTACCCGCCCGATTAAAGAAGAGCAGGTCACCCCGGCTGTTGAGGCAGAAGTCTTCATTAACGGCTGAGTGCGTCACATTCATCAGCTGACACAGCCTACCCTCAGCAGAGCAGGAGTAGCAGCTGCTGCCGTCATCTTCAGGCACTAGCAGCAGGGCCAGCTGGTCGTTACCTGACATCAGGCGGCCACCCAGCCACGAGCTGACTTTCAGCACCCGGCATTCCCCTGACTGCAAGTCCAGCTTGCAAAGGTTGTTGCTGGTGTTGGTGAACAGGAGCGTTTGGGCGGCAGGGAAGATTGCAAAGCCTCCGGATGGTTCCACATGGTTGGCCAGCAGCTTGCCAGTCTCGGAGTGCTCATACAAGGCGTACAGTGCACTGCACCACTTGTTGTTGTAGGCAATGAAGTACAATCTGCACGAACGCACATCATATGCAAGCATGAATACACCTGCTAGGCATATGTCATCCATGAGTCACACATCCCTACCCTAAGCATATAGTGCATATCTGCACTAATGCACAATGTCAAACATGGGATGCCGCCACATCACACCTATGACAGCAGCATCGCACAACCATGCTCATTCCATAACCTCTCTGTAGGTGCTGAAGTGACAGCTGCTGAAGTGACAGCTGCTGTTCTGATGGTGATCTAAAGACTAAGCAGCTTTGTAAGCTCAGCTGGTACCACGACAGATGCTGTGATGATGTTCAGTGCTTCACGGACACACGTCAGGTCAGCCACAGGCAAGGTCATAGCAATAACGTACGTGTCGCCTAGAAACTCCATGAATGACGCTTTGGCAGGCCCTGGGATGCTCTGCAGGCATTCCCCCGTATCATTGTACTCCATGATGGTCTTGCTATGGGCGATCCAGAAGCTGGTGCCATTTGCAACAAAGCCACTGGGCTTAAAGTCCACGCTGCAGGCAAGCAGCAGATGTAGGGTGTGGGCGATCAGTACCGTGTTGTCAAGCATGTCAAGGCCAGCACCAATTGCACTCGGTCCTCTATTGCCTGGCTGCATGCAGGCGCCATGCACCAATAACAAATAGTCAATAAATATATCACTGATGGCTAGCTAATTCTACTACTGGTTCCCGAAATGATTTTGCCTTATGTGCCTCCTTGCTCAGGACGTGGTCGGCCATTTGAGTTGCTTTGTGATAGTGCATGGCTTCTTCCTTAACACAGCCCTGCCTTGGTGTCTGGGCTACGTTGACTAGGCTTTGTAGTTCATCAGCTTGCTGATCGCATGCGTACAGGGTGCGCCGATGGGATCCATCGAAGGTTGGGTTTGGCCCCTACCTAAACAGCATCGCGAAGCCCGCACCAGCCTGGGATCGCTTCACCACCCAGCCCACCCCTTCCTCCTCTACGCAGCACACCACCGCATAGCCGTCGCAGTCCGCGGTGATGCCGCGACTGTTGAGTATCGGCGAATGCAGCGTGCACAGCGTGTTGACGCTGTACATGGTCCAGGAAGGCTAAAGACGGAAGGGCCGTAGGGTTCTGAAGGATTTGGTCAACTGCTTCAAAAATGGTGTGATTTTTTAGTGTGATTTGGTCAACTGCTTCAAAAGTGAAAATGCTGTGACGGGGCTGGATGGGAGGGCAGGGCTTGGGCTGGGTGGGGTGGCAGGGCTGGGCTCGAGCTGGGAAAGTGTAAGGGCGAGGGGGGAGCTCGGCACCCTTCGTCGCCAGATCATGTTAGTCATGTAAGATGTTAGCTGTGAGTTGCTGGCAAGTAGAGATGGCGTTCTAAACAGCTTTGCAGGGTGTGGGAAGAGGTGTGGCATGCTCACAAGAGCGTGAACCTACCCTAGAAAGAGGTGCAGCAATGCCTGATAGGCTTGTGCGGTTACATGCATTTGCTACCTACGTGGCAATAATGACATATGCTAGACCAATGCTGTGCTGCTCTGCTGTACTGTTAGCACCATGCTCTCTAGCTGTCTCTACCCTACACGCAAAGGTACCCCACCCGCTTGCCCAACAGATCAATGTTGTGCTGCTCTACTGTACTGTGCTGTGTAGGAACAGTGCTGTTTAGGAACCACTGGACCTCTGGACTCACAGCGGGGGTTGCAGGTAGCTACCCTCTGGACTTCCAATCTTTCAGTGCAGCAGCCCATGCATGCACTTCAAGCGTGGCAACCCCTCTTCCGGCCGAGAAAAGAAGAGCAGGTCACCCTGGCTGTTGATGCAGTACTCCCCATTGACAGCAGAGTGCGACATGCTCTCCAGATCGCAGAGCCCACCCTGCACAGAGCATGAGCAGCAGCTGCTGCCCCCCTCATTACACACTATCAGCAGGGCCAGCTCGTTATTCCCAGTCAGCAGGCGGCCGCCCTCTGGCCCCATGCTGACTCGCAGCCCCTGGCACTCCCCTGACTGCAAGTCCAGCTCACAGAGGTTGTTGCTGGTGTTTATGAACAGGAGCTTTTGGTCGGCAGGGAAGATTGCAAAGCCCCCTGATGGCTCCACATGGTGGGCCAGCAGCATGATAGCCTTGGAGTCCTCGTCCAAGGCATACAGTGCACTTCGCCCCTTGTCATCGTAGGCAAGGAAGTACAACCTGCACGAACGCACATCATGCAAGCATCATATGCAAGCATGCATACAACTGCAAGGCATATGTCATCCATGAGCCATACACCCCTACCCTAAACATTTGGTGCATATCTGCACTAATGCACCATGTCAAACATGGGACGCCGCCACATCACACCTATGACAGCAGCGTCACACAACCATGCTGATTCCATAATAAGGATGCACTCCTAGGCTGCACTCCTACCCCCACTCCCCCTGCGAGTCCCTGCCCAGCCAGCCAGCATGGACATGGATTGGGAGCCTGAGCCAGACCCTGAGCCTGAGCCAGAGCCTGCCCCAGCGCCACCCACCCTGCGCCCACCCAACGCCCGCCTTGCTGCCCGCCACCCCCCACCAGCAGCACCCACTGGGCCACCCATCCCCTTGGACAGTGAAGACCCAGTCCTGCTGCAGCAGCTCAAGGTGTTTTGCCTGTATTTTGCCAACTCCAATTTCCTCACCCCCTACAACCAGCTGCAGCGGCGGCTTGGGCGCGCTAGGCAGAACAAGCACTTCAGCATCAAGCCTGCCTTTGATGACCCCAGCAACCAGGAGCTACTAGCCAAGCTGCAGCAGCTGGGCAGCGCCAACTTCACCGGTGACCACAACACCATCAGCCATCACTCCATGCAGCTGGCGGTCGCCATGCAGCAGCACTACTCCAACCCAGGCAAGTGGTGGTGGTGCATAGACTCTGGACCTGGACCTTGACATAGACATGACCTGACTTGACATAGACCTGACATGGCCTGGCCTGACCTGACCTGACCTTAGACCTGACCTGACCTTGGACCTGACCTGACCTGACCTGCATGCAGAGCGCTATGTCAAGCTCTACGCCAAGGCAGCCAGTGCCCAGTAGTGCCCCCCCGCAAGCCCCCACAGGCCCCACGCAGCAGCCAGGCAGCCACACAGCCAGCAGCAGCCTCAGAGCCAGGGCCCAGCACTCCCCTGCCAGCCAAGCGCACCAAGCGCACCAAGGCTGAGCCAGAGGCAGCTGAGCCCACAAAGGGCAAAGGCAAGGCTGCCAAGGCCAAGCCAGCACCACAGCCAGGCAGGTGGCTGGACAGGGACTGCAATGCGGCCCTGAACATGCAGCGCATTGGGGAGAGCAGGTGGCGGCCGCTGGAGCTGTGCTACTGGCCAGACCAGGGAGCGCTGCCAGCCAAGGGCAAGGAGTACCCTGGCTTGGGCTACAAGCGGCTGCGAGACAAGCCACCCAAGGCCCAGCAGCAGCAAGCCCCCCCCATTTGAAGCTGTCATCAGCTTACGCTTAGTGCATGTTTTGTCATGCCAACCCTACGCATGCCCTGTCACAGGGGTCAGGTAATGATGTAGGTGGTAGGCGACCGTGACCATGTGTATGCCATGTCTAGGCCATGGCATACACATGCGATGGGAACTCCACACAGGCAAAAACACCGTTTTGTAGTGGTTCACAATTAGTGTGTTCGACTGCAATGAATGCTCAAGGTTGAGAGCCAAGGTGCTGATTCCATAACCATGCAGGTTTGGTCTCTGTGCTGAAGTGACAGCTGCTGTTGTATTGGTGACCACGACCTCGTGTACAGGCATCCAGGGGCAAGTGAGTAGTAGTTTCTCATGCGTTACTGGGGAACTTTATGAGGCTCCAATGGGAGGCTCCAATCACCACAATGCGCACATGACAATATCACCTGTCCCATTGCAGTTTGTGGAATGAAGTGTTACGACACATGTCAGGTCAGCGAAGAGCAAATACATAGCAATCACTCACGTGTTGCCTGTGCACTCCATGTATGACACGTTGGCAAGCTCTGAGATGGTCCCCATGTAATACCCCTTATCGTTGTACTTCATGATTCCATTGCCGTAGGCGACCCAGAAGCTGGTACCATTTGAGGCGAAGCCAGTGGGTTCAAAGTCTTTGTAGGTGTTGAAGTGCACTGATATGCACTTGTATGACAGCTGCTTTTCTGATGGTGATCTGTGGGCTTGGCAAGATTGAAGGCTCAGCTGACGTCACATCGGATGCTGTGATGGTGGTATGTGCTTTACGAGCACATGTTCCAGCAGCCATGGGCGAGGCAATAGTAGCCACTCACGTGTCGCCGAAGAACTCCATGTATGAAGCTTTAGAAGGTCCTGGGATGCTTTGCAGGCATTCCCCTGCAGTGTTGTATTCCACGATGTTTGTGTCGTTGGAAAGCCAGAAGCTGGTGCCATTTGCAACAAAGCCACTGGGCTCAAAGTCCACGCTGCAGGCAAGCAGCAGATGTGGGGAGTGGACATTAGTAGCGTGTTGTCAAGCATGTCAAGGCCAGCACCAATTGCACTGGGTCCTCTAGTGCCTGGCTGAGTGCAGGCGCCATGCATTGATAAGTAATGGCTATCTACTTATACTACGGGTCGTCGGATCGTATAAATAGTAATACATGGCTTGCACCCTGGCATAGCCCAGCCATACTGTCTGGGGGTTCATTTTACCTACCTGAACAACATTGCGAAGCCCGCACCAGTCTTGGAGCGCTTCACCACCCAGCCCACCCCTTCCTCCTCTACGCAGCACACCACCTCATAGCCGTCGCAGTCCGCGGTAATGCCGCGACAGTTGAGTATGGGCGCATGCAGCGTGCACAGCGTGTCGGCATAGTTCATGGTACACCAGGAAGGCTGGGAATCGTAGAGGGCGGTAGGTGCCAGTCAATCCTCTCGGTGAAATGTCTCGGAGTCACGGAGTTATGCTGGCATTTGAACTTTGAATTTGAATGCGTCGTATTTGCGCGTAGTTGCGTCAGTATGGCTCATGGCGAGCGCGAAGCAGCTTTCCGGTGTGGATTTGCCTGCGCCTGCGCCGACCGCAACATTGGCCTTGTAGCACTGGTTCGCATGTGACGGCGCAAGCAGCGACGATTGCCAGCTCCAGGTAGCCCTTCACAAAGAGGATGTATGTGAACAAGAGCTATAGGAGCTTAAGCTAGTAAGGGAGCCCCTCCCCCCCCCCCCGATGGACATTTAACCAGCTACAGTTCGAGGAGGCCCGCGCAACTCGAACAACCGACAGTGAGCAGCTGAGGTTCGTCCGTAGTCGCTAGCGCGGGCATATCCTCAGACGCTATAGTCAACGCGACGCTTGCCAGGGGACGCTTTTCCCCGCACGTCATCCAACGCAACGCTGTCGTACTTAGTAAAGGTTTCAGTGAAGTAGACAAACCCTGACTGTGAGAGCTTTATATGTATCGCGCGTGGCCGGGAAGGAGGAGGGAGCGACTTGCCCTCGAGCTTGCCACTCATACTTCGGACAGTGACCAGTTACATCCTCGCATGGCGCATCTGTGTGTACGGCTTGCCGCACCTGTTTGAAGGTGCAGCAACATTACAGGAGTCACGAGCTGCAGCAACACCACCATGATCGCAAGGGGGACACTGGCACAGGGTCGCAGCCTGCCAGTGGAACTGCATGCTACCCCTGCTGGTCAGTCCTCCCCTTCACTGGACGATGCCCTTTGTCTGCCTGGCTGGAACCACTAGGCTTACTAGATACATGGCACATTGGCCATGGCCAGGATGGAGGACGTGGCTTCACTTGAGGAAAGCACTCACCCTTGATACAATGGCGGGTACACTCAGGCAAATTAGTAACAGCATTTTTGAGATTCAGAGCCTCGGACTTGGTACATAGTCTAATGAAGGCATTGTAAGATTGGGGGTTGAAACTAAAATTCGTGATTTTGCGCGGTTGGTGAGATACGGCCATGCTACAGTACTGTAGAGGTCTACAGTACTGTCGGGGTACCTCGCGAGTACACGAACAGAGCCTCGGACTTGGTACATAGTCTAAAGAAGGCATTGTAAGATCGGGGGTTGAAACTAAAATTCGTGATTTTGCGCGGTTGGTGAGATACGGCCATGCTACAGTACTGTAGACATCTACAGTACTGTAGACATCTACAGTACTGTAGACATCTACAGTACTGTAGGTACCTAGAGGTACCTCGCGAGACCACTTACAGTACTGTAGACATCTACAGTACTGTAGACATCTACAGTACTGTAGGTACCTCGAGGTACCTCGAGAGACCACTTACAGTACTGTAGACATCTACAGTACTGTAGACATCTACAGTACTGTAGACATCTACAGTACTGTAGACATCTACAGTACTGTAGACATCTACAGTACTGTAGACATCTACAGTACTGTAGGTACCTCGAGGTACCTCGAGAGACCACTTACAGTACTGTAGATGTCTACAGTACTGTAGACATCTACAGTACTGTAGACATCTACAGTACTGTAGACATCTACAGTACTGTAGACATCTACAGTACTGTAGACATCTACAGTACTGTAGGTACCTCGAGGTACCTCGAGAGACCACTTACAGTACTGTAGACATCTACAGTACTGTAGACATCTACAGTACTGTAGACATCTACAGTACTGTAGGTACCTCGAGGTACCTCGAGAGACCACTTACAGTACTGTAGATGTCTACAGTACTGTAGACATCTACAGTATCGTAGACATCTACAGTACTGTAGACATCTACAGTACTGTAGACATCTACAGTACTGTAGACATCTACAGTACTGTAGGTACCTCGAGGTACCTCGAGAGACCACTTACAGTACTGTAGACATCTACAGTACTGTAGACATCTACAGTACTGTAGACATTTACAGTACTGTAGACATCTACAGTACTGTAGACATCTACAGTACTGTAGACATCTACAGTACTGTAGGTACCTCGAGGTACCTCGAGAGACCACTTACAGTACTGTAGATGTCTACAGTACTGTCGGGGGACCCTCGCACCTTGTAACATTTAAGAAACACACTACGGAATGCACTACGGAATGCACTACGGAATGCAATGCCTTCAAGCACTTCGAAGATTTCGCGGCTTGCCTTGCACGGAATGACCACCTCACTTGCATTCAAGGCATCCGTGCAACACCCGTGCCTTAGTCGCATCATCGTGTAGCCGGTATTGTAGCGATGGCATTGCACGAGGTTACCCATACTCGCAGCCACATCTAGCCCATACTCGCAGCCACATACTCGGCAATCAACCTCGCGGCCACACAGCTGGTCCACAGATGGCATCGCACGAGGTTACCCATACTCGCAGCCACATCTAGCCCATACTCGCAGCCACATACTCGCGGCCACACAACCTCGCGGCCACACAGCTGGTCCAGCAGCGCAGAAGCATACCTGCGAGGCAGCTCGGTGCGAGGATCTCACCTCGCAGCCAGCCTCGCAGCCATTTTCCTCGCAGCCAGCCTCGCAGCCAGCCTCGCAGCCAGCCTCGCAGCCAGCCTCGCAGCCAGCATCGCAGCTAGCCTCGCGGCCAGTTTCCTCACAACGATTCTCCGCAGTGAATCGCAAGCATTGATGCACCAACGCAAGGCAGGTGCAACGTGTTGTGAGCAGCGAAGAGGCTAGAAGGACTATGGTAAGAGCTTAGGACCAAGGTAAGAGCTTAGAAGGAGCTAGCATTGCGCAGCATAGCCCTTAGTATCCAGCCTAACCGCTACCACACCTGGTTGCTGCAGGTCTTACAATCACGCCTAGTAACCCCCTGATTACCACCCCCTCCATATCCCCCTCACCACCACCACCACCACCACCATCACCACCACCACCACCACCATTTCATCACCTCCCACAACGTTCCCACTGTTGCCTCCCTTGTGTTGCAGCCCAGCCCAGCCCAGCCCAGCCCAGCCCAGCCCAGCCCAGCCCAGCCCAGCCCAGCCCAGCCCAGCCCAGCCCAGCCCAGCCCAGCCCAGCCCAGCCCAGCCCAGCCCAGCCCTACTCTCCCACCCTGCATTTCCTACTGAGGTGAGAACAAAGGAAGGTGGGCCGTAATGGAGGGCTGCTACACCTGCCCCTCCATCTGCCAGCTCTACATCTCCCTACTCTAATGGTGAGTGCATCAAGTACCCATGTCCAATGTTTGTTTCCGTTGACAAATCGTCACACCATTGCCGCAGGTCTTGTTCGCCTACACCTAAGACTATCAATGCCCCCCCCACTTCTCTCGCCCTCCACATGGACCTCCCCTTCCCTTCCCTCCCCTTCCTCCCCTTCCCCCCACACACATATACACCACACCCCAGCAAAAGGTGGGTGCAGGTATGTGGCACCCTGTACCCACCTTAACCGCTAGCATGCCCCTTGTCCCGCTGCAGGATTGATCGTCACACCCTTCCCCATCCCCTTTTCCTCCCCTTTCCCACGCCCACCACCAACGCCCAGCTTGTCGTCCCTCCACTTCCACCTCTACCCACCCCCCACTTCCCCCCTCCCCGTCACCTCTCCCCTGACATCCCAGCAGCCAGGAGAAAGCCCACCCCACCCACCCTCTTCCCACCCCTCCCTTCCCCCTCTCCCTCCCTCTCCCCTCCCATACTTGTCAAGCCTCCTCTTCCCCTCTCCCACCCTTCGATTGACGCGGCATCGCAACCCCCACCTCACCCCACATTCCCTTCCCTACACCCTACACTCCCCACCGCAGTCCCACCCCACTGGCGCATGGGATATGTTGCCTGGTGTGAGCAGGTGGGAGGCCAGGAGAACCACAAAGGTAAGGCCACGGTGATAGCTAACACAGTGCCCAGCCTGGTCACCCTACCGCACGTGCACGCCCCTTGGTTGCAGGTCTAGTGGGCACCTCCCTTCCACTTCCCTTTCCCCTACACAACCACCCCCTCCCAATTCATCCTCCCCCGTCCCCGCCCCCGCCCCCGCCCCCGCTCCCTCCCCCGCCCCCACCCCCACCCATGCCCCCACCCACCCCAACCCATGCCCCCAACCCATGCCCCCACCCACCCCAACCCATGCCCCCAACCCACCCCACCCCCGCCCAGCCCAACCCGGTTGAGCCTCCCGCCTCCCCACCTCCCGCCTCCCTGCCTCCCGCCTCCCCGTCTCCCGCCTCCCTGCCTCCCACCTCCCGCCTTCCACATCTACCCCCCCTCCCCGCCTTCACTCTTCCACTCCCCCCCCCTTCACTCAGCAGCCAAAAGGTAGGTAGGTGCTACAGTGACCCTACTATATCTGCTGCTGCTGCTGCCCCCCTACTGCTGCTGCTGCTGCGCCCCTGCTGCTGCTGCTACGCCCCTGCTGCTGCTGCTGCCCCCCTGCTGCTACTGCTGCTGCGCCCCATGCTGCTGCTGGTGCTGGCCCCCTGCTGCTGCTGCTGCTGCCCCCATGTTGCTGCTGCTGCCCCCCTGCTGCTGGTGCTGCCCCCCTGCTGCTGCTGCTGCTGCCCCCCTGCTGCTGCTGGTGCTGCCCCCCTGCTGCTGCTGCTGCTGCCCCCCTGCTGCTGCTGCTGCTGCGCCCCTGCTGCTGCTGCTGCCCCCCTGCTGCTACTGCTGCTGCGCCCCATGCTGCTGCTGCTGCCCCCCTGCTGCTGCTGCTGCCCCCCTGCTGCTGCTGCTGCCCCCCTGCTGCTGCTGCTGCCCCCCTACTGCTGCTGCTGCTGCCCCCCTGCTGCTGCTGCTGCCCCCCTGCTGCTGCTGCTGCCCCCCATGCTGCTGCTGCTGCCACCCATGCTGCTGCTGCCTACAGTACTGTAGAGGTCTACAGTACTGTACGTGTCTACAGTACTGTAGAGGTCTACAGTACTGTAGAGGTCTACAGTACTGTAGAGGTCTACAGTACTGTAGGGGTCTACAGTACTGTAGAGGTCTACAGTACTGTAGAGGTCTACAGTACTGTAGAGGTCTACAGTACTGTAGGTGTCTACAGTACTGTAGAGGTCTACAGTACTGTAGAGGTCTACAGTACTGTAGAGGTCTACAGTACTGTAGGGGTCTACAGTACTGTAGACCTCTACAGTACTGTAGGTGTCTACAGTACTGTAGAGGTCTACAGTACTGTAGAGGTCTACAGTACTGTAGAGGTCTACAGTACTGTAGGGGTCTACAGTACTGTAGAGGTCTACAGTACTGTAGAGGTCTACAGTACTGTAGGGGTCTACAGTACTGTAGAGGTCTACAGTACTGTAGAGGTCTACAGTACTGTAGAGGTCTACAGTACTGTAGGTGTCTACAGTACTGTAGAGGTCTACAGTACTGTAGAGGTCTACAGTACTGTAGAGGTCTACAGTACTGTAGGGGTCTACAGTACTGTAGACCTCTACAGTACTGTAGGTGTCTACAGTACTGTAGAGGTCTACAGTACTGTAGAGGTCTACAGTACTGTAGGGGTCTACAGTACTGTAGGGGTCTACAGTACTGTAGAGGTCTACAGTACTGTAGAGGTCTACAGTACTGTAGGGGTCTACAGTACTGTAGAGGTCTACAGTACTGTAGAGGTCTACAGTACTGTAGAGGTCTACAGTACTGTAGGGGTCTACAGTACTGTAGAGGTCTACAGTACTGTAGAGGTCTACAGTACTGTAGGGGTCTACAGTACTGTAGGGGTCTACAGTACTGTAGGTGTCTACAGTACTGTAGAGGTCTACAGTACTGTAGGGGTCTACAGTACTGTAGAGGTCTACAGTACTGTAGAGGTCTACAGTACTGTAGAGGTCTACAGTACTGTAGAGGTCTACAGTACTGTAGGGGTCTACATTACTGTAGAGGTCTACAGTACTGTAGAGGTCTAAAGTACTGTAGAGGTCTACAGTACTGTAGAGGTCTACAGTACTGTAGGGGTCTACAGTACTGTAGAGGTCTACAGTACTGTAGAGGTCTACAGTACTGTAGAGGTCTACAGTACTGTAGGGGTCTACAGTACTGTAGAGGTCTACAGTACTGTAGAGGTCTACAGTACTGTAGAGGTCTACAGTACTGTAGGTGTCTACAGTACTGTAGAGGTCTACAGTACTGTAGAGGTCTACAGTACTGTAGAGGTCTACAGTACTGTAGGGGTCTACAGTACTGTAGACCTCTACAGTACTGTAGGTGTCTACAGTACTGTAGACCTCTACAGTACTGTAGACCTCTACAGTACTGTAGACACCTAGGTGTCTACAGTACTGTAGAGGTCTACAGTACTGTAGAGGTCTACAGTACTGTAGCTGCCTTCCCCCCATGCATCCTTAACCCCCATGCCCCCTTCACCCCCATGCAGGAACAACTCAATGTAACCCAAGCTCGTTTGTTATCCCGACAGAGCTATGCAAATGCGCTGACAGCAAAGCGTGCCTATGTTGCCGAGCCCAGCCCAGCCCTGCCCAGCCCTACTCAGCCTCTAGGATTCGTTATCGACCCTGAGCCCAGCCCTTGTGTTAGGACCACAAGTGGTGATGTAATGATGTAGGCTAAGAGTCATGATGTAATGATGTGAGGTTAGATGTAATGATGGATGGTTGAGGGCCAACCGCAAACAACTTTTGGGGCAATCTCTGCCGCACTCGATATTACACGGGAGGGTGCGGTGCAGGAGGTTGTTGTGATTGCGGGGCATCATCAACATCCACAGCTTTGCGGGAGCTTGCAAGCCGAGCTACCCAGTACAACCGACAGAACGGACCTAGCTTGCGATAGAGACGGGCCCCGGCCTTAGACCTTACACGTATGTATGTAGCTCCCTATGGCGACCTTATTGCGTGGACACAACTTTCGGTACAAATACCTATATCGAGCTTGCGGGCCTACGCTTCGACGCCTCTCACTATTTATAGCACGCAGAAGCTGACGGTGCAATCGCGGTAGCAAATGGTGGTTTGAATGTGGAGAACAGCATGGTACCCTATTTACAAGAGGCCTTGTCAAATCTGACCTACAGTACTGTAGACATCTACAGTACTGTAGACATCTACAGTACTGTAGGTGTCTACAGTACTGTAGACATCTACAGTACTGTAGATGTCTACAGTACTGTAGGTACCTACACTCCAACTGCTCACATACTCAGATTTTCAACAAGCTTTAAGTGGCGTTGGAGTCGCAAGGACAATCCGAGGCGAACCGCATCAAAAAACTACCCCCCTAGGATGACGAATATCCGCACTAATTTGCCTGTGTGTATGATCCTGTAGAGCATTGTGTACAGGTGGTGCAACTGTTTGAAGGTGCAACAAGATTACAGCGGTCAAGAGGTGCAGCAACATCACCATGGTGGCCTGGCCTGTGGCGATCCCCGCGTTGCAACGCTGATGCTGGACAGCGCCACATCACATCTATGACAGCAGCATCGCACAACCATGCTGATTCCAGCCTGGTCTCTGTAGGTGCTGAAGTGACAGTCGGAGTGCCCTGTGCCCTTTGGGAGTGCGAGAGTGAGTGACATCGCCTCCTGGGTATAAGTAGGTCTCAGCAGGTGTTAGTAGATATGAGCCTAGTGGCGCAATGCCTCCGAGGAAGCGGCCCAGTGCCGCGGAGCAAGATCCGCTTCCGATTGAAAGCCCGCGAAAACAAGGTTCGTCGTAGTCGCAGTGTGGTCCGCTGCAACTCTGCAGTCCGACAAGGTCCGCGCTGCTCACATCGCTACTGTTCATGCCAGCGCAGGTCCTAGGACCCCTCCAGCCAAACAACGCGAGGAGCGAAGGGCTGAATGGAACACCCAGCGCCGACAGGTACGCACCCCCGCCTTGTATGCCCCAGCACTGCTCGTGTCCCCGCACTATTGGTGTCCCCGCATTGCCGGCCTGTCAAAAAATTGATCGTAATTGCCTGCAGGTGATCAAAGTCCCGGGTGGCGCTGTGCTGCGCGGCTGCAAGAAGACGAGGCGCAAGCTACTGGCCCATTTCCAGCTGCGGGCCGGCATCCATTCTCAGCTCCGCGTAATCGCGTCACTGTATGTGCTCAGGATATTCCTGACATGCCTTGTGGGCCACTCCACCCCTGGGTACCCCAGCACCACTACACCTCCAGCCGTGCAGCCTCCCCGTGCACTGGATGCTGCACTCCTACCCCCACTCCCCCTGCGAGTCCCTGCCCAGCCAGCCAGCATGGACATGGACTGGGCTCATGAGGCTGAGTGTAACGTGCTGAACCACGCTTATAAGCCGAGCGATCGTCTAGCGTGTGACTGCGAAGAAACTGCCATGGAGCGGAGTTACAGAGTACCTCGTGAGAGGGCTAGGGCTTAGAACGGGGCCCCCTGGAATCGAACCAGTTATCCTCACAGCAGAGCTGCTAGGCTTTAACCTGCCCTACTCACTCGGTAAAAGTAATGCGCCCACCTGCGCCCGCCATAGGCAGTACACCAGGTGTCGCGGGCAAAGGGGAACGGTGTCGCTCGAGGCTCGCCGTTACATTCACCCCCCCCAGAAGAGGTCCGTTCCGCCCAAGGAGATCCAAGGACTCGCAGCCAATACTGCTTATTGGGGCTAGTGTGAACCATGATTGGTTAACACACATGATAGCCAGGAGCATGATAGCTCAGGTGCAAGAATGCAACCATCCAGCCAGAAGGCTGCTCACACACACAGCACAACCCATAGCACACCACAGCACCGTAGCAGGAGCACTAATCAGGCTGGGTCTTCACTTGAGACAGTGGATGGCATTGTACTCAGCCAGAAGCTTGTCACAGCCAGTCAGGTTGGCTCGTCACTCGTGCAAATTAAGGCCTGGCTGTCTTGAAAAACCTGAGAGTTGAGGTATGAAACTTGGTATGTGGGTTGCTGTGACCTAGAGGATGACAAGACTCTCTTGGGCCAAAGTGTAATTCTCACTCGGTGTCGAGTGGCTGGGCCAGGTGTGGGGCTGTGACCCCGATTTTGGCTAAGGGAGTTGGCACCGTGTGACCAAAGTGACATGTCATGAAATGTGAGTATGAGCGATTGTAAAGGGTGGTTACAGCTGCCCAACCTAGTAGGTGGCATGCAAAAAGTCCCAGCCTGTGATGAGCTATGGCCCGTGTCCTAGGACCCTGTACAGGTTCCTAGCGTCATCATGGTCGTAGGACCCGGTACAGGGTCCTGCCGACCCTGTACAGGGTCCTGTGTACCCTATGAGTGTTGATATTATAATCATTCCTTGCATCCCTATGTGATAGAACCCTGTCAGGATTCCTACATAGCCGGTGGTTGGTCATGTTGACCCCGTTTTGATGCTTTCGACCATGTGTGCCAGGACCCTGTACAGGGTCCTACGATGAGTGTCTTTCTACACAGGGTCCTGGTACCACACCACAGGGTTGTGGCTCACAGGGTCCTGGCACCACACCACAGGGTCCTGGCTTACAGGGTCCTGGCACCACACCACAGGGTCCAGGCACCACGCCACAGGGTCCTGGCACCTCACCACAGGGTTCTGGCCCACAGGGTCTTGGCACCACACCACAGGGTCCTGGCACCACAGGGTCCTGGCACCACACCACAGGGTCCTGGCCCACAGGGTCCTGCTGCACCACACCACAGGGTCCTGGACTCACAGGGTCCTGGCGCCACACCCACAGGGTCCTGGCACCACAGGGTCCTGGCGCCACACCCACAGGGTCCTGGCACCACACCACAGGGTCCTGGCCCACAGGGTCCTGGCGCACACCCACAGGGTCCTGGCACCACACCACAGGGTCCTGGCCCACAGGGTCCTGGCGCACACCCACAGGGTCCTGGCACACAGGGTCCTGGCACCACACCACAGGGTCCTGGCGCACACCCACAGGGTCCTGGCACCACACCACAGGGTCCTGGCCCACAGGGTCCTGGCGCACACCCACAGGGTCCTGGCACCACACCACAGGGTCCTGGCCCACAGGGTCCTGGCGCACACCCACAGGGTCCTGGCACACAGGGTCCTGGCACCACACCACAGGGTCCTGGCCCACAGGGTCCTGGCGCACACCCACAGGGTCCTGGCACCACACCACAGGGTCCTGGCATCAGTGGCCACATATATTGAAGTCACCATCAGTGTCATTGATTCTTTCAACCATGCGTGCTACAGCTGCCCTATCACGCCAGCCTATCTCTATAACACGGTATGCCCACAGGGTCCAAAAAAGTTCGGCTGCATGGAGGGTTGCATGAAGTTCTCGCAAAGGAACTGCGAAGGAAGCAAGGCATCGCGCAGGAATTAAGACTGCCCCGCCAAGCTGGCGTTAGCAGCCAGGAGCAGCCAGGAGCAGCCAACAGGGGATCGCAGCCAGGAGAAGCCATCCAGCCGTCGCTAGCCAGCGGCATCTCTCGTCACCAGGGACGATGATAGACGTTGTTGCTTGAAGTGCCTTGCAGGCGGATAGAATGTTAAGTGCCTTGCAGGTGGGGCGCCACCCAGCAGCCTCACAGCAATTGCGACCAGCCACAGCAATATAGCGCCAAGGTGAAGCGAAAGGAGCGATAGAAAGCATGCGACTAGGTCGAGCGACAGGAGCAAGAGGCAGCGAGGAGGCAGGGAAAGGTGCGAAAGGAGCAAGGTGGCGCTCATCGACTTTGTGGCAGTCTGATAACTTTGTGGCAGTCAGATTTCCACAACTAATGCCAAGTAGCACGGGAAAGGTGCGATGATCATCAAGAAATAGCTACTAGTCAATTGGTAAAGAATGTGTGGCATGGGTTGCTTGCAGGTGAAGTGGGTTGGAGGTGACTTGAAGGTGCTTGGAGCGCAGGACCAGTCGTAAGCTGGAAGCCATGAAGTGCAGCCAA
>JASKMD010000024.1:268487-315850 GCA_030144725.1 Haematococcus lacustris | reverse complement strand
TCCCAGGTATTGAAGGAGGCGTCATAGCCCTCCCACTGGACCAGGAACTCTCCAGCCTTTCCTGCACGGACGTATCTGTGGTCAAGCAGACGCTCAACATAGTACACAGGAGTCTCATCCATCCATTCCACAGGAGGAGGCATGATGCCCACGTCACTGCCAGAGTACTTCTTGAGCAGTGACACATGGAAGACAGGGTGCAGCCTGCTCATGTTGGCAGGAAGAGTGAGTCTGTAGGCATTGGCATTGATCTTAGCCTCAACCACGAAGGGTCCTACATAACGTGGCACAAACTTGCGGACCTTGCCTGTCTTAATGCGCAGGTTCCTGGTGCTCAGCAAGACCTGTGTACCCACCTCAAATTCCACGTCTTCCAGGCCAGTGTCAGCATGACGCTTGTACCTGGCCTGCGCATCAGCCATGTGCCGCCTTGCATGGGCAACACCTTCTTTCCACCAAGTGGCAAAGGCATGGGCAGAGGGACAGCGGCCGCCATCAGGCAGGTCACGCAGCCCAGGAGTGACAGGGCTCTGGCCTGTGTTGAGGAAGAAGGGCGTGGAGTGTATAGACTCCTGCCATGAGTTGTTTACGGCAAACTCAGCCAAGGCAAGGTGATCAGGCCAGTCAGCCTGAGTGGGAGAGATGTAATGACGAAGCATTTCCTCAAGTACACGATTGTACCTCTCAGTCTGGCCATCACTCTGTGGCCTGTAGGCAGTAGACATATTAGTCTTCATACCCAGCAGCTTTTTAACAGCATGCCAGAACTTATTATTAAAGTGTGCACCACGATCGGTGAGTACTTCAGCCGGAAGGCCGTGTAACCTGAATACATTGTTAATGAATAGCCGGGTGAAGGCCATGGCATTCATGGACTCCTTGCAGGGCACAAAATGCACCATTTTGCTCAGGCGGTCAATAATGACACAGATGGCATCATAACCGTGGGTCCCAGCAGGCAGCTTGGTTACAAGGTCCATGGACACATGCTCCCACCGATACCCTGGGACAGTCAGGGGTCTCAACAGACCACCCGGCTTAGAGTTGGAGGACTTATCGCGTTGACACGCATCACATGTCCCCACATAGTCCCTCACATCAGCACGCACAGTGTTCCACCAGAATACACGTGTGACACGCTCGAGGGTTTTGGTCATTCCCACATGGCCAGCATAGGCAGCATCATGCATCTCGTGCAGAATGTGCTCACGCAGTTCAGGCACATTGGGGACCACCACTAAGTCCTTACCAGAGATCCGCCAGAGACCATCAGTGTCCTGGTATATTCCAGAATGATCAGCTCCAGCAGTAAACGCAGGGTCCTGCTGGTATCCAAGGGTCAGTTGATCAGAAAGTCCCATAGGAGCAGCTGGAGCCGCAGGATACTGCGCTGTCTCAATCTGTGTAACAGGGGTCTCAGACCCTATCGGGTCCAACATGGCTTCAACACACGTGGTATCTTTCTCAAATTGTGACAGAGCAAGGGGGGATTTCGCACTGATGACAGCCGGGGCAGCGGCACGAAGGCCAGCCTCACGAGCTCCCCCCCCCTCCAAAGAAAGCTTGGCCTGCCTCCTGGTGGTGACAGCACACACCGAGACACTTTCTGGAGAATCGTGCACAATCCGGGACAAAGGGTCTGCAGGGTTCACAGTGCCGGCAATATGCACAAGACTGTATGAGAACCTGCTCATGAACTCCATCCACCGCGCCTGGCGCCTAGATAGCACTTTCTGGGTAGGCAAAGCAACCAGGGGTTGGTGATCAGTGAACAGAGTGAATGGCACGCCTTCTAAATAGCAGCGCCATTCTTTGCATGCTGTGACTAAGGAGAGGAACTCCTGTTCACCAGTTGTGTAGTTGATCTCAGCAGGTGACAGTTTGCGGCTTAAATAGGCCAGTGGATAGCCATCCTGCATGAGGACTGCACCCAGTCCCTGAAGGGACGCATCACAATAAACCTGGAACGGTTTGGTGTGATCGGGTAGTCTCAGCATGGGAACTGCAGCGATGGCAGCTTTGAGAGCATTGAATGCTGTCAAAGGTACCTCAGGCCAGTCATGCCATGGAAAGGACAGACCGCCTTTACCACAAAGATTTGTGAGAGGTGCAGCAATATTGCTGAAATTACAGACAAACTTGCGCACATAATTAGCAGCGCCAAGGAATGACTGTAATCCCTGGAGGGACTGGGGAATAGGCCAGTTAGCTATTGTTGAGACCTTATCAGGATCTACAGCAATGCCTCCAGAGGTGACCAGATGGCCTAAGAATTTAAGTGTATAACGCATAAACTCGCATTTAGATAGTTTAGCATACAACTTATTCTTACGCAGCAGTTCAAAGACTTGCTTGAGGTGCAGCAGGTGATCCTGAACTGACCTAGACATGACAAGGATGTCGTCCAGATACACCAAGGCACACTTACCCAGCACAGTAGCAAAGGCGTCGTTCATGACCCGTTGAAATGTAGCTGGAGCGTTGGTCAGTCCAAAGCACAACACTTTGAACTGAAAGTGACCTTCAGGTGTGCGGAAGGCCGTTTTAGGCACATCCTCAGGAGTGATCCTGATCTGGTGGTAACCAGCCTGCAGGTCTAGGGATGAGAAGACTTTGCAGCCAGACAGCTTGTCAAACAAGTCATCAATACGAGGCAGTGGATACTGGTCACGCAGTGTGATCTTGTTGAGCTGTCTATAGTCTATACACATTCTCAGTTCACCTGACTTCTTCTGAACAAACAGGACAGGAGCTGCATAAGGAGAAGAGCTTGGCTCAATCATACCTTTAGACAGGAGGTCTTGTATCTGTTGCTTCAGCTCGTCATGCTCAGGCTTGCTTAGCCTGTACATGGGAGTGGCTGGAGGGCGGTTACCAGGCTCCAGGGGTATAGTATGACCCACTGGGCGGTCTGGTGGCAAGCCAGTGAGAGGTGTGAACACATCACTGTATTCTGCCAGCAGAGCATCCAACTGAGCTTTGATAGCATCAGGGAGACCATGAGGGGTTACCTCAGGTTCAGGTGTGGCAGAGCCATCAGGGCTGATAACAGCCATAACGGCACGACCGCCTTTTCTCAACCACCTTGCTGCTACCTTGGCAGTAGCCATTGGTACAGCTGCCTTCATGGCACTGATAAGAAAAGCAGGTGGAGGAGTGACCATTGGTTGCTTGATAGCAGGGACTGCTGCAGGAGGTACTGCAGAGTGACACGGTAGCTGAACAGCAGGTTCACCTGGGCGAGCTAAAGACAAAGTCTTATGCTCATATGACAGTGTAGCCTGATTGGCAAACAACCAGTCATCACCCAAAAGCACATCATACCCTTTAACAAACCGTGGCATGACAGTCAGTTTGCACCTTGCATCGTGCCCTGGCAGAGACAAAGGTACTGACACAAATCCATTGCATGACAGTGACCCATTGTCTGCAAGCAGCCAGGTACGCTCACTGGCATACTTAAGCACAGGTAAATTATTTGCAGCAACAAAGTCTGCACTGATAAAAGAGTGTGTGGCTCCTGTGTCACACAGAAACATAGCCTGATGGCCATCGACAGTGCCTTCAAAAGAGAAATGCAAAGAACCACCGTCAGCTGCAGATCCACAGATCAGAGCAGCAGGCACAGTTGCAGCATCAATCTTCTGTACACCAGAACAGTTTTGGCTTACTGTCTGGGCAGGTTCCTATTTGCTGGCCTTAGAAGGGCCTGCGCTGGGGCCAGGGCCACCAGGACCAGGACCAGGCCTGCCACGCTTGCCGCTGCCCCCACCATCCCTGCTGCTGCCATCACCCTTCCTGCCACTGCCTGAGGCAGGCCTCTTAGCTGCCTTTTTAGCTGCGATGGCTTCCTTCAGCTTTCTGACCAGAGTCAGGGTACCCAGCTCACGCTGGGCTTGCTCAGGTGTCAGGCCAGCCTTCTTCTTTGGGCAGTCAGGCACCCAGTGGCCATCCAGGCCACACCATAGGCAGTTGGTGGTGGGCTCACTGCCCTGGCCACCGTGATCAGTGGGCGCAGGAGCAGATGGGCCGGGCCTCGATGGGCCACCAATCTCACGGCGCAAGGCCGCTACCTGAGGGGCAGGAGGGGCACTCTTTTTGGGAGGAGGAGGAGGCATGGCATTGCCAGCACAGGCGACGATGGCCTTATGGTTTTGAATAGATATTTTTATAACATCGTCAAGGGTAGGATTAGTCAAGGCCAGAAGGTCCTTGGTAACTGGGGTACGTAGGTCAGCTGCTAGGCCACGCATGAATGCGGATACCATCATAGCATTGTCCATGCACATGGTACCAGCTAATATAAAGGTATTCCTGAAATCAGTGACATATGATTGTAAGGAAGTCCCAGGTTTCATGGACAGGTTATGCCCAGATAGCAGCTTCTGACGAGCTGAGTCAATATCCTTAAATAGATCCTCACCAGTATATTGTATAAACTGCTCCTTAAGAACAGACCAAGTAGGATATGCTCCATTAGTAATAGCACATGTATCTCTTATGGATTGAAACCATAAGTCCCTTGCTCGACCGGTTAGGTACGAAGGGAAGAGGGCAGCAGGGTCAAAACCTTGCAGGGAGCAGTATAGCTCATAGTCCTCTAGAAATGTGACGGCACGACGGCCAGATGCAACGCTATTATCAGACCATTTATCAGGAGGGGGTAACCCTTTCTTATAAGATGGATGCTGATTATAATTAGGCATATACATCATGGGTGCACCAGTATAGGCAGGTGCATGGGGGGCTGTGAAGCCAGGTGGCAGGGCATCAGTGTGTGCTTTCATGTGCATGTCAGCGTACCAGTGAGGAATCTCAACTGGTCTACCATGCTCATCAAACAGTTTGGGTGTGACCACACCAGGGTCACTGGTTGCACGGGTGGTCTGCCTGGGAGGGTTGGCACGAAGGCCACCATTCCCATGTGACAGTGCAGGCCCAAATAGGCTCTCACCACGCCTAGGAGAAGTACGAGGCTCCCCCCTAGATGCACCAAACCGAGCAGGTGGATCACCATGATACACAGGTGCATAATCAGGCAGGTCAGGCCAGTTAGCTGGCATGCCAAATATATCCCTGGCCACATCAGTATGCAGTACTGCACCGGCATTATGGGGAGTACGGTAGTCATTAAGACGCGGCGTATATGCACCAGGATTTGTAGGGGACCTGTTAGGACCACCTGTACTGGGGGCAGCACCATTAACAGGATAAGTAGAAGGCATACGAGGGCCATTTCTATCTGTAGTAACATGCCCACCAGCATAACCAGCAGCCTTAAAAGCTGACATACGTTGTGCAGCACGAGCAGATGCTGCAACATCAACCTGAACAGGCTGTGTAAAGTTGGCAGTAGGCCTCAAAGTACCAGGACTGGCAAATGACATCGGTCGGGCTGCAGTCAGAGGACTAGGACCTCTTACCGTGTTTTGAGCCGCAGCAACGTTGCCTTCCAGGGTGTCCAGGCGTTGTTGCGCAGACGAAAGAGCAGCATTACGCTGTGCGAGGGCAGCTACCAGCTCACGGTTGCGCTGTTCCAGCTGGTCCACCCGCGTTGGCTCAGGGTCGTCCTCCTCTTCTTCATCATATTCAGAGGGGTCAGGAGACGGGGTCTGGCGCCTAGTCCGCAAACGGGACGGGCCAGGAGCACCAGGATCTGGCGAAGGACCAGGATTGGCCGCAGGGACATCACCAGGATTGGTGGCAGAGGGATCACCAGAATTGGTGGCAGGTGCGTTGACTGCACCGCCAGGAAGGAACTCAGGGGCGAGCCCTGCTCCTTCCTCAGGAGCGAGATCCTGACCAGGGGCAGGCTCTGTGGCAACGGGAGGATCCCCAGCAGGAGGAGCTTCGCCAGGAGCGCCACCTGGAATCCGCGCAGAGCGAGGAACGGGAGGACCCATTTGCAGGACAACCCCGTCGGCATTAATTACCACGGATCCGGGCAGTGCCCCAATGTGGTCCTCCGGAGGCGGAGGCGCAGGCAGAGGCTGGACTCCTGGGGGTAAAGTCGGCCCGTTCTGGTTCAGAGGAATCTGGTGCACCATCGAGTTGTGGTAGTCCTCAACAGTCGGTATGTAGCGGATGCGTTGATAGCGAACCATGACCGAATGCTGAGGGACAGACTTCTCAGTCAGACGCTAGTCTGGTCGGAAACCAATGTAACGACTAATAGGAGCTCATGAGATGACAACGTGCAACGCCTGTGGCCTTATATGCACGTTACATTCCTCCCCCCCCTATTCGGCTCGAAGGCACGATTCGATGATATCGATCAGGGGAGAACTCCACGCGTTTGCCGGGGATCGAACCTGGGTGGGCGACCAACTCCACACCAAAGGTTACCCCTTGCACTACGGCAAGGGCATCCGGTCGGAAACCATCTGTAACGTGCTGAACCACGCTTATAAGCCGAGCGATCGTCTAGCGTGTGACTGCGAAGAAACTGCCATGGAGCGGAGTTACAGAGTACCTCGTGAGAGGGCTAGGGCTTAGAACGGGGCCCCCTGGAATCGAACCAGTTATCCTCACAGCAGAGCTGCTAGGCTTTAACCTGCCCTACTCACTCGGTAAAAGTAATGCGCCCACCTGCGCCCGCCATAGGCAGTACACCAGGTGTCGCGGGCAAAGGGGAACGGTGTCGCTCGAGGCTCGCCGTTACACTGAGCCAGAGCCTGATCCTGAGCCAGAGCCTGAGCCTGAGCCGGAACCTGTCCCAGCACCACCCACCCTGCGCCCACCCAGCGCCCGCATTGCTGCCCGCCACCCCCCACCAGCAGCTCCCACTGGGCCACCCATGCCCTTGGACAGTGAAGACCCAGTCCTGCTGCAGCAGCTCAAGGTGTTTTGCCTGTATTTTGCCAACTCCAATTTCCTCACCCCCTACAACCAGCTGCAGCGGCGGCTTGGGCGCGCTAGGCAGAACAAGCACTTCAGCATCAAGCCTGCCTTTGATGACCCCAGCAACCAGGAGCTACTAGCCAAGCTGCAGCAGCTGGGCAGCGCCAACTTCACCGGTGACCACAACACCATCAGCCATCACTCCATGCAGCTGGCGGTCGCCATGCAGCAGCACTCCTCCAACCCAGGCAAGTGGTGGTGGTGCATAGACTCTGGACCTGGACCTTGACATAGACCTGACCTGACCTGACTTGACATAGACCTGACATGGCCTGGCCTGACCTGACCTTAGACCTGACCTGACCTTGTACCTGACCTGACCTGACCTGACCTGACCTGACCTGGCCTGGCCTGCATGCATGCAGAGCGCTATGTCAAGCTCTACGCCAAGGCAGCCAGGGCCAGGCTAGGATGGAGCGGGGAGGAGGCTCAGCTCCTCACCAAGCTGACGTGTGGGTACAGCCTCAACACTGACAGCCCTGAGCTGCAGGCGCCCCACCTGGACAAGGCGCATGTCAACGACCTGATGGAGGAGGCAGCCAAGCAGCGGAGACTGCTGGCCCTGGAGGAGGGAGACTCCTTGCAGGACACCGTACCCCTGCCCTGCCGCATGCGCCATGCGGTGCATGTATGCAGGTGCCTGGAGCAGTGGCAGCAGCCCCCCACCACACCCGAGCCAGGCAAGCCAAAGCGTGGCGGGCGTAGGGTGGGGCCCCGGGTCCTGACCTGCCCACCCCCCTTCACCCTCACCCCCTTGGCCAGGGCAGGGGTGCACTTCGTCAAGGTGGACAGCAGGGTGTTGTGTGGGGTGTGCCAGCAGCTGGGGCTCACAAGGGAGACAGAAAAGGCGTTCACCGCAGAGCCAGCACTCCCCTGCCAGCCAAGCGCACCAAGCGCACCAAGGCTGAGCCAGAGGCAGCTGAGCCCAGCCAGCCCATCAAGGGCAAAGGCAAGGCCAAGGGCAAGGCTGCCAAGGCCAAGCCAGCACCACAGCCAGGCAGGTGGCTGGACAGGGACTGCAATGCGGCCCTGAACATGCAGCGCATTGGGGAGAGCAGGTGGCGGCCGCTGGAGCTGTGCTACTGGCCAGACCCGGGAGCGCTGCCAGCCAAGGGCAAGGAGTACCCTGGCTTGGGCTACAAGCGGCTGCGAGACAAGCCACCCAAGGCCCAGCAGCAGCAAGCCCCCCCCATTTGAAGCTGTCATCAGCTTACAATTAGTGCATGTTTTGTCATGCCAACTCTACGCATGCCCTGTCACAGGGGTCAGGTAATGATGTAGGTGGTAGGCGACCGTGACCATGTGTATGCCATGTCTAGGCCATGGCATACACATGCGATGGGAACTCCACACAGGCAAAAACACCGTTTTGTAGTGGCTCACAATTAGTGTGTTCGACTGCAATGAATGCTCAAGGTTGAGAGCCAAGGTGCTGGACAGCGCAGCGTGGGTACTACCTGACATGCTACAGCGTGCAGTGACAACAGCATGCCACGCCGATGCCGTCATCAGCCTGGCTTCTGCCACGGATGGGGTCTTACAGGGCTGCGTGTTGGTAGCAGGCAAGTTGTGCCAGTTCACTGCCTCACAAGTATATTGTCAGTGCTTGCAAGCAGAACTGTGTGTATGTGAAACGTGTTCAGCTCCACCAGCCAGACGAAGCCTCCTGCAGCTTAGCATCAACTGGCATCAGCCACCGCTCTCACGACAGTAACCCTCACGACCACCCGCTCTCACAACACACAACAATCATCATCAACATTAATATATATTTAATCTCTGCCTGCTAAGCTACAACATCTGAGTCAGGTCAGAGCACTTGCATGCCTTTGTTATCCACATGGCAGCTGCAACAACTCCAAACCTCTCACCAGCTTAGCTATGCAAGAGAAGGGTGATAGACACTTGTACGTTGCACTGTACATTGGTAGTCAACGGTCAGTGGCCTCCCTTGGGCCATACAATCTTGCAGGCAGTGGCTTCAGCAGGGGGCAGCAGCGCAGGCAAGCAGCTCAAGCGCGCCAGCTCTTTGCCCCTCCGCTCAAAGAACAACAGATCGCCCCGGCTGTTGAGGCGGTAGTCTGGGCTGACTGCTGAGTGCTGGACACACCGCAAGTGCCGTAGCTCCCCTTGCACAGAGCATGAGAAGAAGTTGCTGCCTCCAGTGCAAGGCACTATCAGCAGGGCCAGCTGGTCATTCCCAGTCAGCAGGCGGCCGCCCCCTGGCCACACACTGGGGGTTATGACCTGGCACTCCCTGGACTGCAAGTCCAACTGACATAGGCTGTTGCGACTGCTAATGAATAGGAGCTTCTGGGCAGCAGGGAGCACAGCCATGCCTCCAGTTGACTTCACATGGTTGGCCATCACTTTGATGGCGCCACTGGTGGTGTCCATTGCGCATAGAACACCAGTCAAGAAAGCAATGAAGTACAGCCTGCAAGCACGCAGTGGGAAGAGCCAAGGTGAGCTGTAATGCATTGGATGTGCAGCATCCAATCTCCTCGTTTAACGGCAGCCAGAATGTCAGTTGAGTGACGCTCACTCACACATTTTCACAGCTCTCCATATAAGACATGAAGGAATGGCCTGGGATGGTCCGCAAGCACTCCCCTCCAGCATTGTACTCATTGATGGCACACAGCGAAGAGACCCACAGGCGGCCATTGCTGGCAGCACAACCACTGGGCATATAGTTCAAGCTGCATGCAAATAGCAAACTTGGACCCTGGCAGGATGCGGCAAGCATGCATCAGGTGCAGTAGACATTTATGGACATGAGCTGCTGGCGTGTGCGATCTAACGCGAGTGAGTTAACCCTGCTTGTTCTTACAGGCTGTGTGAAAGCCAACAGCCAAGAGCCTTGGGGTGCAGATCTCAAGGGTGATGTAGGAGGTGGCCCCACCTAAACAACGTCGTGAAGCCTTCCTCATACACGCAGCACACCAGCGCGAACCCGTCGCAGTCCGCGGTCATGCCGCGACTGCTAGAAATCGGCGTGTGCAGCGTGCACAGCGTGTCGATGCGATCCATGGCGCGCAAGGTTGCTACGGCACAGATTGCGTTTTAGGCATACATCCGTGAAAGGCTCGTCACATCCGTGAAGCGTGATTGTAAAGGTAGACGCCGCCTCATCGACGCGCTCAACCTGCTTTAGTAGGTCTCAAGACGTGACGTCCAGTGATCCTCTCTCAGTGATCCTCTCTCACACGGAGACTCAAGACGTGAGTCTCCGTGTTCGACGTTGCTTTACCTTTCAACGTCGACACCTCGTCGGTCAACCCTGGGGTCGCGGGGCAAAAGAACACCCGTGATATCCAAGTATCAAGCTCCACACATGCAGTCGCAGGAAGCTCAACATTTACTGGTCCAGCTGGTCCGCTGCATTGATAAGATGCGGTCAGCACCCGCCCTACTTGCCCGGGCGGGACAGGGCGGGGCGGGCCCGAGGACGCCGGGTATCGAACAATGGACAGTGGCAGAAAGAGTTGGACAGTGTCCTTCTTGATGTTGTATGATAACCTGTTATGGATCCACCTCTTTAATGCCTGCGTGCATCCGGTCACATTGCACAGGCTTGCGCACTAACACCCACAAACGCACCAACTGTAAAAAGGCTGCACCCGGCCTTGCAAACATTATTGTGGCAATGCTGTCTCCCACAATAGGTGTAGGGTCATTGGGGCTCCTTGGGGCTCAGGGTCTTGCAGGCACTAGCCTCTGGAGGCGGCAACAGCGCCGGCAAGCAGCAGATGCGTGGCAACTCCTTGTCATGCTGGTCAATGAACAGCAGGTCACCCCGGCTGTTGAGGCGGTAGTCCCTGTTGACGGCTGAGTGCGGCATGCTCCACAGTTGTAGCAACTCTCCTTTCGCAGAGCAGGAGAAAAAGTCGTTGCCGCCACCTCGGAACACGACAAGGAGGGCCAGCTGGTCGTTCCCAGTCAGCAGGCGGGCGTCCTTTGGCCAGAAGCTGGTGGTGATGACCCGGCACTCCCCTGACTGCAAGTCCAGCTGGCACAGGCTGTTATGGGTGCTGGTGAACAACAGTATCTGGGCGGCGGGGAACAGCGCAAAGCCCCCTGATAGCTGCACATGGTTGGCCAGCAGCTTGCTAGTCCTCCCCATCTTGTCCATGCCATACAATCCAGCTTGCCACTTGTTGTTGTATGCAATAGTGTACAGTCTGCAGGAGTACACATCACATGTGTGACAGGATGAAAGTTGGCTAGCCACTTGAGAAACATAGTAATGTACGAAGCAAAATACACATGGCTGCAGTGCACATATGACACCGCCCACCCCCCTTAGCGTTGTGCCCATGAGCACAAGTTCCAGCAGCCAGGGGCAACGCCACAGCCAGCACTCACGTGTTGCCCAGAAACTCCATGTATGCAGCATTGGCAGGCCCTAGGATGCTCGTCAGGCATTCCCCCGTAGCGCTGTACTCCATGATGGTTTTTCCGTGGGAGATCCAGAAGCTGGGCCCATACACAGCAAAACCGTTGGGTTCAAAGTCCAGGCTGCAGGCAAGCAAGACATGTGGGGCAAGCAGTGGCGTGTGGCATATCTTGCCAGGCTCTGTCACAACGAGCCACACAACACAAGCTACTCATATGGTATGGTTCAGCTATTCCTATGGTATGGGCTCGGGCTAATGCTATCACAAACCACACAGCACCTGCTAATGGCTAGCTACTCATATGGTCTGGCTCAAGGCAACATGCCTTCTGCGCCTTGGGGGTGTGGGGACTTGCTCCGTGATCTGCTCTTGACTTGCAGTGCAACTTGCATTGTCACATGCATGAGCTGTGTCAGCTGCCCCAGAGGCCTCTGCCAGACGAGAGCAGCACATGCAGCCTGCATGCTTGCAGTTACAGGCTAACATGGTCGATGGACATGGTGTGCACATGCAAACAGACATGGTGTGCACATGCAAACAGACAGTGCAGCCCAATAACCCAGTGGTCATGCAAGTAGTGTGGCCCAGCATGGCTAGGTTTAGACTGTGCAGGTTTAGACTGAGTGTTGAGCAAGGGCGATGGTGGGCGGTATATTATAAGTTGAGGAAGCGCAGGACAAGCACACATGACCTTGATAATGTGCTCCATTTCGAACTATCACATCTCATTAACCTCAGGCTAGGATATGGGGTATGCTGCTACGGAGGGGGTTGCCAGTTGGGGTGCCAAGCGGCCATACCATCACTCGCAACACAAGCAAAATCCGCAAGCGTGGAACGCTGAAGTGTGCCTATGCACGTAGCTCATCGCCAATAGGAATTGAATAGGGTTCTTGCCCCCGCATAGAAGGGCTAGTCAAGAACATCTACATCAGCCGAGGGTCTAGGCTTAGTCTTGCTCTGTACGCTGTGTGCGGTGTAGGCGGATGTTGCGGCCCTACCTGAACAGCGGTTTAGGGCCCTTGGGAATAGGTCCCAAGGGTAGGGTTTGGCCCCACCTGAATAACATCGCCAAGCCCGCACCAGTCTTGGAGCGCTTCACCACCCAGCCCACCCTTTCCTCTTCAACACAGCACACCAGCGCGAAGCCGTCGCAGTCCGCGGTCAGGCCGCGACTATTCAAGAGGGGCGCGTGCAGCGTGCAAAGTGTCTCGACGCGGTCCATGGTGCGACAGTGGATGCCGAGTGATGGCCCGCAACCTCCGTGAAATCAGTCATGATCACTCTGCCGGGTTCACGAAAGCAGCACGAAACCGCCCAACCCTCAGCGCCCGGCCGTAACACTGCTCACAAACTTGGTCAGCTGCGGATATGCCTGACCCTCAGCTGGCCTCAGAATGCCTTCATTACTGGCAACCGGCATCCTTTACCCAAGTGACAGGGATCCGACCCCTCGTAATAGGACGGCTGTAGATTTGCACGTAACGCGCCGAATAAGCTCAACCCCCGTTCGGAGGGCTGCTGGGCAGCTGGGTGGCCGTGCAGGGTATGGAGGTTGATGCCATGTATAGCGGAAATGAATGAACAGGCGTCATGGTAGTGAGGGAGCACACGAGCATGACCTGGACTTCGCTGGCACGTCCATGCGAAGTAGGCAGAACAAACATCACCATTGTTAATGAATCAACCACGACTTCATAACAACTGCCCAACGCCACTGACAGCACACACCAGCTGAGTCAAGGCAGGGTACGTGCAACCCACATGGCAACTGCAACTATAGCAAATCTCTGCCTGCCAAGCTATACACGACAAGGGTACTACACAACGCTTGTTGCCCTCGATGGTAGGTGGCCACCCTGGGGCCATACGCATTTGCAGGCAGTGACCTCAGGCAAGGGCAGCAGGCAGGCAAGCAGCTCAAGCGCGCCAGCTCTTTGCCCCTCCGCTCAAAGAACAACAGATCGCCCCGGCTGTTCAGGCGGTAGTCTGGGCTGACTGCTGAGTGCTGGACACACCGCAAGCGCCGTAGCTCCCCTTGCGCGGAGCATGAGAAGAAGTTGCTGCCCCCAGTGCAAGGCACCACCAGCAGGGCCAATTACGTACAGGGCCAGCTGCTCATTGCCTGTCAGCAGGCGGCCGCGCTTTGCCCACATGCCAACTGTAAGCACTCACCTCACTGCAAGTCAAGCAGGCTGTGGCGGCTGCTGACTACAATGAACACCATCACCTGCCTGGTCCTCAATCTCCTGCTGCTGCCTGCCCTGCTAGGGCTTGTGCTGCAAGTATTGCTGGGGCTGCTTGCGCTTGGCTAGTGCCGCATGTATTGCTGGCGCCGCTGCTGCTGGTGTGGTGCTGCTGGGCTGGGGCTGGGTGGGAGGGCACGGCAGCTGTGATGCTTAGTAAATCCATGCTTCTTCAGCTGTTGCTCACCCCAGCAATAGCACTATTATGGGGCGTTATAGTCAGCGTAGCTGGCGTGAGGCCCACTCCCAGGCCAGCCACTGGGCGGCGTTGGCGGGAAAAGCTCGCACCAGGGTGGGCCCCAGGCCCCTCCACAGCGCCCTGCACCCGCCTTCACGCCACAACTGCATGCCAAACACCCACACACAGGACTGTGGTGCGATGCATAGTGGGGTCAGCCCAGACAGCCACCCCTCCCCCCACGCACGCATGTACGACATGAACACTTACAAGTTGCCTAGAGGTGACGTGTGTGATGCATCATGGTGGCTTTGTGACAGGGTGGGGCAGGTCGGCCAAGTAGGTGGTAAATAGAGGGGGTGGGGTTGGGCACACTAACACACGCAGCGGCCTACACTGTGAGTCAAATGCTCCTGGCTGCTCTCACCTTGTCCCCTTACCTTGTGCCCAGACACAGGCTACCACAGGCAAGTCTGCTGCAACCACAAGCAATTCAGGTGTTTGGGTCCAGGGCGCACAGTTAAATAGGGCGTCAATGTGTTTTTTTGCTTTCAGTCTTTTTCTGACCCCGTCCTGCCCCATCCACCCCACCTCGCCCCGCCCCGCCCCGCCCCGCCCCGCCCCGCCCCGCCCCGCCCCGCCCTGCCCTGCCCTGCCCTGCCCTGCCCTGCCCTGCCCTGCCCCGCCCCGCCCCGCCGTGTCCCATCCCGCTCCGCCCCGCCCTGACCCACCATGCCCAGGTGTTGCACCACTCCCACGTCCCAGGCTGAGCCTGGTACTGCCACTTGCAGCCGGGTCTTGGCCACGTCCAGCGGCAGCACCACCGCCCACATCTTCATCGCAACACACACCAGCAACAGGTATCACAGCAGCAGGGGGCAGCTGCTCAGCACATCCCATGCTCAGCTGCAACTAGGCCAGTGCCCCAGGCTGCAGCTCAGAGGGTCAGGGGTTCAGGAGGTCAGGGGCAAGGGTCAGCATCAGGGTCAGGGCGTGGGCACGGGGGCGAGGAGGAAGAAGATGAGGGTGTGGGCAAGGGTGAGGTTGAGCTGTGTCTGATGTGTGTACTCTGCCCACAAGTTAGGGCAATCCATCCCTCACTCCCAGTCACACTGCCAGCTGCAAAAACGCCATAGGCCCAGCTGCCGTTGCTTCCCATGAAGACGTCTCAGCTCAGCTCAGCGATAGGCTGCCTGAGTGCCGCCAGCGGCTGCCTGCCGCCAGCATGATGCACGCTCACCACTGAGCCGGCGCAGCCACCACACAGCACCGCTGCTGCCGCCTCCCGCACAGCACTGCCCCACAGGCTGTGCTGCTGCTGCTGCCCAGGGCTTGACGCTGGCCCCGGACCCCACTCAGGGGAGATATCGCTGCTCCCAGGGGTGGTAAGGGCTGGCTGATGCAGGGCGCGCTTCAGGCCCTCATACACCTGCAGCCATATGACCACGCTGCTGCTCACTCCTTACCCTCATCCTTCACCCTACTAATATGGCTGCGCCATCTTTGTTACCTACCAAAGTTACCAAAGTATCTGCTGCTCACCCCTTTGCTTGCCACCGCCGTACAGACTTCCCTTGCTCTTCCCCCTCTCCCAGCCACTAAACCCAAGCACACTTCACAGACAGGCACTTGCTGCGGGACGAGAAATAGCCCTTCAGCTGTCACGTGTCACTCCGCTGTTACCTACCCTCAGCAGCAGCCTTACAACTCCCTACCTTCTCCCATTATCCACACACCACTTCCCTTGACACCTCCTACCACCCACCATAAGTGCACCTCCCCCCTCCTCCCTCACCAACATTGTTGCCCTTACCCGCCCCTCATTCCCTCCTCCCTCCTTCCCTCTCCTTCGCCCCCCCACCCTTCGCCTTTCCTTACTCCCCTCATCCTGGCCCTCCTGTTCTCCACCCTGCCCTCTGCTCCCCTCCTCACCCAGCGCCCCTGCCCCTGCCTCTGCCCCTGCTCCCCTCCTCCCTTATCCCACCCTCCACCACCCTCCACTTTTCTCGCTCCCTCATCCTCATCCTCACTCCCCTGCTCCCCACCCTGCTCCCACCCTCACCCAGCGCCCTCACCACAAAGAACAGCGCGTTGCCCGGCACCTCCCTCATCACGGTAGCACCCAGGCCTCTCCCCAGGCCCCGTGGCCCCTCCGCCGCCAGCAGGTCGCGCAGCACCGCCCCAGGTCCCCCCAGCTGCCTGTACTCAGCCGACTGCATGCGGCACTGCAGGCAGGCAGGCAGGCAGGCAGCAGCACCAGGCATGACCCTCAGCCAGCACTCACTGGGCTGTGATGCGGCCCCTGGACCCCCTGCTCCGCTGTTCCGCTGCTCAGCAATAAGGGCAGGGTGGCTCTGAAGGGAATCTGGTGGGAAGGTATGGGTGGGGAGGGGAGGCCCTGGTGACTCTACACAGGTGCAGTCTAGCCTGGTGCAGCACACAGCTTTTAGTCAGTTGTCAGAGTTGTGTACAGCAGAAGTAACATAGGAAGCATCAGGGGCCTTGCATTGGCCAAGGGCCACAACCCTGAGACACCTTGACTTGCTGCCCCTGCAGCCCTGTGCTGCTGCCCTCCCCTGCACTGACCAACTGCCCCCCACCAGCCCTACCCCCACCCCCCTTGCCCTGACCTGTCGCCCCCCATACTGAAGCAGACCCATCCCTCCAGGTCACTCAGGCCCTGGCCCCACCTTGAGCAGCTCCACCGGGCTCAGCAGCAGGCTCAGGGCAGCACCCGCTGCTGCACCCGCCAGCCCCACATGCACCAGCTGTGGCGGCGGGGGGGACGGCTGGGAGGCACCGGGTAGGGGGGAGGCCCAGGAGGGGCCCTGGGGGCTGCTGCCACTGCCGCCAAGCTCGCCACTGCTGACGCCACGCTGGCCACTGCCACTGCATGTACTGGGGGTCAGGGCCTGCAGCACCTGGCAGTACACCTGCGCAGCAACACCACCCTCACGCCTTGCCTGGACGCCACACTCAGGACGCACCGGCAGTTCCTCCCATCCCACCCTCTGCGCCCCGCGTACTTGAAACACCCCGCAACCCAGCCAGCTGTAGTGGCCCACGCAGCCATGGGCCACGCGACCCACCCAGGCACCTGCCCATGACCCTGCCTTGCCCCTCTGCCCATGCCTTGCCCCCCCGCCTTAAACCCTGCCTAGCACCCTGCCCTGGGACCTTGCCACGGGACCAACCCTGCCTCTGCCCCCCCCCTCCCTGGACTTCCCCTTTTCCCTGTCCCTGCCCCTCCCCCTCCCTGCTGCTGACCATGTAGTTGACGCCGCTCTCCAGCGCCCCCCCCACAAGAGGGGTGGTCACGCCACGGAACAGCCCAGGCACCTGCCGCCATGCAGCCAGTCAGCCGGGCCCATGTCCAGGCAGGCAGCAGGGAGGTGTCAGGAAGGCAGCGATCAGGCAACAAGCTGGTGCCGCTCCTGCAGCCCCTGCTGCTGCTGCCCGTGTTTTGGCCGTCATCCTGCCATCCCAGGGGGCTCCGGCTGTTGCTCATGTTTACTGAGTACCCCTTAGTCCCTCACGCTGACTGCCCCTGACTGGCTGCCCCTGACTGACTGCCGTCACCCACTGCCCCTGCCATCACCCACCCCCTCATGGCGCAGGATGTGGCGCAGGCAGGCCATGGCACCATGGGGTGCCACCGGGCTGCTGCTCTGCATGCGCACCTTCACTGTGTCCAACGGGTACCTGCACCCACACCACCATCACCACCGTCAGGAGCATCACCACAACCACCCCCACCACCAGCATTATCACCAGCATTACCACTTCCAGCACAGCCAGCAGTTGCATCATCAACATCAGCGCTGTAAGTACTGCGACCCACCACCGCCATGTATACTAGGGGCACAACACAGCAGGCCAGCACAGCAGTACCAGTAGCTATGGTGGTAAGCATTCCGACATTTCCTTCGTGACTGTACTCGTGGCAATCATTGCCTAGCTTGCCCGCCTGCCTGCTTGCTTGCCTTCTCGTCTGCATGTTTGCTAACCTCACACACTCACCCACTGAGCACATTTGCTGCACCCGCAACAGCCCCAGCCACAAGGTCGGCATGTTCGCGTGACATGTTGATGTTGCCACTCCAGATGCGCCCACTGCTATGCGGCTCGCTGCCAACAGCATTGCCACTCCCGCTGACGATGGTGCCTGTGGGTCGACTGTGTTGCCCTAATGGCTGGGAGTGCGGGTCCAGCTCTCCAAGACCCACTACAGCCAGTGGGATGGAATGCTGCTCGTTCAACCAGATGCCGCACCCGCCGTGGGGCCGAGTCACTGCTACCGGTGGCGTAGATTAAAACCAATGTGGCACTGTTGCACTGGTGTTGATAGCCTCGCTTGTCAAATAAGTAATGAGCGCCGCCGGTAGCTGTAGTTTATAATGGTGGGCCCAATGGGTGGGTCAAGGGATGTATGGATGGGAACATACCAGTAGTGAGGTTTACTCAGAAGTTGTACAACATAAAAAATGAATCCACACCACTGCAGGGTTTTTCTGTGCCACGATAAGACACATGCACACGCAGCTGAGGACTTAGAGAGTTGCGTGATGCCGCGAACGAACAGCCCAGGCACATTGAAACAATCTGAGGGAGAGCAGGCAGTCCGCCTGTATAAGAACCTGCGCGCACATCACCGTAGCAAGCAGGGAGAAGAATCTGCGCGCAGCATAAGAGAAAATCATGTGAGTTTGTTTAAATGACAGCTGGGCATTTGGCTTTGCTATCCCTGAAGCTACCCTTTGGTTCACACTCTGCCTTTCTCTTCTTGTGGCCCCAGACCCGCATTAACGCATGGATCCGGGCAAAGCAGGAGGTGGCTCCTCAGCTCTCCCTCCCCATTGCCTGCATCGCCACACAAGTTGCAGCCGCGTCCATTCCAGACATGGCATCGACGTCACTCAGAGCAGCAACTGTGGAGGCAACAATGGCACCCTGCCCACCTGGAAGCAGCTCTGTGGCCGGCAACCGTGGAAGTGGGTAGCCAAAGCAGAGCAGGAGGTAGCGTGACATGTCCAGCAGTTTCAAGGCCATACACAGAGGGAGGCCCACAGGCAAAAGCTGCACAGGCCACAACACTGGTTGCTGCTCAGGCCATGGTACATGTAGCTGTGGCTCTAGTCTCTAATTCTGTGTGCACTGCCAGCAGCCACCAGTGACACCACACATCAACGGCTAGAGCGGGCGAGCACAGGGCACTGGCTCAGGGGTGGTAAGGTGGCAAGGAGGCTGGTGGCTTGGCAGTTTGCATGCACTGCCGCAACAGCTCCACAGTGGGGCAGTGGGGAGAGGGGGAGGGTTAGGGGTGAAGCGAGTGGGTGAGGTGATGGCCTTGCATAGTCTTCGTGCAGGCCTGGGGCTGCCATCCAGGAAGGTTCAGGAAGGTGGTGCGGAATGTCCAGTGTTAGTCAGACTCAGTCAGGTGGCCTGAGCCAGTCAGGTGGTTTGGAGAGGTGGGTCTGGTGCGTCATTCTATGTGCGGACCATGCACTGCCTACCACTGCATGGCATGCATGCATGCATGCAGTGCAGCCCCTGTGCACATGTCGAGCAGTTATGGGGGTTCCCAAGGGGTAGGGAGCGTGCAAGGGAGCGTGCAAGTGCCTTACTGCCCCTGCAGAGCTTTTGCCCTGACAGGGATCCACTGCAGCCACTGCTGACCTCACCACTGCAGTCCTGGCACCTGACTGGCATCACTCGCAGTGGCCCACAGCTGCTCCGCACACACTGCATCCCACCCTCAGCCTCACATTGGCCACCCCTCATTACCCTCAGCCATCACCTACCATGTTCACTCCGCATCACTCCTCACCCTCAGCGCCTGTGCACGTCTGGTCTGCACCTCCGCAGCCATCAGCCACTCAGCTCCTTGGCCGCCAGCCCAGCGCTTGGCCCAACTCCAGGAAGCCAGGAAGGGCTGCCCAGCAACTGCTGCTGGCAGGCAAGCACATGCAGTCCCACCATCAGGAGCAATGCCTGCTTGCATGACTGCATGCATGCTGACACGCTTGGTGCGCAGATGCGACACGCCCCCTGGCCACCACTGAAGTACGGATCTACATGCAGGGGGGCAGCCAGCCAGAACAACCTGACCCTGCCACTGCGAGCAGCACTGTGCGGGCAGTGGCCCTCACACTGCCCAATGTGACCCAGGTGGGACCAACCGTCTCACATGGTGGGCACCAGGTGGCACATTTACTCCCTGGCCACCACTTGTTTAGCTGCTTCTCTGCCACCCCCCCCCCCCACCCCCCCCCCCACCCACCACCCCACCCACCCACCCACCCACCCACCCACCCACCCACCCACCCACCCACCCACCCACCCACCCACCCACCCACCCACCCACCCACCCACCCACCCACCCACCCACCCACCCACCCACCCACCCACCCACCCACCCACCCACCCACCCACCCACCCACCCACCCACCCACCCACCCACCCACCCACCCACCCACCCACCCACCCACCCACCCACCCACCCACCCACCCACCCACCCACCCACCCACCCACCCACCCACCCACCCACCCACCCACCCACCCACCCACCCACCCACCCACCCACCCACCCACCCACCCACCCACCCACCCACCCACCCACCCTCCCACCCACCCACCCACCCACCCACCCACCCACCCACCCACCCACCCACCCACCCACCCACCCGCCCACCTCCGCCCGCCCGCCCGCCCGCCCGCCCGCCCGCCCGCCCGCCCACCTTCTTATCAACCACCAGCCTGAGTCCAGAGGGGTATGTTGTGGCTGGCGCCTGCAGCTGCCCCGCTCTGTAGCCTGGACCCTGCTGCGGCGCAACCAGCTGGCGCGCGATCAGGGGCGGCCCATGTACTTGGTGGAGGACTCAGGGGAGACGGTGCTGGCCAGTGATGAGGAGGGGGAAGCGCACAAGGTAGAGGGGGTGGCGGCAGGAGGTGTAGAGGGGGCAGCAGGAGGTCGGGGCGGGTTGGATCACCACGGGCCATTGTCATGGCATTGCCTGATCACAGTTAGTAACCTGCCACAAAGCAGCCAGTAACGTTGTATAAGCATATATGTAAGCAGGCATAAGGTAGCCAGTTACCTGCCAAGAGGCCAAGCGGCAGCCAGTGTTCCGCCAGCTTGCTGCCAGGCAGTTGTTGAGGTCAGCACACAGCTGCACCCCCAGCCTTACACCACCACCATCACCAGCACCACCAGGGGTAGAGCAGGGAGGGCGAGCAGTCAGGCAAAGAGTTGAAAGCATGCTGGGCGAGACGCGTTTGCTTAGTGTTGGCTGCTGATGCCTGGGATCCTTGGGCTACCCACTATGGCACCATTGCCTATTCCCTACACCCTTCGCCCTACTCCCTTCTCTTGTGGGCAACCCCACGCTGCCCTAGCTGCTGCTGCCCTGGCTGCTGCCCCTGCTGCTGTCCCTCTTGCTGCCTTAGCTGCTGCCCCTCTCGCTGCCGTTACTGTTTCCCCCTCTGCTGCCCCTCTTGCTGCCTCTGCTGCTGCCCCTGCTGCTGCCCCTCTTGCTGCCTCTGCTGCTGCCCCTGCTGCTGCCCCTCTTGCTGCCTCTGCTGCTGCCCCTGCTGCTGCCCCTCTTGCTGCCTCTGCTGCTGCCCCTGCTGCTGCCCCTCTTGCTGCCTCTGCTGCTGCCCCTGCTGCTGCCCCTCTTGCTGCCTCTGCTGCTGCCCCTGCTGCTGCCCCTCTTGCTGCCTCTGCTGCTGCCCCTGCTGCTGCCCCTCTTGCTGCCTCTGCTGCTGCCCCTGCTGCTGCCCCTCTTGCTGCCTCTGCTGCTGCCCCTGCTGCTGCCCCTCTTGCTGCCTCTGCTGCTGCCCCTGCTGCTGCCCCTCTTGCTGCCTCTGCTGCTGCCCCTGCTGCTGCCCCTCTTGCTGCCTCTGCTGCTGCCCCTGCTGCTGCCCCTCTTGCTGCCTCTGCTGCTGCCCCTGCTGCTGCCCCTCTTGCTGCCTCTGCTGCTGCCCCTGCTGCTGCCCCTCTTGCTGCCTCTGCTGCTGCCCCTGCTGCTGCCCCTCTTGCTGCCTCTGCTGCTGCCCCTGCTGCTGCCCCTCTTGCTGCCTCTGCTGCTGCCCCTGCTGCTGCCCCTCTTGCTGCCTCTGCTGCTGCCCCTGCTGCTGCCCCTCTTGCTGCCTCTGCTGCTGCCCCTGCTGCTGCCCCTCTTGCTGCCTCTGCTGCTGCCCCTGCTGCTGCCCCTCTTGCTGCCTCTGCTGCTGCCCCTGCTGCTGCCCCTCTTGCTGCCTCTGCTGCTGCTGTGGCATCTGTTCAAGGGGTGTTGAGGGGCTGCTCAGAGCCTGGTCTGCCTGCTGGCGCAGAGCCCCCCTTGGCACTCCAGTGACGGCTCTGCTGTGGATGCAGCTCTGAGGGGCGTGGCCACACAGCTGGGGTGCAGTGAGGAGGTGCGAGTGCCATGACCCCTGCACCTTGGCCTACCTACCTTATACTCACGTATACCACCATGCAGGCATGAAGGCCATGCGAATGGCAGGGACAGGGACAGGGACAGGGACAGGGACAGGGACAGGGACAGGGACAGGGACAGGGACAGGGACAGGGACAGTCGCTGACCCTGACCCTGACCCTAACCCTGACCCTGGCCCTGACCCTGACCCTGGCCCTTGCCCCCTGCCCAACCTGGCCCTTGACCCTGGCCCTGCTCTGCTCCGCACTGCAGGTGGTGACCTCCTTGGCCTCTGCCCTGAAGACCAGCGCCGTCAAGGTGGCCGCCAGGATGCGGCTGCTGGCCCCTGACCTCGCCATTGGCAGCCAGGAGGAGGCAGGAGGGTGAGCACCTGCTGGACAGCCTGCATGCAAACCCACATGGAGCGCGCCTGCTCCTGCATCGCTTGCTGCTGCATCAGCCGCTCCTGCACAGCTCGATGCTGCATCAGCCGCTCCTGCATTGCTCGCTGCTGCCGCGGCTACTCCTGCATTGTTTGCTGCTGCCGTGGTTGCTGCCGCGGCTGGCCAGAGGCTTGCTGCTGTGCATCACCCATTGTTCCCCACTCTTGCCCACCCTTCTCCCACCTGTCCTCACCCTTCCCTGCTGCTCCCCTGGCCCTTGGCTGCTGTTCCACCCAGGTTGGAGCAAGGCAAGCAGGCACTGGCAGCTGCCTTCTGCCGCCGCTGCTACACCTACGCCTGCCGAGTACATGGTAGGGCGCTGGGGCCCGCATGGGGGAGGGGTAGAGCAGGTGGCATGGGAGCTGTGCCCTGGCCTTACCTGCTGGGCTGGGCTGGGCTGGGCTGGGCTGGGCTGGGCTGGGCTGGGCTGGGCTGGGCTGGGCTGGGCTGGGCTGGGCTGGGCTGGGCTGGGCTGGGCTGGGCTGGGCTGGGCTGGGCTGGGCTGGGCTGGGCTGGGCTGGGCTGGGCTGGGCTGGGCTGGGCTGGGCTGGGCTGGGCTGGGCTGGGCTGGGCTGGGCTGGGCTGGGCTGGGCTGGGCTGGGCTGGGCTGGGCTGGGCTGGGCTGGGCTGGGCTGGGCTGGGCTGGGCTGGGCTGGGCTGGGCTGGGAGCCGTGCCATGTCAGTGGGATGGGGCGACCTCTTGGGTGTGAGCACACCACCCCCCAGAACATGGTCTGCCCAGCCCTCATTGAATAACTTGCATTGTGGTGGACCAGGAAACTGATCACAATGAGGTGGCTGGGGCGGCTAGTGCTGCTGCCATCTATGCCTGGCCCCCGTGCTGGCTGATGCTGCCCTGCTGCTCCTGTCCTACTGCTGCTGCTGCTCTTGCCCACCCACTCTCCACCCCCCCTGCTGGCCTCCCACTGCTGCTGCTGCTGCTGCTGCTGCTGCTGTCTCCTACCCACTAGTTGCATCTGCTCTGCTTGCACTTCCTGCCTGCCTTGCAGGAGGGCATCAGGCCAAGCTGGCTTGGCGGGCAGCTGGCGGACCTCCCCGGGCCAGTAGACTGCAGCAGATGCCTATGGAACTGTCCCCCTGCAGCAACGACTGCTGGCTTAGGCAGCAACAGGACGGGGAGGAAGGGGAAAAGGGGGAGGTAATGGTGGAAGAAGAGGAGAAGGAGGAGGAGGAGGAGGAGGAGGAAGAGGAGGGGGGTCAAACACAGAGGCAGCAGCTGAGGCGACAGCCTGCCTTGCAGCAGCTGGAAGGAAGCTGCCGAGCACAAAAAGAGGGTAGGGGGCGACCTGCAGGGCAGCAGGAGCCCGCGGGTGGTTGGGCGGGTGGTTGGGCAGGTGGTTGGAGCGGTTGGGAGGATGCGTTGCTGCAGCGAGGGGTGGGTTTATTTGGCCCCCATGGCGCATGCTCCATAGCCCGCCTGCTGGGCCCTGCCGCCCCCCCTGCCGCCCCCCCTGCCACCCCCCCTGGCCCCCTCCCTGCCACCCCCACCCCTGCCCCTGCTGGCCCTGAGGCTTCCCCCCCCCAGCAGCAGCAGCAGCAGCAGCCTCACAACATGACCCCAGCCCCAGCCTCCTCCCCTGCTGCTGACACACCCACTACCTCCAGGCCTGGCCATCAGGTCCCTGCTGCCCCCCAGCCTGGCCCTCCCCCTCCCCCTCCCCCTCCCCCTCCCCCCCGCAGCTGTAGAGAGGTGTACAAGCGAATGCTGGCGCTGGGCCTGGCACCTGCTGCTGCAGCGACTGCATTGGGCACAGGGGCAGCAGGGGTGGAGGCAGCCTCCAGCAGTGGGGGAGCAGGCACAGCAGCAGCATCAGGGACAGGGGCAAGGGCAGTGGGGGCAGCAGCAGCAGGCCAGAGTGGACTTGGGGGGAAGGGGTCGGGGGAGGGAGTGGTGGTGGGTGAGCAGGAGGGAGGGGGGAGGGAGGCGGGACGTGACGCTGGGTTCAGCCAGCAGGTGAAGAAGGTGAGGGGCTTCCTCAGGCTGGCCCTGACCCTGACCCTGACCCTGACCCTGACCCTGACCCTGACCCTGACCCTGACCCTGACCCTGACCCTGACCCTGACCCTGACCCTGACCCTGACCCTGACCCTGACCCTGACCCTGACCCTGACCCTGACCCTGACCCGACGCTATGCACCCTGTCACCCCCTCTCCCCCCTCCCCCCTGCTGACTAGGTCAAGGGGGTGCCCCCCCCGGGCTCCCTCCGCCGCGCCCTGATCCTGGCCCGCTTCCAGCATGGCAACAGCAAGCCCTGGCTGCCCTACACGCCCTGCAACTGCCACACAGGTCAGGTCAGGGCAGGGCAGGCAGGGTGGCCCAGGGGTATAGGTAGAGGGGGGAAGGTGGTCAAGTCAGGGGCAGCAGCAGCTGAGCAGCTCTGCTGCCGGGATGGGGCGTGGGATGGGGTTGGCCAGGCGGGATGCGGCTGCTGGCATGCAAGCAATACATTGGAGGCAGTAACGACGAGCAGGCATGCACGCAATGAGGTGTGTTGCAGAGTGTTGCAGAGTGGTGAAGGGTGGCAAAGAGTGACCCCAGATGAGGGCAGGGCAAGCCAGCCATGATAACAGGAAGGTGGGATGTTGGTAGGGTGGGGTGGGAGGTTTGCATTGTGCACCTGACATTCCCTGAGGTCACCTGCACCTGAGTTTTCCTTAGGCACCTGCATCGCCCTGGGCAGGTTGACTAGCCTCCACCTCAGCCCTGCCTCCTCTATGTGACAACGACTGCTACCTGCCTGCACCGGCACTTACATGTGCCTGCACCGGCACTCCCCCGCCACTCCCACACCCACCTGCCACCTGCCACCTGCCACCTGCAACACCCACACCCACACCCACACCCACACCCACACCCACACCCACATGCCATATGCCTCCTGCCACACCTGCATCTACTGCTATAACACTGGCACCTACCTGCCACACCCACACCTACCTCTCAACCTGCACCACCAAACATCAAGGCGGCCGGTGGCCGATGTCAGCTGAGGTGGCCGCCTGCCTGCAGGCCCTGAGGGAGCCTGCACCCTCAACTGTCCATGCCTGCTGGCAGCCAACTACTGTGAGAAGTACTGTGGCTGTGGCCCAGCCTGCGAGTTGAGGTGAGGCGCCCCTGCCTGATTGCCTGCCCACCTGCCCACCCTCCTGCCTGACCGCTGTCTTGCCTGCTGGCCAGTTGGCTTGCCTGGTGACTTTATGGTTTGTTGGCCTTAGCTGTTCTTTGTTAGTCCTTGTTCGTCTTATATTCCTTTTTTTTATTTCTCTGTTCTTTTCCCTCTTTGTTTTTGAAGCTCAGCAGAACGCAGTGACTAAACCTGGAACAACTGAGGACAAAGTGGCAGCAGCTGCTTCATTTATACTCATCCTTCTTTTGGCACTGCTGTTGCTCCTGCTTTTCTGCCAGCGCCGCTGCCACAGCTGCCGAAGTAGGGGACCATCCAGCCCGGCGGCCCTCCACAGCAGCTCAGCAGCTCAGCAGCTCACCAGCTCACCAGCTCAGCAGCTCAGCTCAGCATGAGCAGCCCTCCTCAGTGGCAAAGCCGTGGCGCCAGGGAGTTTGTGAGCAAGGCGTGGTGATGTGTGCGAGCAGGGGTGCTGATGTGTCGTGCAGGTGTAGAGGCTGCCAATGTGCAGGGGCTTGCCGGACTGCCAGGTGCCCCTGCATGGCCGTGGGAAGGGAGTGTGACCCCGATCTGTGCAGGTGTGACTTTCATACCTGCAACACACCCAACTTATGCAAGCTACCCAAGCACCCATGCCAACGTTTGGTAGCATGCTCGGCGGCAGCATTACTGCTGCATGGCTCCATTGATGTGAGACAGCATGCATGCTGACCTGCCTGCACAGGCCAATCTCCCTTCCTGCTTGCTCACTGTGATGTGCCATGCGCATGTTCTGCTCCACATGGGCGGCATGTGCCTGACTTGCATGCAGGACATGCACCATGCCCTGGTCAGAAAGCCAGCAGGCCAGCCTCTCCCCAAAGTGTGGCAACATGCGGCTGCGCCTGCGCCAGCATAAGCGTGTCGTGCTTGCCAACAGCAGCATTGCAGGTGGGGCCAGCAGCAGGTGGGTCCACAAGCGCTCATGTCATGGCCCATGCACTTCATGTCGTGCCCCTCATGTCCAACCCCTTCCCCGGCTAACCTCCTCCCACAGCCCTTCCTCCCTTGTTGCAAAAAACAAAAACCTAGACAGTGCCGGCACCTGACCCCTGGCACCTGCTGCCCTGCTGCTTCCTGCTGGCATTGCCCCGCCCTGTTGCTCCCTGATGGCATTGCCCTGCCTTTCTTTTGGTATGTTACAAAAGTAGATTGCCCGTGTACACCTACGCACCCCTTGGTGACTGGTTCCGCAACATATGCTTAAGCAGGCCAGTGTGACCTGCACATTGTGACCACAGTGTGACCTGCACTGTGTGACCTATACCAGTGTGCATGCGTGTGTTGCTGCAGGCTGGGGTGCTTTCCTGGCTGATGGAGCAGGCAAGGATGAATTTCTAGGGGAATACACCGGGGACCTCATCACACAGGTGTGTCTCAAAACAGGCTTGGGGCATGCAGCTGCAGTGCAGCTATTGGGCAGCTACTGGGCAGCTACTGGACAGCTACTGAGCAAGGGCGGCCACTAGGCAGCCCTAGCTTTCCACAGCCACGAATTTGCACATGAGGATGTTGGTGTTTGGGTACCAGACTGTGGAAGTGGCAGCTAGTGCGTTTGGGAGTGACTTAATCGCACAGCGGCATACTTACTGCCCCTTTGCTCTGCTGCCCCTTGTGTTGGGCTCCCTTCAGCCTGCCCTCACTTCAGCCTGCCCTCAATGAGCAAGGCATGCATCCTCACTCACCCACTCACTCAATTACATGCTGCTGATGTCTCTCTGGGATGCAGGCCGAGGCGGACCGGCGAGGCCGTGTGTATGATCAGGTACTGCTAGGGCAGCTGGGGCAGCCGGCCTGCTGGCATTGCCTGCCAGCTGCCTGCTCTCTCTACCATCATGTTGTTGCCAGCGTGTTTGATAGCCTGCACTCCGCTGCTCGTTCTGCTGCTCTTGCACAAGCTGCTCTCTGCTGCCCATGCTCCTGCTGCTGGCCTGCATTCGCTGTCAACTGAACTTCGGCTGCGCCTGCAATTGCAGTCCTTGACCTCATAGCGCTGACTTCCTCGTTCCTGCTGCTGCTGCTGTTGCTGCTGCCTGCCTACCTGGCTCACTTGATAACAGATGAACAACAGCTACCTATTTGATTTGAACGAGCAATGGGTGCTGGACGCGCGGTACCGAGGCAACAAGATGCGGTGTGCGAACCACAGCGCACAGCCTAACTGCAAGGTGGGTGCTTCAACACCTTGTGTTATCATTCTAAGCAGCCTTGCAAAAGATGTGCAGACAGAGATGCAACACATGTTGCGTACTCAAAGGCTATTTTGCGCATGCTATCGAATCTGGTGTTGTCTTACTGAAAATGCTTACTTCACCACGTCTATGATGCATTTCCTTGTTTCGACCCATTGGCAATCATGTTGTTTCGTTCCCTTCCGCGTCTCGCACTTTTCACATTCTTCATCAGGTTAGTGTTTGTCAATTTCAAGTTCACAGCTCATGGCCCAGTTCCGTTTCTGCAACAAAATACAACGTGGAATGAGTTGTCATTCGCCGCCAGGTTCTTGTGCTTATAGCGGGTACGCCTCTGAGTTGCTGCATCAGCTAAGGTGTCTGCTCCTATAGCTCAGTTGGTAGAGCGTGACCTTCGTAAGGTTAAGGTCAGGCGTTCGAACCGCCTTAGGAGCAGTGTTGTTTTGCCATGGCTTCTCTTACAGCCCTCGCCCTCAACATGTCGAGGTAGAGAGAGAGGCCTTACAGCACCAGTGGTAAAAATCCTTCTTTTTAGCGGCACGGTCGTGTCATTGCTTGCCACCCACAGCGTGCGCTAGCCACCGTGTCGGCCCACGCGCTCCGCTCCGTCACCAGTGCACCTCCTTGATTGCTTCATGTTGCGGCACATGGTGCTATTAGTGTGGCGTGCGCATCATGGGTGCGGGCAGGTCTCGGGGGTGTGCGTGCAATGTGATTTATTGGCTGCAGTACAAAGGCGGAAAGTCTGTTGATCCTGCAGTATGTGGTCCACTAGTGGCACTGATAGTGCATCCAGTGTCCTTAACAGCTTCTATAGCCGCGCCTGCGTGGTTGTCAATGGGTGCAAGTCCCCGTGGGCCCAATGGGAGGCTGGAGTGCGTCAGGGCTGCCCTCTGTCCCCTTCCCTCTACCTCTTTGTGGCTTGGGCCTTGTCATGTTGGCTGCATGCGCAACCTAGCCTGGGTGTTGTAGTGGCTGGCCAGCGCCGTGTGTGCATGCAGTTTGCTGATGACACAGAGGTTTTCATACGCTCCGTGGCTGAGGATGATGTGCAGCCCTTGTGCTTGTGCATGGCAGTTTTCAAGCAGGCCTCAGGTCAAGACATGAACACTGACAAGAGCACCCTTTTACACGTAGGCACCCCCACCACGCATCCTGCACCTAGTGTTGTATGTGGTATGCCTGTGGTCACTATGCACAAGGCCCTAGGGGTGCACATCCACAATGACATTGATGATGCACCACACACCACTTCCATTTGGACAAGGCTGATTGAGGGGGTAGAGCACTCCTTCACTAAGCTGGCCCGCTTGCACATGTCAGCCATGGGTAGGGGCCTAGCGGCCTCCACGTTTGCCGTTAGTCGCTTCCTGTTTCATGGGGAGTTCATGGGCCTTCCCCCCCCTCCCCTCCTGCAGCGCATCACCTCAGCCTCCCAGAAGCTGGTAGATAGGGGGGTCCCACCAGACAGCAACACCCGCAGCCCCATGCCCGGGGTCCCAGGCCTGCTCCTGTCCGGGGCACCCAGCCAGGGGGGGTTTGGCCTGTTGCCATGGAAGCAACACATGCTGGCCCGCCATGCAGTGTGGGCGTGCAAGCTGTTGGGGTTCCTGGCCTGTGATGGCCTCCCCCTGCAGCCCATGCAGGTCCGCCGGCGCCGGGAGTTGCAAGCAGCCATGCAAGCAGCCACTCCCGGCAGGCAACGCCACCTACGCAACCAGCTGCAGCGCTTGCAGCGCCCGCCTCATCGTGCGGCGTGGATGTCCCTCACTCCCCTCATCCTCCTCACCGCCAGCCCCCACCTCCACCCTGCCTTCCACCTCCTAGCCCTAGCCCGGGCCAAGCCAGGCGTGAGCGGCAACCTCCCAGAGGCTGGCCTGCCTGGCCTCCTACGGCGCATTGTGGCAGCCCTCCGTGGGTTGGGCTGCCCAGCAGACCTCACGCCGGAGCTGCCGCTGCCAGTTGGGCCAGCATGCAGCCATATCCCAGTGTGGGGCAACCCGTTGCTTGCCATGGAGGACGCCCAGCAGCCCCCTGCCCCCTTCCCACAGCAGGCGGGGGCTCAAGCTTTGCAGTGGGTGGCAGAGTGGGCTACCACAGGCTTTCAAGAGCTGGCAGCCATCCCCTCCCTCACCAACCTCAGCAGCCTCCTCCACCTATGCCGGGTCACTCAGCCTGCGGGCCGGGGGGGCAGGGTGGGGTCCAGGGAGTGGCAGCGGGCGGTGTGGGGGGAGGAACAGGTTGCTAGGAGCTTAGCTGTGGCCGTTCGAGCCAATCCAGCCCGCTGCGCTACAGGCCTCTTCGCCATGTGGGCCCGCCTGCCCACCGGTTGGCAGCAAGAGGTGGCACGGCAAGCTCCCTTGCCAGCCCCAGCGGACCCCCAAGCTCTGCAAAGGGTGGCAGTAGCCATGGTGATGGACCGGCTAGGTTGGTTGCCTAAGGCCCCCCCCACGGGCAGGGCCCCAGCCCCCTCCCCTATCCCCATCCTTGAGGGTGCCACGGTCAAGTGCTTCACCCGAGTGCTCATGGAGCCGGTCACCATGCTGCGGGCGGAAACCAACGCCCGTTTTGTCAAGGACGCTCTGGCCGGGATGTGGTCCCCTCCCCCTCCACCTACCTCCGCTTCCCATCTACCACTCCCCTCCTCCCCCCCTACCACTCAAGCCCAAGGGGAGGCTTGGCTTGCCTCACGCCTCCCCACCCTATGGAAGCTACCCTGGCTCAACTCTTCAAAGGAGGTCATGTGGCGGCTAGCAGTTAACGGGGTCCCTTGTGCGGGGGGTCTCAACATCGGCATGGCTTGCCCATGCGGCTGGGAGCCTACGCGAGATCCCTCTCTCCAAGGGCAGGCCAGGGCTGATGCTCAAGGCAGTGCCATGAGGCGCCACACTTTCTGGGACTGCCCCCTAGCCTGTGCCGTAATGCGCGAACTGCGCCGAGCCTTGCCCCCTGCTGTTCACCTCCACACTGCGCATGTCTGGCTGGCCATGTCACCTTGCACCACCCATGTCCACCAGGGGGTGTGGGATGTGGTCTGCTTGGCTGCTTTGGGAGCCATGTGGCGCGGTCGGCGGGTATGGTGGGCACGGCAACTAGCTGCTAGGGACCATGCTGAAGCCCATGCCCTTAGACAAACTTCCTTGGATGAGCTTTGGCATCTGGCTGACGCCCTACCTGATGCCACCCCTGCCTTGTCCCTACGTGACAGAGTGTGCCGCTATGTTGTAGGCGACTTCTGGTCTCAAGTGCAGGACTTTGTTGCTTTACACACCATCCCCCACAACTGGCCAGCTGGGAACTCCATTCCTCACAATCACCCTTTCATTTGCACCCATGGTGACGGCCAAGCCAGGCAGCTACGCACCCACCTGCCTGACATTGGAGCCATAGAGGACATGCTACCTGTAGATTTGGACTGAGCTTGTTCTAGCCTAGCCTGGCCGTTGGGGGTAGTTGCCTTGTCTTGTCTCCCGTGTCTAGCTGGGCCTCCTAGTAGGCAGGTGGTGGGGACGCTAAGGACGCCTTTAGAGCTTTGTGCCTTGTCCTTGCTGTCTGTCGCCTAGTGCAGTCCGGGTAGAGTGTGGCAGGCCTGACCAGCGCTAGTCCTCCCCCTGTTCCCCCTTTGTGCCCATGAGGGCTGCTTGCTCTGTGTGAGCGTGTGTTGACCCAGACAGTGTGACGGTGGCCCTGCCACTGGTGCTGTAATGCCTCTCTCTCTATAGCTCAGTTGGTAGAGCGTGGCTTTAGTAAGGCCAAGGTCAGGCGTTCAAACCGCTTTAGAAGCAGCATTTTTATTTGCCCTGAGTGTTGTAACTTCCACACAATATGCTAGACTGGCCTGGCTATTCTTGTCATGGACATTGATTGGATGAGCCTGCCTTGCTCGTGACAGGTGCTGTGGGCTGAACATAGCCGGCCGACCTTGCCTTCCTTTGTGCTCACCGTGAGCTGCCCTTGCACGGCTCTTGCCCTTGTACGAGCTGCGGCCATGATCAATTTGGGTTTGCTGTCAATGTGTTGTGTCCACTCATTGTAGTGCCATCTGCGCATCGTCGCTATTCATTGCCACCTGCCGCGTTGCCTAACCAACAAGGTGTCAGGTCTTTGTCAGCCTACCAAGAGGCTTGCATGGTAACATGAATGCCCGCCATACTCACCCAGCCTAGGTCTACGCGCAAACAACAGCTTGGCAGTGGGGCATTCATGTGTGGCCAGCATGCCCCAAGTCTTGTTTTCACATTAAGTATCATTGCAATGTAGTGCAAGTTTGTGCAGCAATGCACTCACATCGACCTGTCAGTAGTGTACAAAGCAGCATTGCACACTACATCCATTGGGTTCAGCCAGCAGAGACACGTTTATGAAAACATGGACTCCCTACGCTTGTGCCAATGCCTGGGCTCCGATCTTTGCAAACAGCACTTGGCTCATGCTCATGGGCCTCACCTATGTTTATTTGTCATATGTCTACTTGCTGTGTATGTTGGCATGGAGGCAGGTGCGTATTCTACAAGTGGATGGGGACCACCGAGTGGCTATCTTTGCTAATAAGAACATTGCCCCGGGCGAGGAGTTGTTCTATGATTACCGGTGAGACCCATATGTCATGGAAGCACAAGGGGGTGCAAGCATCATTACATTGCACCTGCAGCTAGGATACAATGAGTGGCTAGTTACATTCCAATGACGAAGCATACCTCGTAACTATTGTGACACATAGACAAAGACTAGAAATAAGAGGTGTCATGTGTGCAAGTATGCTGGTAAGTGTGGGATAGACTCAGCAAAGCAGGTGCGAAAGTCGCATTTCACACTGTGTGGGCCAATCAACCAATCCACTCCCTTTGGTTGATTGACGGCTTTTATGACGCCTTGAATGCAGGTATGATAGGGAGCACGCACCTAATTGGGCCCAAAAGCGATGAGGCGACGGAATCCACGAGTGTGGTGGCGTGCACCGTGAGTGAGGCTTGAATGCTTTTCAATCATATAGTTGCAGACAAGCGCCCGCAAAGGACCAAAGTTACTGTAAATAAGCATTGCATGGTGCTCGAGACAATACGTGATGTTTACCCTTTTGGACATCGTACGTTTCCGTTGCACTCCGACTGCACGTAGAGGTCGTATAACCGTTCTAATATGTTTCCCGCCGGCACAAAGTACTCGAAAAATACCTACAATTAACGTTTGTATGATGTGTCTATTGAAGGAATAACCAGGATATCTATCGAAATCCGAGGTGTATGCAAAACAAATGAGCATGTGATTCCATTTTCAAGAGCACGCTTGGAGCATTGAAATGGTCCCACGGGTTTCCTCAACTCCATGTGCTTGCAGTATTGTGCACAATGTGTGTTGCTCAGGTTGCCCCAACCCACCTCACCATGCATCAAATCGGGGTGGAAACGGATCAACAATGCATAACACTCTCTGTCATCCCTCACCTCCTTCACAATGTCTTGAAACATGGGCATGGGCACAAGTGGGGTGGTGTTGTCAGGCTTCATCACGGCAGGCATGGCACACTCATGCACGTGCTGCATGCACAAGCAGCCATGGCACATTGAGTCTGTTCCCTGTCAGGTGTGAACACCATGCGGTGCATCGCCTGCACTCCTCCACATCATCATGCATGCGCTCTACATCAGCCTCTGGCATGCTGCATACAACTGCTCGCCTAGCATCGTCAAGCACCAGGTAGCGCGGAAGCATGATGTGGCCACGTTGCCTGCGGCTGGCATTGGTGTCTTGTGCATTGCATGGCACAACAAAATGCTTGTTAGCCCAGTTTGTCAGCACACCAGCCCCACACACTTTTGCCACCAATCCAAGATGGACTTACATCTACTCCCTCCACTCCCTCTTGGATATCCCACCCTCAGAGTCATGCGTGCTCTTGAAATGCGATGTGGCACCATATGACCATTGCACAGGCACCCCAAATCTATTGGCTAGGTGCCAATGCAACCTGATGGCCTTGGCCCCCTAGAACTGTGATGCACTACCATCTGACCACAAACACAGCTGCCTCATGCCCCGCCCCCACCCCTGCCCCTCGCCCAGGCCACATCACTGGCATTTGCCCCTGACCCTGACCCCACCTCCGCTGCCCCTGCCCCTACCCCTGCCGTCTCTGAGGCGGCAGCTGCCTTTAGCACAGCAGCCACTGCTGTTGCAGCGATAGCTGCTGCCGCTGTTCGATGCTTGTCCGATCTGCACTCAGCAGCAGCAGCAGCAGCAGCAGCAGTAGCAGCAGGGCAACAGCGGCGGGTGGGCAGGTGGGTGGGTGGGCGGGCTAGATGGTTGGCTACCGTTATGGCTGCTTACATGATACAAGCACAGCTGCCACAAACTGTTTGCTGCCTTAGGCACAGCCTGCTGCCTTGGGCACAGCACGAGTGGCAGCAACACTCACTGTGCAGGTTTGGTTGGCGGTGGCTGGGCTGGGTTGGGCTGAGCTTGCTGTGTAGGCGTGGGCTGAGGGGAAGGGGGCCCGGTTGCCAGCAGCAGGCGTTGGTGGGCCCCCACCACAGCTGAGTAGGACAGCCCAGGGATGCGCAATGTAGGAGCCACAATATGATGCCTGCACATGCACACACGCATCCCACAATGGTTTGAGTGGGAGGTATGGTGGTGGGTGCTTGGGTGGGAATGCTTGGGAGCCGTGTATCCTAATGGAAGAGAAGGCATGGGCGTGAGTGTGGTGTCCTGGCGTGGGCGCTTGAAGAGGGGTAACCTGCGGGGAGGTACTTCAAGGGTGAGCCGTAGTGCAGATGATGCAGGTCTGTTGCACCACCCTTTGCCTCACCGGTGCAGTGCTGGTGTGCGACGTGTTTGCACAGGGCTCCCGTGTGCACTGGACAGCATGCGCATGTGGGCATGTGGGCAAGAGTCATGGCATGAATGCTTGGCGATGGGTAGCTTTAGTAATTGGCAGTTGCTGTGGCACTTTACGGGGTTGTGACAGTCTAGTGTTCTACTTGTGGCACTCTGGAGAAGCGGCAGTGTGTTGGGCAATGGGTGTGAGCCGAGACGGGCGAGGGCACTTGGTGACCTATGCGGAGGGCGACAAGCAACACAGGGAATGAGTACAGATTTGTTGCATCAACAAAGAACTCTTGGCACGGGCACTCATGGCATGGGCACTCAGCCAAGCAAGCGTGGGCACAAAGACAGACGAACACATGGTCATGTCACAGAATCACGATCACAATCACCGTGCATGTGCATTGCGTGTGCATCCATCTGCAGTGTCCAGCCACACAACTCACCCCCAACCTTGTGCGAGAGCATGGAGGAGGGTCTGGGAGGGGGTGGTTGGTTTGACAGCCCGCAGATGAGCCAGATGCTGTTTCTCCACCTGTTGCTGCTTCATTAGCATGTCTGCCTGCTGCTGCTGCAAGAGGTGTTGCTGCTGAGCCAGCCGCTGTCACACCTTGCGTTGCACTTCAGCCACCTTTTGGGCCTCAAGATGTTGTTGCAACCTGCGACTGGATGCGAGCTTGCTGCTCAGTCAGGAGGCGTTGCTCAGTTAGCTACTGCTCCCTTGAGTGGAGGGCTGTTGTTGCCTTGTCAGCTGCTGTTACAGCTGCTGCTTTTGCTCAGTTAACTGTTGCTCCCACTCTAGCAGAATTGCCTGCTGCTTCGCCACCAAGTCAGCCAGCTGCTGGTCCTTGCGCTGAAGCTCACCCCGCTGGAGGTCCTAAACCTGGTGCTGTAGTTGGTGCAAGCGTTAGTTGTCAGCAAGCTGCTGCTCCCTGTGCTGTAGGTCTGCCTACAGCTGGTGCAACTGCGCCTCAGCCTCATAAGCACCAGCATTAGCTTGGGCCTCAGCCTCGGCCTCAGAAGCAACTCGGCCTCGGCCTTTGCTTGCGCCCCATTCTCGCCAGCACGAGCTTGTGCCTGGGCCTCTGCCTCTGCGGCACCAGCATGGGCCTTGGCCTTAGCCTCAGCAGCCTTGCGCTTTGCCATAACCTCCCTCGCTTTCTGCAGATTGGCACGGTTAGCCTTCACTCCCCTTTTGTCAACCATGGCCTTCACAGCGGTGAACACATGTATTAGCTCGGTTTCTGAATAGGTTTGAACAATTCTTGCTGCTCGTTGTTGCTCAGTACCCTCAAACACCGATGAGTAAAGCATCTTGTGCAACTTGCACCTGGCAGCTGGTTCAGCAGCATTCCGCCGTCATTGTCACGCCCCAGCTTGGGAGAGGGTCTAGATGCGTGCTGGGACACAGCAACACTGTTGCGTGCTGACCTGAAAACATGCAATGTCTAACCAGGATGTATAGTATAATGTCAGAGGCCAAGCTGTTACGGGAAAATAACGACCGAGACCTCGTTGAAAGTTGCAGTAAACGACGAGGCGAAGCTGAGTCGTTTACGCAGCTTGAGACGAGGCCGAGGTTGTTATTTGAACGTGAACAGCGCGGGCCGAGACATTATACAGTATCCCTTTACAATACGGGTTGGTTCCGGGCTAGTACGTCTACAAGATAAGCGCGCAGCATTAAAGCGTCCAACCAGGATGCGCAAATCACGCCGCGCTGGGACCAGGCTGCCTATAGCAATCGCTAAGATTGTCTGCAAGGCTTCAGAACACGTCGCGGGTTAGGGGCCAGCCACCCGGCAAACCATTGGGGCTGGTTGGACACTAGTTAGGCCTTCAACAGCTCGTCGCAGTAATCGGCGGCATCATCCGTGCAGAAATGAGTTAGCTTTTATCTCTTGGGCCATGGGGGGTGGGCCAACCGCGGCACATCAGCTGTGTCACAACCGCGGCCCCGGAAGTGACCATTTGGTGAAATCACCAACAAGGCATATCACTACGGTAGCATCAACACATTGATATAGCTAATACACCGTTCGTCATGATGCACATTACAGAGCTCTGTTCGTATGTGCTTGACTTCTATCTGTAGCTAAATGGCGTTCAAATGCCCTAGGAGTTGTTTTGTTGTGACACCACCTCATCGTTCTCATCCTCAACATTGTTACACAAAGAACCTTCTTTTCAGCAGCCTAGTGGCGCCGACCACCCCCGAAATATGGGAATCTATTTGATCCTGTATTTTTCATTCACCCTAATGTACCCTAATGTAACAGTTACAGTGCACTCTTTTACACGAGTGTTACTTCACCACGTCTATGATGCATTTCCTTGTTTCGACCCATTGGCAATCATGTTGTTTCGTTCCCTTCCGCGTCTCGCACTTTTCACATTCTTCATCAGGTTAGTGTTTGTCAATTTCAAGTTCACAGCTCATGGCCCGGTTCCGTTTCTGCAACAAAATACAACGTGCAATGAGTTGTCATTCGCCGCCAGGTTCTTGTGCTTATAGCGGGTACGCCTCTGAGTCGTTGCATCAGCTAAGGTGTCTGCTCCTATAGCTCAGTTGGTAGAGCGTGACCTTCGTAAGGTTAAGGTCAGGCGTTCGAACCGCCTTAGGAGCAGTGTCGTTTTGCCATGGCTTCTCTTACAGCCCTCGCCCTCAACATGTCGAGGTAGACGTCGGACATTTTCCCCCCCATCGATCCCGCCTCGATTGCGGACCGATAGGGGGGTTCGACGCCGACTGAATTCGGCCCATTGCGTCGATGGGGTTAGCTGATCGATTCGATGGGGGTATCGATTTTTGTGATTTCGAGGTCTGTTCGAGGCCTATTCGAGTCGGTTGCATCCATCGAATCGATGGGGGATCGATAATTGCTGGACACTCATCGATGTTACACTAGCTTAATGCCTAAGCTAGCCAGTAACCTTCTGCCACCGTACAAGGCCTATTGCCCAAGCAAGCACCTATTGCCCAAGCAAGCAAACCTTCTGCCACCGTACAAGGCCTACTGCCAGAGCACCAAGTCTGCATCAAGAGTAATACGCTTGCTGCCATGACATTGGGCATGCCTATAGCATGCTTGGAAAGAAAGGGTAGGCATGCCATTCAGCTGTGACACGCCTGATAAAATGTTCGCATGGGTCAGTTTGGGTCACACAGGCCACCTCAGGACATCGCGTTTGCACCAGCCCGCTCTATAGCTCTAACCGTGTCTGTGTCGCTGGCCTCTAGTTCGGCCGCGATGGTGGTGGGCGAAGATGTTTCCCCGCGGATGAGCCTATAGTAGTGGTCTCTATCACTGGGCATCGCACAAATTGTTCCAGCGACGAGTTTCAAAATCACGTGACTGTCCAATCGAGCGCAACAGGAGCCGGAGGTGCATCTCTAGTCCTAGTTTGCTCAGGTACGTGGCGTAATACCAATAAACGCGACATGCCCCATGTCTTGACTGACCCGGTTTCGGTTTCTTTGACTGGCGCCAGGCACTAGCCAGGGCTCCATCCGCGACCGTTGCCACACACATGTGTCCGTAGCAAGCACATCTACACAACAGGTAAGGTTACTGCAACATGCAAGTGAGGTGTGAGTGACAGCGTCTCAGCAAGCCCATGGCACGCCCAGCCATGCCACAGCCATGGCAACTAATAAAATGGTATGCCTCTTAGCTTGTGGCCTGTTTGCACCCAAATGAAAGTACAGCCCAAGTTTCATGCGTCCTTCCACCATCCTGGCAGCTGGCAGTGCCACATGAAACTTGGGCTGTACTTTCATTTGGGTGCAAACAAGCCACAAGCTAAGAGGCATACCATTTTATTAGTTGCCATGGCTGTGGCATGGCTGGGCGTGCCATGGGCTTGCTGTGAAGCTGTCACTCACACCTCATTTGCATGTTGCAGCAACCTTACCTATTGTGTAGATGTGCTTGCAACGGACACATGTGTGTGACAATGGTCGCGGATGGAGCCCTGGCTAGTGCCTGGCGCTAGTCAGAGGAACACCGAATTTTGGCAAGTCGAGGCATGGGGCATATCGCTCTTAATGGTGCTGCGCCACTTAGTAGATATAACGTACACAGTAAAGTGCCTAATTCTGGCCACCCCGTTTCTCGCGTTCTCTCGTTTCTTAACCAAAAGCCCTCGTTTTCTTTTCGCGCATCGCATTGTTAGGTAGTTACAAGGGTGGTTGTCGGGTCGCGTTATGTTTGCGCGTTGTGGGAGGAGAGATCCTAGCACTGCCGGGACCGCCGGTTTTACCCGCATCCGGAGTTAAGGCCCGGCCGCGACTACCAGGCGCGTTTCAGGAAGCTTCCTCAACGCTCCTAGATACCTTGGTAGGTAACAAAGATGTTGCAGTTGGTGCGCTCTGTCAAATGTGCGGCTGTCCGGCGGTAGCGCTTGCCATGTTGGGCAGAAATTTTCGCATGTAACAAAAAATGGCTTTTCTACTTGCAGAGCTCAGCCCCCGGCCCTTGCTCAAATGACCACCGCTTCTGCCACACGCGGTAGGAGGTCTAGCAAAGCTTCTAACGGGGCGCGCCACAGGGCCAGCATGCTTGCAGCCGCCGCTCGGGCCCTCTTCAAGTACAAGAGGGGGGCTACGGGCCCTTCTGTGCGTGTTGTGGCAAACCAGCATGGCGTCCCCCGATCCACCCTTAGATAATTTATCAGTAGGGGGGGTTAGGGTCGCTACAAGGGGGAGACCGACAGCTTTGACTGAGGCAGAGGAGATGAAGCTGGTCAGCATTGTCAAGGGGGCCCAAGCGCAGGGTAGGGGGTTGACCAGATTGGACCTCCTTGGAGCAGTGCAGTGGGCCTGCGAGGTCCGTGTGAGCAAGGGCCTGCCACACTTCTTCCCTAAAGCAAGCCCGAGCAGTAAATGAAGCCATTGAATTAAATTAGATTAATTAGTATGAATTAATATGAAATAAAACCATACTAAACGAAGCCATCGAAGCATGCGTTTGCCAAGACGAGCCTTTACCCCTCCAACAAGGAGCAACTGCTGGCAGTTGCTAAAACCTCCATCCAAGCTGGCAAGAGCATGGCGACTCCAACACCATGGAAGCGCCTAAATGTGACCAACGATATGATGGATGCAGCTGTTAGTTGCTCAATGGAGGAGCAACCTACGTTGTATTTCCGGGCAGTGGACCAATTCTAGAACAGGCAGGAGCTGAAAGAGCAGGTTTTCATTAGGGCAGCTAAGTATGGTGGAGAGGCTCGCGTGTAGGGGGGGGGGGCACATTGTAATGCTTTAATTTTCGACTCACAACACAACTATCATCAACCATTTCTATTGCATTGGGTGATACCCCCCATGGTGAGTACATGCCTTAAATTGCAGGGTAGGGTTTAAGTCAAAGTTGGGAGTAATGCAAGTGGCCAGATTTAGGTAGAGTTAGTTTTGAAACACCCTATTTGGGGGGGTATGTAAGAGTTTTGACCGTATTGTGACAAGCCTGTGGAGCCCAGGCATGAGTCTGCTACTGTTGAGCAGCAGGCTTCAAGCCCTACTCAGCGATATAAAGTTTGTTCACTTTGGCGCGGTGGTGGAGAACTTGTGACGGTTTTGGCAAAGAAATGGCCGGATTTAGGCACTTTACTGTGTAGTAGATAGTGGAAGCGCCGGTAGTTTTAGGCGCCCTAAAAACGCGAGGCCGAGGCGTTGGAGCGTAACAGCTCGAGACCAAAGCCAGCAGCCGCGGAGCGTAGCGACGCGGCTGCTGGCTGAGGTCGAGAGCTGTTACGCTCCAGCGCCGAGGCCGAGTGTTTTTGGGGGCCTAAAACGCCCCGGGCGCTTCCACTATCTAATTTAGTTCCGATTTTGGTGCGTTGTGGCTACATTTTGTGCGGCGAAGCTGCACTTCTGGGACAACCCTTTGTTTTGGAGCGAAGGGCGGGGCGCGGTAGCACCATACGCGACTTGCAACGGTAGCTAGTTTGAACTAGCTATGCACTTTTCTAAAGTGGTCCGCGTCCCGCGTTTTTAAGAGCATAATAGGGAGCTAAGTCTCTTAAACAGCAGGCTATTATCTATTATAACGCATGAAAACGGAACTAATAGGACTATAGATGCACCTCCCGCCACCGTCGCGCTCGACTGGACCGTCACGTGATGCTGCACGGTGTTGCGATAGGCATTCAGACCCGTACGACCTTACAACAACTAGCACCCAATAGCAAGCTTGCGTCTTAAGCACATTTATTGCGGAGGGCGCCACAGGCTTCAGGCCAGGCACAACCATCAGCGGGACACAGCGCAAAAGTACGATTGCAACGCACCAGGCGCAATTGCTATCCGTGGCCTATGGGCTCCGTTCGTCAAAATTTGAATTTTCCTCAGGGCGTGTCACAGCTGAATGCCATGCAATGCTGTTGATTGGGCTTCATCTGCGCCAATGCTGAACCCGTTGGAACCCGGACAAGGACAAGTCTCGGGGCTCTCTGATGACCTGCAAGAGAGAAACGTGCCATGCCATGCAGTCAGTAGTGTCAATGTCAATGGGTGGCAGGACTTGTATGGCTGATGTGGGGTGAGTGGGGAGCAATTGGGATGACAAACTTGGAGGTGGTGGTTGGTGGTATATGATTAGGGGGAAGGGGAACACTACATGTATGGGTCACTGACCTGGTCCACCCTCCCCTCTCCACCCCCTCGCTTAGCTCCTGTGCGCCATGGCTGCTCCTGCAAGAGAAAGTACGGAAGGCATCAGTATGCATGAGCCCATGCCTTGGCACTATGCTGATAGGTGCTAGCAAGTACTCACCTTGCATGCCGCACACGCGCACATTGTCAATGTTCTCCCAACCGAACGCTTTGCATTCTTTCAATAGCACTTCACGGAACTGCAACATCAATGCATTGTGGTTGGAGGCCATCAGCTCTTTGTAGGGCTCCTTCTCACCGGTGACCTGCCTATAGAGGTCCGTAAGGCGGTAGTATAGCTGCACACATTGAGAGCAATTGTAGGTCTCATGCGGCTAGCATGCACATGTTGCTACACTTTGCGCCATGCAGGCAAGCGTACCTTGAAGTTAGTGAAGGCCATGTGATCCACCAGCAGCAATGGCATCACCGGCTTGCCTGCTAGGCCCTCCTTTAGTTGGTGGTCAACCACGGAGTCCTTGTCAAAGCCAGCTGCGCACGCAACCAAGAAGGCCAAGCTGCCCACTGGGTTGCCAATTGCAGTGCGCAGGGAGGGTGCCCCCAAGGACTTGCTTGCAGCCTCAAACTCCCTCTTCACAAACTGCTTGAAGGCATAGTCCGCTTGTGGGTCCTTGGGCACTATGATGCCCTTCACCTTGCAGTACACGACGAACTGGATACATGGACAAAGGCATGAGGGTAGTCAAAGGAATTGACTCAAGGGTTAGGCTGTGATGCAAGCAAGGACTAGGTTAGGTTACATGCAAGGTTGGGTTGCTCACCTGATTGGTCACATCCTTTGTGCCCTGCGAAGAAGAAGAAGAAGACTACGCCGGTATTCACCGGCGTGCATTAAGGGAGGAGCAACCGCCTGGGGCGCGGCCTGCTCCCACCATCAAGCTCGAGAAGTGACCAACCCCCTACCCCCCCCCCTTTCTAATAGCTCTTAGTCTGTAACTTGTCTTGGCAATGGTGTGGGCTGCTTCTACCGCATGTCTCGTGAGCTTGTGTAGTAGCTTGGTGGCGTTGGTTTGAGTGATCCCTAGGGCGATGAGGTGTTGACGTGTGTGTGTTTCGTAGGTAATACCGCCTATACCCAGTAGGATTGGTCTGATCTCAACCATGTGGCCTATCTTGCGCATGGTGTGTGCCAGTTTTGTGTGTTGGTTCAGGGCCTTGTCAAGTTGCTCCATCCACCTCGAGTCCGCACAGTATTTGATTTCTATGATGGTGATCCGTTTAGTGGCTTTACCGCGTTTGCCCGTCTTCTTTTGAGGCGTCACCATGATTATGTCCGGTCTGGTGGTGTTTTTGGTCGCTGTTGGTTTCATGCCGAGTGCCCGTAGCGTGGTGTGTAGTGTGTCGTTAGGGAGGTCAAGGTTTTCTCTAGCGCCCTTCTCCCAGCTGCCGGTGTCTGCAAATCGGATGCATCCGCCCAGGGTTCCTTTGCTGATGGCTTTGGCGATGAGGCGGCCAGCTCCGTTGTGCCTTTCTTGCACGAGTGGCAGGGTCTCGCTGCAGCCCGAGAGCAGGTGTGTGGCACTGTCGGCCTCCCCGCAAAGGGGGCAGCGGTCGTCTGTCGCCTGCTTCCAGCGCATAGCTAGTTTTTGGTTGTATAGTCCTCCGGTACGGTAGAGTAGGGCGGTCCTTTGCGCGGGGGTGGAGATGGTCGCATCGGTCATCACTCTTTCGCCCGCTCCTTTTGCCGCGGCTTTGGTGATATCTTGGGTCATCTGGTAGTAAATGCTGTCTTGGTTGGCGAGGCCTAGCTTGTGCTTGCTGTGCATGTGTGCTCGTACGCTGTGTCGGCAGTCCGGCAGTGGGGCGAGGTTTTCGCCGTCGGTCCCGTTGTTTAGCCAGATACCCCTCTCCTTGGGTGTGGTCGGGTGGTACTCTAGTGTGTTTGCCTGCTCCGGGTGTAGCGCTGCGTGTTTAGCAAGGGCATCAGCGCCTTCGTTGCCGATGATGCCCGAGTGGGCCCGGACCTTGTAGAATTGGGTCGTGACGGGGCTGTCGATGATGAGGGTGGCGATGTCCGTCAGGATGTCGTTGTGTCTATGATTGATGAGGGACATCGGGTTAGCCAGGGCTCGGCGGATCTGATATAGAGAGCATAGGCTATCGGTGGCGATGCGTCTGGCCCCCGCTTTCAGTGCCGCGTGTATCGCTGTGAGTTCTGCCTTATTGATGGTGTTGTTCTCTGGGTCGTTCATCGCAATGGTAAGAAGGGCGTTGCTTTCCGGAATGTAGACCCCCGCCCCGACGCACGCCGGGTCTGGCTCGGATGTCTTAATGCAGCTGCCGTCGGTGTACGCTATCGTGGTCCATTCGGTGATGGCCATCCGCGGTAGCGTGGTGGAGTGGTGCGTGAGCTGGTGTTGGCTGCGTGTGTGCCCCGGCGTGGGTAGAGCCCTGTCCAGCGGAAGGCGGAGGTGCTGTTTGTGGCCACTGGGGAGGGTGGCTGGCTGGTTTTGATTGTGTGGTCTGCGAAGGAGAGGGTGTGTCTCCCTGTCTGGGTGTAGGGCAGTGGCTGTGCTAGCCATCCATCCTTGTGGGTTGCCTTTGGTGGTGAGTAGTTGCCCTGCTGCATTCCATATGACGTAAACGAGGAGGGTGGCGTGTTTGCCAAGTTTGGAGCAGTTGGTATTGTTGAGGGGTATGCTGGCCAGGTGCTGACAGTACTCTGGGTAGCGTCTCAGGGTGTCAATGTGTTTGGGGTACGAGATGCCCTTCTTACCAGGGATCAGCATAATGGTGGCCATGGCCTCCTCCTGGTGTGCTGAGTGTATAGCATGATTGACGCATTTCAGGGCCACCGCATCATCGGCTGGTACATTCCATGTGGATAGCCCAGTGTGGCGTACAAGTAGGCAGTTGTGATGTGCCCCAAAGGCCGTGTCATTGATGTCGGGGCTCCAGTAGGTAGTGGTTTCTGGTCTAACTGTGAGTGGATCAGCCCACCTTTGGACGGTACTTGGAAAGCTTCGTGTGGTGTGTAGGGTGTTGAGGGCTTTGTCTTGTGCCAGTCTCATGGGGTGGCGGCTGCTCTGTGTGTCCTGTCTCCTGAGGAGGGCCACCAGTTCTGTGGCCAGATTGCGTGTGTGTGGTGTGTGTTGTAGCCAAGCGTGTAGGTGTTGGTGTTGTTGTTTGGTTAGAAGGCCTATTGTGCGGCCCGACTCATCGTGAACCGTTACATGTTGCACTAGGTCGTGCTTGGGCATGATGGGCTCTCCCGTGCTGGGGTTCATCGCGGGGGTGGTCATGTGGGGGTGGAGTTGGAGGAAGGTTTCGCATTTGCCCGTCCCGACGATGTCCGTCTGCGGGTTGATGGGGTACGTGTGGAAGATGGCCTTCGAGTGAAGGTTGGTGCACCGGGGTAGCCAGGTGTGCGGGTCCGGCAGTCCCTGCCGGGTGTGTGTCGGCAGCTGTGTGTCAGGCCGCGCGTATCTAGCTTCTTGTATCCTCTTATTTTCCTCTTCATAGTCGCTGCGTCGCGCCAGGTAGTCCAGGTGTGCCGTGATGAGAGGTGCCGGTTCGAGGGTGGGGCGCCAGTGAACTCGTATAAGGTCCGAGTGCGCTGATAGACGCATAGTCGTTTTGAACTCGTTGCTGCCAAACTTGCATATTGGGCACAGCCAGTGGCCTGGTTCTTTGTGTCCCGACAGGAGGGCTTCCTCAAGGCAGGCTGGGTGGTAGGCCCTCTTGCAGTTGTGGCACGTTGGGCTGTCTCCTCTTGGTAGCCAGCATAGCTCACATGTGCATACGTCTTTAGCCTCTTCCCTGCTGATGGGTTCTATGTGTGAGGGTGTATAGCCTTCTTCTGCACATAGTGGTAATGCCCATTTATCTATGATTGTGGGCTTCCAATGCACCTTGTAGTAGCTTTCTTTGTTGATGCCGTCCCATTGCCATCCATCTATGCTGGTGATGGCCTCTTGGTGGCCGTACATGGCCCCTAGTATGCTGCCTAGGTCCTTGGGTTTACATCGGCAGGCTTTATCCACCTTCCAGCTGGAGAGCCCTGGGAGGTCGAGGCCTATTATGTGCACTATATCCTCCGGGATGGTTTGTATCTGTCTGCCCTCAGTGTTCCGTTTCGTGCCCTGGGGTCGGGCGGGTTTCGTCGGGGGCGATTGGGTTTCCCTGTTCTCTCGCCTTAGCAGCCGGGAGCTACTCTTGATGGCCTCCTGAGCTGCAGGTTGTGTTGCATGTCCGGTCACGTGCGTCGCTTCGGTCGGTGTGGTCTTCTTGGCAGTCGCGTACGCCCTAATATCAGCGTAGCGGTGTTTTGTGTCTTCCTCGACGTCGGTCGGTGCGAGCTCCGTCAGACCCGCGGCCCATGGTTTAATGAGTCTTTGCGCAGCGGGCAGGTCTAGGGTGGTGTCTCGTTTGGCTGCGATGTCTTTCGCTTCTGTTGTGGTTGGGCATCTGTCCTGGGTCGCCATGGTCGTTAATCTGTTGAGGGCGATATAGTGTTTTTGTTGGACTTTGTTGTGGAAGCGTTCTTTAAGCATCTGTCCTGATATGATGTAGGTATGGCCAGCGATGGTGTGTTGGAGCTATGTGGCATGTCGGATGCCCAAGCTTTTGAGGCACGTCATGCAAGCACTAACTATGTCGAGTGGAAGGGGGCTGGTATTCTGTGTGATGAGTTGTCCAAGCAGTTTGGTTTCCTTAGGGTAGAGTTCTTGTCCTTCCTGGGTGGCAGTGAGCTGCGCCGTGGTTGCATGTAGGAGTTGTCTAGCTCGTAGGGTGTGTCGAAGCATAATTAACATGCGGTGTCCATGCTTGGCAGCTTGAGCGTAGAGCCAAGTGATCTGTTTGTGTAGCATGCATCTGGTTATGTGGGCATGTGTGGTGTCTGTGGACTGGAGGCTGTGTAGGAGGGCTGTAGTGTTTCTGGTATGGTATTCTTTGGCTGTTGAGCTGATGCCAAGACCAAGCTTGTCGATGTCCTCCCTGACAACGGCGTTGGGTGTGCCTAGTGGGAGTCTGAGTTTTTTCTTAACACATTGGTTAATAGCTCTGTCGTAGAGGTCTAGGTCTCCCGGTGTGCATGGGGCTACGCAGAAGCTATAGGCCAGACTGGGGATGATGGCTGTCTTGATGATGTGGATGGCTTGTCTGGCGCTAGCGAATGAGCGTCGTAGTCTTTCTAGCTTCTGTCTGAGTTGTGTCATCATGGCTATGTGTTGTGGTTTCCAGTTGAGCGTCATGGTAAGTAAGACACCAAGGTAAGTGAAGGGGGAGGTCGGTTTGAGGTAGGTGACAGGTTTCCCTTGTAGCGTTACGGCTTGCAGTTCTCTACGGGCTTGCTTTTCCGCTTCTGCCATGGTGCTGCATCTGCCGGATTGGTGCGCTTTGTGGAGCGCCGCTGTGGCGAGGGTTTTGCTGTGGGATACGATTAGGTGGCCCCAATCCGAGTAGGCGGAGAGCTTGTCTGCCTGACAGCGTAGGTTGCTGATCGAGTTGCAAAGGATAGCGATGTCATCGGCGTAGTCGATGCTGCCGATTGTAAATCGCCCGGCGCTGTCGGTTGTGTCGGATGTAAATTTGTACCCCCTCGCTCCTACTTGGAGCCAGCGCAGTAAGGGTTCGATGTAGATGAGGAACAGGAAAGGTGAGAGTGAGTCGCCCTGGATGGTGCCCCGGTCTACAGGTACCGGGTCGGTGGGGCCGTAGGGAGTTCTGAAGCGCGTTGTAGCGCCCGTGTACAGGTCCTTCACCGCGTCTGTGGCGTCGGTGGGAAAGCCAAGGTCGTGCATGATCCATAGCAGTTTGTCTTGGCAGGTGGTGTTGAAGGCGCTAGTGAAGTCGACCAGTAGCGCATAGATATCTACTTTGGCTAGCTTGGCGTCTTCGAGGGCCATGACCAGCATTTGGAGCTGTTGTGTGGTGTCCCTATGGGAGCGGAAGCCTG
>JASKMD010000024.1:214434-267987 GCA_030144725.1 Haematococcus lacustris | reverse complement strand
CATTAGTGGACAGCTGGTGGGGGGGCAGCTGGCTGTGTCCAGCACCTGGTGCTGATGGGCTGCTGCATGCTGCTGAGGTGGGGGCCTGGGGGTGAGATGTGGCACCTGCTGCTGGGACAGGTGGGTGGGGCTGGTTTTGTGGGCTTGAGGGGGGAGGGGCTGCCAAGGGTGAAAGGGGGGGCGCTTGCGCTGCAGCATGGCTGTCTTGGTGGGCTGCAAGGGCTGCCTTCTCCTCATCGGTGAGCTCTGGCCGCACATCCACATGCAAGGACTGAGGCGGCACCAAGCACTCTGCTGGTAACTCTGTCAGCCCCTGCTTCTTTGGGACCTTGATCCTCTGTGTGTATGGATCGTTGCATAGGATCGTGCCACCGCGGAGAGGAGTGGAGACTAGCTGCCTGGCCCTGGCCTGGAGGCGCTGCAAGCAGGCCTTAGCCCACACCTTGGCAGCCAGGTGGCGCGCCTTGATGTGTGCCGGCTTGTTCTTGAACAGCTCCAGCTGCCTCACGCCCATCACCCCTGCCATGGAAACCTCGTCAGCCAGGCTGCCATCCTGCTGTGGGCTAGTGAACAGCAGCTGCTTGCGTTGCCCGGTTCCGTACTCCGTGACCACCACCTGCAAGCATGTCAGCATAGAGAGTCTTGTTGGGTGAGGGTTTGGGTTAGGGTTGGGTTAGGGTTAGGGCTAGGGCTAGGGCTAGGGCTAGGGCTAGGGTTAGGGCTAGGGCTAGGGCTAGGGCTAGGGCTAGGGCTAGGGCTAGGGCTAGGGCTAGGGCTAGGGCTAGGGCTAGGGCTAGGGCTAGGGCTAGGGCTAGGGCTAGGGCTAGGGCTAGGGCTAGGGCTAGGGCTAGGGACAGGGACAGGGACAGGGACAGGGACAGGGACAGGGCTAGGGCTAGGGCTAGGGCTAGGGCTAGGGCTAGGGCTAGGGCTAGGGCTAGGGCTAGGCTTGGAAGTGGGAATGGGGTTGGGTTAGGGTTAGGGCTAGGGCTAGGGCTAGGGCTAGGGACAGGGCTAGGGCTAGGGCTAGGGCTAGGGCTAGTCGTGGACGCTACCTATACTCACATTGCTTGTCTTGCGCCTCTGTGTCCGTACCTCCCCCTCGCGGTTGATGGCGCCCTCCTTGAAGATGATGTCTGCATAGCTCATGGTCAGCTCCAACAAGGCCCACAGCTCCATGCGGCTAGGCATAAACTCCTCCCCCACTTTCATCACAGCATAGCCATCGCTGCGGACAGTGGCCTTGAACTCCTTCTCCTGCCCGGGTTGCCACACATGAACTGCTTTATCCTGAAACTTAGGCAGCTGCCACTCGGTGTCAGGGCCCTTCTTCAGTGTTGGGTCGTCAACCTGCACCAATGGCATACACAGAAGCCCTATGAAGGTCAAACAGTACCATCAATACCTTTGCTCTTAAATGTTATTGTGGGATGGTTATCATGCTTGGTACTAACCTTAGGAACATGGCTCTCCTCCTTCTTCTCCCCCTCTTTGCCTCGCACAATGTCCCACAGTTGCTGCAGTCTGTCACACACCAGATCCAGCTTAGCTGTGTTCACGGTTCCCTGGTTCTTGATGTCCTGTGTGTATGTGTGTCTAAATGGCATGTGTGTTGATGTTCCTCAGGTGTCTCTTGGCAGCTGCAGCAGGGAAGGGGTTGATGAGTATGTGGGAGTGAGGGGTGCAGGCGGAGGGAATGGTCGGGATGTTGGGTTACGTGGTGTGGCTGTGGGTGGGGCAGATGAGGAGGGAGAACGCCACAGCACCCAAAGGAGGGGGGAAGGATCGAGTCAAGGCGATGGGAGTGGGGGCCATGGTGGTGAGGGAGGCGATGAGGTTTTCAGGGGAGCCGGTGATGGGGATTACAATGAGAGCGCTGGGGGAGCAGGCGAGGATGTTGACGGCGGGAGGGGAGGCGGGGGTGGCGGGGGAGGTGGAGGGGGAGGTGGCGGAGGAGGTGATGGGGGGGGATGTTCAGTGCGTTCAGTGCACAATTCAGTGCGTTCAGTGCGCGGTTCAGTGCGTTCAGTGCAATGTTCAGTGCGTTCAGTGCAATGTTCAGTGCGTTCAGTGCACAATTCAGTGCGTTCAGTCCAAGGTTCAGTGCGTTCAGTGCACGATTCAGTGCGTTCAGTCCTATGTTCAGTGCGATCAGTCCTATGTTCAGTGCATTCAGTCCAACGTTCAGTGCGTTCAGTGCAATGTTCAGTGCGTTCAGTGCACAATTCAGTGCGTTCAGTCCAAAGTTCAGTGCGTTCAGTGCACGGTTCAGTGCGTTCAGTCCTATGTTCAGTGCGTTCAGTGCATGGTTCAGTGCGTTCAGTGCACGATTCAGTGCGTTCAGTGCACGGTTCAGTGCGTTCAGTTCGAGGTTCAGTGCGTTCAGTGCAAGGTTCAGTGCGTTCAGTGCAATGTACAGTGCGTTCAGTGCACAATTCAGTGCGTTCAGTCCAATGTTCAGTGCGTTCAGTCCTATGTTCAGTGCGTTTAGTGCAATGTTCAGTGCGTTCAGTGCCATGTTCAGTGCGTTCAGTGCACGGTTCAGTGCGTTCAGTGCACGGTTCAGTGCGTTCAGTGCACGGTTCAGTGCGTTCAGTCCTATGTTCAGTGCGTTCAGTGCACAATTCAGTGCGTTCAGTGCAATGTTTAGTGCGTTCAGTGCACAATTCAGTGCGTTCAGTCCAAGGTTCAGTGCGTTCAGTGCACGGTTCAGTGCGTTCAGTCCTATGTTCAGTGCGTTCAGTGCATGGTTCAGTGCGTTTAGTGCACGGTTCAGTGCGTTTAGTGCACGGTTCAGTGCGTTCAGTGCACGGTTCAGTGCGTTCAGTTCGAGGTTCAGTGCGTTCAGTGCGAGGTTCAGTGCGTTCAGTGCAATGTTCAGTGCGTTCAGTGCACAATTCAGTGCGTTCAGTCCAATGTTCAGTGCGTTCAGTCCTATGTTCAGTGCGTTCAGTGCGAGGTTCAGTGCGTTCAGTGCACGGTTCAGTGCGTTCAGTGCACGGTTCAGTGCGTTCAGTGCAATGTTCAGTGCGCTCAGTGCACAATTCAGTGCGTTCAGTGCACGGTTCAGTGCGTTCAGTGCCTTGGTCACGAACATTACATAAGTTGTCAAGAACATTACATAACACCAAGTCATTGCCATGTTGTTCAGCATTGCATCATTTTGCTCTAACTTCAACTCCCCTATCCCACTACACACGCTTGTCAGACATATGGCATGATCATGCATACATCACCTATGCCTTCCCCTTCTCCTGCATAGCCGCTTCTGCTGCTGCTGCAGCTGCTGCTGCTGCTGCTGCTGCTGCTGCTTCTGCTGCTGTTGCTGCTGCTGCTATCAATGATGCAGCCTTTGCTGCCCTTGCTGTTGCCTTTGCCCCCTTCGTGGACTCAGCTTCCTCTGACTTAGCTTGCAACTGTTCTGCCCGTGACATTGCAGCTTCAGCAGCATGAGAAGCAGCCTCTGCCATTAGTGCTGTCTCCCATTTCTTTTCCAGCAACACCACGTCATCGCTGTTAGGCAAGCGTGACTCCCACCCAACCTCCCAGAGCTCATCTGTCTCTAGCCTAGTGGGGGGATGGTAGGGGCGCCTTGGCACATACTCGCCACCTGCTTCTGGCTTATGCCAGGCTGACACCTTGGGGTTGCTGTCTCGCTTGGGCTCAGTAGTGGGCTGGCACAGGCTGTCAAATCTGGTGCCAAACTCATGCACGAAGGTGGTGGTGTTGGACACAAAAGCTGCGGAGGCGTAGAAGTGAACACGCACCGAACCCGTCCCCTCTTTGCCCACATCCCCAGCGTGGATCGTATACCCACGCATCCCCAACACCTGACCTGGCTGCAAGGTCACCCGCACCACCTCCTGGGGAGGCATGCCCTGCAGCGCAAGGTCAAGCGCTGCATCTATCTCTTTATTTTTCCCTGGCCCATTCCAGATCCGCTCAACCAGCTGCACCCACTCGTGGCTCTTGGGGATGAGCAGTATGCTCACCAACTGCATGGCCATGATGAGGACCATGCCATCCCGGTCATTAGTGGACAGCTGGTGGGGGGGCAGCTGGCTGTGTCCAGCACCTGGTGCTGATGGGCTGCTGCATGCTGCTGAGGTGGGGGCCTGGGGGTGAGATGTGGCACCTGCTGCTGGGACAGGTGGGTGGGGCTGGTTTTGTGGGCTTGAGGGGGGAGGGGCTGCCAAGGGTGAAAGGGGGGGCGCTTGCGCTGCAGCATGGCTGTCTTGGTGGGCTGCAAGGGCTGCCTTCTCCTCATCGGTGAGCTCTGGCCGCACATCCACATGCAAGGACTGAGGCGGCACCAAGCACTCTGCTGGTAACTCTGTCAGCCCCTGCTTCTTTGGGACCTTGATCCTCTGTGTGTATGGATCGTTGCATAGGATCGTGCCACCGCGGAGAGGAGTGGAGACTAGCTGCCTGGCCCTGGCCTGGAGGCGCTGCAAGCAGGCCTTAGCCCACACCTTGGCAGCCAGGTGGCGCGCCTTGATGTGTGCCGGCTTGTTCTTGAACAGCTCCAGCTGCCTCACGCCCATCACCCCTGCCATGGAAACCTCGTCAGCCAGGCTGCCATCCTGCTGTGGGCTAGTGAACAGCAGCTGCTTGCGTTGCCCGGTTCCGTACTCCGTGACCACCACCTGCAAGCATGTCAGCATAGAGAGTCTTGTTGGGTGAGGGTTTGGGTTAGGGTTGGGTTAGGGTTAGGGCTAGGGCTAGGGCTAGGGCTAGGGCTAGGGTTAGGGCTAGGGCTAGGGCTAGGGCTAGGGCTAGGGCTAGGGCTAGGGCTAGGGCTAGGGCTAGGGCTAGGGCTAGGGCTAGGGCTAGGGCTAGGGCTAGGGCTAGGGCTAGGGCTAGGGCTAGGGCTAGGGCTAGGGCTAGGGACAGGGACAGGGACAGGGACAGGGACAGGGACAGGGCTAGGGCTAGGGCTAGGGCTAGGGCTAGGGCTAGGGCTAGGGCTAGGGCTAGGGCTAGGCTTGGAAGTGGGAATGGGGTTGGGTTAGGGTTAGGGCTAGGGCTAGGGCTAGGGCTAGGGACAGGGCTAGGGCTAGGGCTAGGGCTAGGGCTAGTCGTGGACGCTACCTATACTCACATTGCTTGTCTTGCGCCTCTGTGTCCGTACCTCCCCCTCGCGGTTGATGGCGCCCTCCTTGAAGATGATGTCTGCATAGCTCATGGTCAGCTCCAACAAGGCCCACAGCTCCATGCGGCTAGGCATAAACTCCTCCCCCACTTTCATCACAGCATAGCCATCGCTGCGGACAGTGGCCTTGAACTCCTTCTCCTGCCCGGGTTGCCACACATGAACTGCTTTATCCTGAAACTTAGGCAGCTGCCACTCGGTGTCAGGGCCCTTCTTCAGTGTTGGGTCGTCAACCTGCACCAATGGCATACACAGAAGCCCTATGAAGGTCAAACAGTACCATCAATACCTTTGCTCTTAAATGTTATTGTGGGATGGTTATCATGCTTGGTACTAACCTTAGGAACATGGCTCTCCTCCTTCTTCTCCCCCTCTTTGCCTCGCACAATGTCCCACAGTTGCTGCAGTCTGTCACACACCAGATCCAGCTTAGCTGTGTTCACGGTTCCCTGGTTCTTGATGTCCTGTGTGTATGTGTGTCTAAATGGCATGTGTGTTGATGTTCCTCAGGTGTCTCTTGGCAGCTGCAGCAGGGAAGGGGTTGATGAGTATGTGGGAGTGAGGGGTGCAGGCGGAGGGAATGGTCGGGATGTTGGGTTACGTGGTGTGGCTGTGGGTGGGGCAGATGAGGAGGGAGAACGCCACAGCACCCAAAGGAGGGGGGAAGGATCGAGTCAAGGCGATGGGAGTGGGGGCCATGGTGGTGAGGGAGGCGATGAGGTTTTCAGGGGAGCCGGTGATGGGGATTACAATGAGAGCGCTGGGGGAGCAGGCGAGGATGTTGACGGCGGGAGGGGAGGCGGGGGTGGCGGGGGAGGTGGAGGGGGAGGTGGCGGAGGAGGTGATGGGGGGGGGGGGCGGGGGCGGCGGTGGAGGTGGAGGAGGTGGCGGTGGTGGTGGGGGAGGAGGAGGGGGCGTGGGAGTGGCGGCTGTTAGGGCAGCCGCCTTAGGTGGCGGTGTGGTCCATCGTCGCAAAAGCAAGGTCGCCACCATCCAGCAGCAATTGGCAGAGGGCGCGCCCTTGTTCCACAGTCCTCCAGACACGTCTTTGAGTGGTCACCTGGCATCGATCTGTGAGTACCTCGTCACCGGCTGCCCGTCAGAACAGGACGTCATGAGGGTGTTGAAGCTCATGGACAACAGCTTGGGCCCAGGCAAAACATGGCATCCTGCGACCCCACATCAGTTGTATGGTGTGCTTGGAGCAGAGGAGCAAGAGGGACAACGCGTGCACGTCTGCAACAACAAGGGGTGTGGAGGCCATGCCTTCGAGTACCTTCCTCGGTAGGTCGGATGTGATGGTGAATGCGATATCGCTTGACTGATGGCAACCGTCTTATGTGTCCTTATCACAGGGACAAATGGCAGGATCACAAAGATGAGGTGTGCCCCAGATGTCAGACACCCCGCTTTATGAAGGGTGAGGGCACAGCCACCTGAGGCCATTGTGCTTCATACCACCACCTCCTAGCCTATCAATGCCCCATGTTCTATTACACAGCGTAATGGTGTTCCGTTACACAACAAGAAATACAGCATACAATATTGTATAGACGTGGTGTGATGTGTTGTGTTTGTATTGGCAGTGGGCGGATCCCTTGAGCCACGCTACTGCATCTTCCTTCATGGCGTTGAGGACACGCTTAACCACCTTTTGGACAGTGAGGAGATGAAGGAGTGGTTGACTCAGCGCCCACAGCATCCAGAACCAGGCTCATTTGCTGCAAGTAAGACAATGAAAGGATTGTGTTATGTGCATTAGAGCCAATTATCAATAAGTCTTGAAGACACGTTTGTGTGTGTTGCATCACATGTAGGCCCTGCTGCTGCCCACATCCGGGAGCATGTGACTGATGCGGTATATGATAACAAACACGCTGTGAGGGTCAGCTTGGGTCTGGACTGGGTGAGCATCAACGGCACATCAGTGGGAGTGGTGGGCATGCAGGTGAGCAGTCATCAACACATTCTTCATGCATCATCACATGCCAACAACATGACCCCATGTATTGCATTCTTCTCAGACAGACCTTGTGTTGCATCATGATGGCCTTACACTAATGAGCCCTTAAGCATTGAATGATGATGAGCTGCAGGTGGTGGATGTACCTGACCATGTGCGAGGCAAAAGCAAAACCTGGGCCATTCTTGGCGTCATCCTCACCCCGGGAACGGCATCGCATGTCACAGGCTACATGAAGCCCATCTATGAAGCTCTCAAAGGCGCCTTGGGACCCGATGCCTCCCAGCACATCTACCTGCACAATCACGGAGGCTTAGGCGATCGTCCCACTGTGGGACCGCGGCTGTACCCTATTGTGGTCAGCTTGGTGGCGGACACTCCGGCCAGGCAAGCAGTTGGAAACAAAAGGACCCTAACCCCAGCCCTGTCCCTAGCCCTCGCCCTAACCCTAACCCAACCCCATTCCCACTTCCAACCCTAGCCCTAGCCCTAGCCCTAGCCCTAGCCCTAGCCCTGTCCCTAGCCCTAGCCCTAGCCCTAACCCAACCCCATTCCCACTTCCATGCCTAGCCCTAGCCCTGTCCCTATCCCTATCCCTATCCCTATCCCTATCCCTAGCCCTAGCCCTAGCCCTAGCCCTATCCCTATCCCTATCCCTATCCCTATCCCTATCCCTATCCCTATCCCTATCCCTATCCCTATCCCTATCCCTAACCCTAACCCTAACCCAACCTCATCCCCACGTCCATGACTATCCCTATCCCTATCCCTATCCCTAGCCCTAGCCCTAGCCCTAGCCCTAGCCCTAGCCCTAGCCCTAGCCCTAGCCCTAGCCCTAGCCCTAGCCCTATCCCTATCCCTATCCCTATCCCTATCCCTATCCCTATCCCTATCCCTATCCCAATCCCTAGCCCTAGCCCTAGCCCTAACCCTATCCCTATCCCTAGCCCTATCCTTAGCCCTAGCCCTAGCCCCAGCCCTAGCCCTAGCCCTAGCCCTAGCCCTAGCCCTAGCCCTAGCCCTAGCCCTAGCCCTAGCCCTAGCCCTAGCCCTAGCCCTAGCCCTAGCTCAAGCCCTAGCCTCAACACTAACCCAAGCCCACCCCAACGTTGCCATGGCATTAAGCAAGAGTACCTTTTGCATGCAGGGCTGCTTGGTCTAATGGCATGGGCCAGGGCGCCAATATGAACTGCATGTGGTGCTGGCTGAATACCAAACAGTCAAGCAAGGGTGGTGTCCATCCCAGAGGCTACTTCCATCCTGTCCCAGCACCTGTGATCCCCCGCAAAGTCAGACGACCAGTGCCTGAGGAGGTGCCGCCCGCCCTTGTGCTTATGATGGAGGAAGCAATGAGGCTGACGGAGCCAGAGTTCAGGAAGCGTGGCAGGCTAGTGAAGAAGGGCAAGCTGACTCCTAATGCTGTGGGGTGCCATGGCCCTGCTATCATCACGAAGTTCCTCAAGTACGTGGAGGCCCTGTGGGTCCATGTCGTACCAATAGCCCACAGCCTGCTGTTTGGGCTGGTGCACCACCACCTGCTGTGGCTGCTCTCCACCAAGAAGAAGAGCCCCTTGAAGGTCGAGGAGCGCAGGCTCATCAAGGAACGCTTCAAGCATATGCATGTGCCTTCAGACTATGGCCGCGATCCCTTCCACCATCCCAAGTGCAGGTACATGATCAATCCTACTTAAGCCATGGAGACAGAGATAGCACAAGCCACCTTACCTAGCTAAACCTTCCCAAGCTGTTGGATTAGTGATTCACTCGGTAATATGTGATTGAGATGCAGTGGCTGGATCATGGACCACTACATGAACTTCATAAAGCACGAGTGGCAGTACGTGTTCCTGGACATCCTGAGCAAGCCCACACGCAAGCGCAAGCTGCACTTTGAGATGTGGAAAAGCCTGGTCAGAGCTGCGCTTCACTACCTGACACCAGGTAAGAATCTCCAGCCATAGTCAAGGGATAGATAGGTGCAACCTGTCATAAGCAAGGGTACACTGGAACACATGATTGTGTTTTGTTTGCTAGGTGCTGACAAACCTGACACTGTGGCGACCAACATCCAAACGGGCTATGAGGACTTGCTGGAATACGCCAAAATGCTGGATAAGCATGAGGACACCCTTCATGTCCCGACCTCCATGTTCTCTCCCAATCTCCACATGTGTGTTTGCCGGTGGGTCATCCGTTGGTGTTTGTTTTCAGCAGACCACCACCTCCGAGACCAATCACTCTCCCACCTATTGCTCCGGTCCAGCACTTCATATACTACCACTACAAATTACATTGCTTTATGATGGGCGCAGGCTGCTGTATCAAGAGCTGCAGCGTGGTCGCAGCTTCCGTGATGCTGAGTTTTGGTTGGAGCGCGCCATGCAGTACATGAAGCGATGCTGTGGCAAGCATGCATCAGGTGCTACCGTAGCCCTCACAGCCTGCAAGCGTGAAATGGTGGTCCGCCAGGCTCAGCGATTCCTTGACAAGTACAAAGCGCAGCATGGTGGGGAGGGTGAGCAGGGGGAGCAGCCCAGCCAAGCGCAGCAGGGTGTGGGGGGTGAGCAGGGGGAGCAGCCCAGCCCAGCGCAGCAGGGTGAGGGGGAGGAGCAGGGGGAGCAGCCCGGCCCAGCGCAGAAGGGTGTGGGGGGTGAACTGGTGGGTGCACCGCGCAAGGCCACTGCCAGTGTGAAGGACACTCAGCCGTTGCCGGGGGGAAACTGCCAGCTGGTTGGGGTGGGCAAGAGGGCGTGCCCAGTTCCGGGTGGTGAGGAGTGGGTATGCCGGGCGATCTGCACCATGGTGCAGGAGATGAACGCTGGGTTGGGAGGCGAGCCCAGTGGCTGGTGTGAGCAGGACGTCAAAGATCTGTTCTCCTCTGGTGACCCAGCCCAGCCCCCTGTTGAGCCAGGGCGGGTATGGTACTTTACTCGGGCAGAATGCACGCAGCAGATGATGTTCAGTGTGGCGTACAAGCTTGCAGACAAACGCAACAACAGCTGGGTGCTGGCTCAGTATTTCAACAAGGCCAGTACCCAGACCATCAACAAGTATGCTGCCTACATCCAATTCTGGGTGCGCCTCCAGCATCCCTTCATCCCAGACCGTTTTCTGCGTGTGGCCATCACGAGGCTCTACCCCCTCTTCCCTGTGGGTGGCATACCCCACTTGCTTCATGGCATGGGCCTCGACCCACAGCCTCAAGCGGCTGCTGCAGCAGCGGAAACAGGGGTCGGGCATGCAGCAGGCAAGCGGGCAGCCCCACAGGACACAGCGGCCAAGCGCCGGGCAACACATCCTACGCAGGCAGCAGCAGTAGCAGAAGCAGCAACAGCAGCAGAAACAGCAGCAACAGCAGCAGCTGCTGGACCCTCTATTCCGCTCCCCCCCAATGGTGGGATAATCAGCCAACAGCGCCGCTCAAACCGTGTGGCAAAGAGACCGGCTACTGCCACCCAGCAGGAGCAGCCCCAACCATGCAGGATCCCCAAGCGTGACAAGTTCAAGACGAAGGAGGCAGGTGCAGGTCCTTCAGAATGGTTTGCTGTGAATGGCGAGCAGCTGCACACTCTGTTAGTAGCATTCTTCCCAGCAGGGGAGGATCGAGGGGACATGTACTTCACGCCTTACAACAGCCTCAGCAAGCAGCCATGAAGGCCCCCAGCTCTTGGAGCATTATAGCTGCATGAATGCAGCCAATACTTCCGCATACGCATTAGGTTACTTCCTAGCATGGACGGTTGATGTATGAATGGACATTATGACCACTGTGGTGAATGTCCATGACAATGCTAGGCCAGAGCATGCTAATAGAAGCACTGAACACAAGCACTGAACGCACTGAACCATGCACTGAACGCACTGAACATCAACACTGAATGCACTGAACTTTGCACTGAACACACTGAACCCTAGCACTGAATGAACTGAACACCTACACTGAATGCACTGAAATCTTAGCACTGAACACACTGAACCCTAGCACTGAACGCACTGAACATCACTGAATGAACTGAACTTTGCACTGAACGCACTGAACCCTAGCACTGAATGCACTGAACACCTACACTGAATGCACTGAAATCCTAGCACTGAACACACTGAACCCTAGCACTGAACGCACTGAAACCTAGCACTGAACACAATGAGCCATGCACTGAACACACTGAACCCTAGCACTGAACGCACTGAACATCAACACTGAATGCACTGAACTTTACACTGAACGCACTGAAATCCTATCACTGAACACACTAAACCTAGCACTGAATACACTGACCATGCACTGAATGCACTGAACCCTAGCACTGAACGCACTGAACCCTAGCACTGAACGCACTGAACATTGCACTGAACACACTGAACCCTAGCACTGAACGCACAGAACTTCAACACTGAATGCACTGAACTTTGCACTGAACGCACTGAACACCTACACTGAATGCACTGAACTTTGCACTGAACGCACTGAACCCTAGCACTGAATGCACTGAACACCTACACTGAATGCACTGAAATCCTAGCACTGAACACACTGAACCCTAGCACTGAACACACTGAAACCTAGCACTGAACACAATGAGCCATGCACTGAACACACTGAACCCTAGCATTGAACGCACTGAACCATGCACTGAACGCACTGAACCATGCACTGAATGCACTGAACCCTAGCACTGAACGCACTAAACCTTAGCACTGAACGCACTGAACCATGCACTGAATGCACTGAACCATGCACTGAACGCACTGAACCATGCACTGAACACACTGAACCATGCACTGAACACACTGAACCCTAGCACTTACCGCACTGAACATCAACACTGAATGCACTGAACTTTGCACTGAACGCACTGAACATCAGCACTGAACACACTGAACCTAGCACTGAATACACTAAACTTTGCACTGAATGCACTGAACCCTAGCACTGAACACACTGAACCATGCACTGAACACACTGAACTCTAGCACTGAACACACTGAAGCATGCACTGAACACACTGAACCATGCACTGAATACACTGAACCCTAGCACTGTACACACTGAACCATGCACTGAATGCACTGAACCATGCACTGAACACACTGAACCCTAGCACTGAACACACTGAACCCTAGCACTGAATGCACTGAACCAAGCACTGAACACACTGAACCATGCACTGAACACACTGAACCCTAGCACTGAACACACTGAACCATGCACTGAACGCACTGAATCGTGCACTGTAAACACTGAACCATGCACTGAACACACTGAACCATGCACTGAATACACTGAACTATGCACTGAACACACTGAACCCTAGCACTGAATGCGCTGAACCAAGCACTGAACACACTGAACCATGCACTGAATGCACTGAACCCTAGCACTGAACACACTGAACCCTAGCACTGAACACACTGAACCCTAGCACTGAATACACTGAACAAAACGCCACGGATCACTGAGCCCCAACCTTTGACTTTTTGGGCCTGATTCTTTTTGGGTTGGATTGCTTACATCACAAGCTACCAATGTGCAAAGTTTCAGCCGAAACGGCCAAAGTCGGTCTAGGGGCCTGGCTGCTAATTCCTACGAGTGTCAGCACAGGCAAGCTGGCCAACCAAGGCTTCAAGTTTGAGCGGACAGTGGAGACTGATGGTGTCAGTGTATGTGTGCACTACACCCGCCCCCTCCCCCCTCCTCCTGCCCCACCCCACTCAGGCAAATTAGTAACAGCATTTTTGAGATTCGGAGCCTCGGACTTGGTACATAGTCAAATGAAGGCATTGTAAGATTGGGGGTCGAAACTAAAATTCGTGACTTTGCGCGGTTGGTGAGATACGGCAATGCTACAGTACTGTAGGTGTCTACAGTACTGTCGGGGTACCTCGCGAGTACACGAACAGTACTGTAGACACCTACAGTACTGTAGACCCCTACAGTACTGTAGGTGTCTACAGTACTGTCGGGGTACCTCGAGAGACCACTTACAGTACTGTAGGTACCTACAGTACTGTAGACATCTACAGTACTGTAGACATCTACAGTACTGTAAGTACCTCGAGGTACCTCGAGAGACCATTTACAGTACTGTAGGTACCTACAGTACTGTAGACATCTACAGTACTGTAGACATCTACAGTACTGTAGACATCTACAGTACTGTAGACACCTACAGTACTGTAGACATCTACAGTACCTCGAGGTACCTCGAGGTACCTCGAGGTACCTCGAGAGACCATTTACAGTACTGTAGGTACCTACAGTACTGTAGACATCTACAGTACTGTAGACATCTACAGTACTGTAGACATCTACAGTATTGTAGACATCTACAGTACTGTAGGTACCTCGAGGTACCTCGAGAGACCATTTACAGTACTGTAGGTACCTACAGTACTGTAGACATCTACAGTACTGTAGACATCTACAGTACTGTAGACATCTACAGTACTATAGACATCTACAGTACTGTAGACATCTTCAGTTCTGTAGACATCTACAGTACTGTAGGTACCTCGAGGTACCTCGAGAGACCATTTACAGTACTGTAGGTACCTACAGTACTGTAGACATCTACAGTACTGTAGACATCTACAGTACTGTAGACATCTACAGTACTGTAGGTACCTCGAGGTACGTCGAGAGACCATTTACAGTACTGTAGGTACCTACAGTACTGTAGACATCTACAGTACTGTAGACATCTACAGTACCTCGAGGTACCTCGAGGTACCTCGAGAGACCACTTACAGTACTGTAGCCTTTAAGCATTTTTGAAAAATTCTGAACATCTCACTTGCATTCAAGGCCGTCCAACACTTAGTCGCAGCATCGTGTAGCCGGTATTGCAGCGATGGCATCGCACGAGGTTACCCATACTCGCAGCCGCATCTAGCCCATACTCGCAGCCACATACTCGGCAATCAACCTCGCGGCCACACAGCTGGTCCACAGATGGCATCGCACGAGGTTACCCATACTCGCAGCCACATCTAGCCCATACTCGCAGCCACATACTCGGCAATCAACCTCGCGGCCACACAGCTGGTCCACAGATGGCATCGCACGAGGTTACCCATACTCGCAGCCACATCTAGCCCATACTCGCAGCCACATACTCGGAAATCAACCTCGCGGCCACTCAGCTGGTCCAGCAGCGCAGAAGCATACCTGTGAGGCAGCTCGGTGCGAGGATCTCACCTCGCAGCCAGCCTCGCAGCCATTTTCCTCGCAGCCAGCCTCGCAGCCAGTTTCGCAGCCAGCCTCGCAGCCAGCCTCGCAGCCAGCATCGCAGCTAGCCTCGCGGCCAGTTTCCTCGCAACGATTCTCCGCAATGAATCGCAAGCATTGATGCACCAACGCAAGGCAGGTGCAACGTGTTGTGAGCAGCGAAGAGGCCAGACGGACTATGGTAAGAGCTTAGGACCAAGGTAAGAGCTTAGAAGGAGCTAGCATTGCGCAGCATAGCCCTTAGTATCCAGCCTAACCGCTACCACACCTGGTTGCTGCAGGTCTTACAATTACGCCTAGTACCCCCCTGATTACCACCCCCTCCCAGTCCCCCTCACCACCACCACCACCACCACCACCACCACCACCACCACCACCACCACCACCACCATTTCATCACCTCTCACAACGTTCCCACTGTTGCCTCCCTTGTGTTGCCTCCCTTGTGTTGCAGCCCAGCCCAGCCCAGCCCAGCCCAGCCCAGCCCAGCCCAGCCCAGCCCAGCCCAGCCCAGCCCAGCCCAGCCCAGCCCAGCCCAGCCCAGCCCAGCCCAGCCCAGCCCAGCCCAGCCCAGCCCAGCCCAGCCCAGCCCAGCCCAGCCCAGCCCAGCCCAGCCCAGCCCAGCCCAGCCCAGCCCAGCCCAGCCCAGCCCAGCCCAGCCCAGCCCAGCCCAAATCGTCACACCATTGCCGCAGGTCTTGTGCGCCTACACCTGAGACTATCGATGCCCTCCCCACTTCTCTCGCCCTCCCCATGGACCTCTCCTTCCCTTCCCTCCCCTTCCTCCCCTTCCTCCCACACACATATACACCACACCCCAGCAAAAGGTGAGTGCAGGTACCCCACCCACCCTCTTCCCACCCCTCCCTTCCCCCTCTCCCTCCCTCTCCCCTCCCATACTTGTCAAGCCTCCTCTTCCCCACTCCCACCCTTCGATTGACGTGGCCCCTGCTGCTGCTGCCCCCCTGCTGCTGCTGCTGCCCCCCCGCTGCTGCTGCTGCTGCCCCCCTACTGCTGCTGCTGCTGCGCCCCTACTGCTGCTGCTGCTGCCCCCCTACTGCTGCTGATGCTTCGCCCCTGCTGCTGCTGCTGCCCCCCTGCTGCTGCTGCTGCCCCCCTGCTGCTGCTGCTGCTGCGCCCCTACTGCTGCTGCTGCTGCGCCCCTACTGCTGCTGCTGCTGCCCCCCTACTGCTGCTGCTGCTGCGCCCCTACTGCTGCTGCTGCTGCCCTCCTACTGCTGCTGCTGCTTCGCCCCTGCTGCTGCTGCTGCCCCCCTGCTGCTGCTGCTGCCCCCCTGCTGCTGCTGCTTCTGCGCCCCTACTGCTGCTGCTGCTGCGCCCCTACTGCTGCTGCTGCTGCCCCCCTACTGCTGCTGCTGCTTCGCCCCTGCTGCTGCTGCTGCCCCCCTGCTGCTGCTGCTGCCCCCCTGCTGCTGCTGCTGCTGCGCCCCTGCTGCTGCTGCTGCTGCGCCCCTGCTGCTGCTGCTGCTGCCCCCCCGCTGCTGCTGCTGCTGCCCCCCTACTGCTGCTGCTGCTGCGCCCCTGCTGCTGCTGCTGCTGCCCCCCTGCTGCTGCTGCTGCCCCCCTGCTGCTGCTGCTGCTGCCCCCCTACTGCTGCTGCTGCCCCCCTACTGCTGCTGCTGCTGCCCCCCTGCTGCTGCTGCTGCCCCCCCGCTGCTGCTGCTGCTGCCCCCCTACAGCTGCTGCTGCTGCGCCCCTGCTGCTGCTGCTGCTGCCCCCCTGCTGCTGCTGCTGCCCCCCTGCTGCTGCTGCTGCTGCCCCCCTACTGCTGCTGCTGCTGCCCCCCTACTGCTGCTGCTGCTGCCCCCCTACTGCTGCTGCTGCCCCCCCCCCCTGCTGCTGCTGCCACCCATGCTGCTGCTGCCTACAGTACTGTAGGTGTCTACAGTACTGTAGGTGTCTACAGTACTGTAGGGTGTCTACAGTACTGTAGGTGTCTACAGTACTGTAGGTGTCTACAGTACTGTAGGGTGTCTACAGTACTGTAGGTGTCTACAGTACTGTAGATGTCTACAGTACTGTAGGTGTCTACAGTACTGTAGGTGTCTACAGTACTGTAGGGGTCTACAGTACTGTAGGGTGTCTACAGTACTGTAGGTACCTACAGTACTGTAGGTGTCTACAGTACTGTAGGGTGTCTACAGTACTGTAGGTGTCTACAGTACTGTAGGATGTCTACAGTACTGTAGGTGTCTACAGTACTGTAGGTGTCTACAGTACTGTAGGTGTCTACAGTACTGTAGGTGTCTACAATACTGTAGGTGTCTACAGTACTGTAGGTGTCTACAGTACTGTAGGTGTCTACAGTACTGTAGGTGTCTACAGTACTGTAGGTGTCTACAGTACTGTAGACCCCTACAGTACTGTAGCTGCCTTCCCCCCATGCATCCTTAACCCCCATGCCCCCTTCACCCCCATGCAGGAACAACTCAATGTAGCCCAAGCTCGTTTGCTATCCCGACAGTGCTATGCAAATGCGCTGACAACAAAGCGTGCCTATGTTGCCGAGCCCATCATTATTCAGCCTCTAGGGTTAGGTATCGACCCTGAGACCAGCCCTTGCAAGAGTCAGATCCCTTGCCCATACCATGCATGCAGTGATTGGCAGGACCACAAGTGGTGATGTAATGATGTAGGCTAAGAGTCATGATGTAATGATGTGAGGTTAGATGTAATGATGGATGGTTGAGGGCCAACCGCAAACAACTTTTGGGGCAATCTCTGCCGCACTCGATATTACACGGGAGGGTGCGGTGCACGAGGTTGTTGTGATTGCGGGGCATCATCAACATCCACAGCTTTGCGGGAGCTTGCAAGCCGAGGTACCCAGTACAACCGACAGAACGGACCTAGCTTGCGATAGAGACGGGCCCCGGCCTTAGACCTTACACGTATGTATGTAGCTCCCTATGGCGACCTTATTGCGTGGACACAACTTTCGGCACAAATGTCCATATCGAGCTTGCGGGCCTACGCTTCGACGCCTCTCACTATTTATAGCACGCAGAAGCTGACGGTGCAATCGCGGTAGCAAATGGTGGTTTGAATGTGGAGAACAGCATGGTACCCTATTTACGAGAGACCTTGTCAAATCTGACCTACAGTACTGTAGACACCTACAGTACTGTAGACATCTACAGTACTGTAGACATCTACAGTACTGTAGACATCTACAGTACTGTAGGTACCTACACTCCAACTGCTCACATACTCAGAATTTCAACAAGCGTCAAGTGGCGTTGGAGTCGCAAGGACAATCCGAGGCGAACCGCATCAAAAAACTACCCCCCTAGGATGACGAATATCCGCACTAATTTGCCTGTGTGCCTCAGCAGCAGGCCCCTCCAGCAGCAACAGCAGCCCAGCGGCAGCCCCAGGTGCAGCAGCTGTAGCGGCCCATGAGTTGGGACTGCCCCGCATTGGCAAGGGCCTAGCTGAGCAGCGTGAGTTTGTGTTCAACCCAGCCACTCAGATTGGGATAGGCATTGACCCCGGCATCACCCAGGCAGTCAGCGCAGCCTCTGGGGTGTGGGACCCGATGACAGGCCAGCTGCAGGCAGACCAGCTGCGCCGGTGGAAGCTGACCAAGGGCGAGGTCAAGCATGGCAGTGGCCTGAACAATGCCCGCCGTAACACTGAGCGGTGGCTAGCACCGATCAAGCCCCACCTCCAGCACCTGGCAGCAGCAAGCTCAGCCGGCACCTCCCTGGAGGCCAACCTGAAGCACATCACCGTCACCCTGGCCACCTGGGATGCGGTGTGGGAGGTGTACCTGGACCCCAAGTGGGCAGAGCAGCGGCTGAGGCTGTACGGAGCCCAGGACCGGACACTGGAGCAGTTCTTCAAGAAGGTGAGGGTGGGTGGGAAGGTGGGTGGGAGGGAGGGAGGGTTAAGAGCTGGGAGGTGGTGGATTGGTAGGAAGCATGGGCATGACATGAAAAGGTAGTTGACTGTGCCATGCCTAACCTGGCGCCACCATGTCAGCCACCATGTGTGTGCCTTGTGTGCATACCTGCAGTTGGAGGAGGGCATGGCCGAGGTTTCCATGGAGCGTCATGGGTAGGGTGCGTCAATCTATATTAGATCTATATTAGACGACCTAATATAATACGCGTCTGATACGCACCTAACATTAGACGGCAAAAGCAGGTTCCCACCGGGGTTCAAATCGCGGGAATCTCAGTAGGTTGTTCATTTGCGCCAAGCTGTGTCTTTCGCCTGTGAGGCTTGCTCAACCCCTAAACAACGGTTGTTGACATTGCACGTGCATCTGAAGGCAATGCTGTGCGATGGATGGGTGGGTGGCAGTGATTACTTTCGTAAGTCAGGCCCAATGCTGACCAGTTGCGCTCTGCCGCAGCTGTCGTACCGTTACTATAGGGCTGTGAGGTCCCAGACTCTGGGCCAGAGATGTGCGTGAGCTGTGAGGTCCGCTGTAACATAAAGTTGTTAAAGTAGTTAAAGTTTTCCTCATCGATGCGCCACTCGATGCGCCGTATATAGTGTGCATCGCAGCGGGTGCTGCCTCTCAGTTTGAGTGATGTTTTTTTCGCTGGCGCCCTCATTGTTCACTGCACGCGGGCATCGCTTGCAGAATGCTTTGACGATGCCCTCCAACGTCCCAACTTGCGGTGAACTTGAGAGCCTGGACTTTCAACATCACCACAGACGTGTCGCTATTCTTGCCATTGTACTTCTGATTGCGTCTTTTCTGATTTTCTGATTGCGGCCATCGCCGCTTGGATGCCAATGCAGCTGCCGGCCTGCCGGCCTGCCGGCTGGAAGTGACAATGTGACGCGCTTGCAATTGCGACCAGTGCGCTAGGGTCGCACGGCTGCACTCACAGCGCCCAGGATCAAACATCGTCATCTAATACGCATATTAGATCTAATACCGGCCGGATTAGATCTAAGTAGTAGATAGTGGAAGCGCCGGTAGTTTTAGGCGCCCTAAAAACGCGAGGCCGAGGCGCTGGAGCGTAACAGCTCGAGACCGAAGCCAGCAGCCGCGGAGCGTAGCGACCAACTGCGTAACCAGCCATGTGGTGGTCCAGGACCCTTCGTGACCAGCATCAGCTTGGCTGTTTTAAAAAACGAATCACTGGTGCATACCTGCAGTTGGAGGAGGGCATGGCCGAGGTTTCCATGGAGCGTCATGGGCATGCCAAGCAGCTGGTGGTGTTCTTTGGTGCAGCTGGCATTGGCACTGGGGGTGGGTGGGGTGCTGATGCGGTGTTGCGTGCCTGCCGCAAGGTGGTGTGCAGGACCAGGGGGACAGACCAGCGGCGGGGCAGGGTGGTGCTAGTGGATGAGCACCGCACCAGCCGGGTCAGCTCAGCAGTGAATGGCCAGCAGCCTTGTGAGAGGCAGCTGAACAAGCGCAGGGCCACCAGGCCTGCAGGCTGGAAGCCCCCAGCAGGGCAGGTGGAACCCCGCCTAGTGCGGCCAGCCTGGAGCCAGCAGCGTGACCAGCCAGTGCGGGGCATGATGTGGTGCCCAGTAGTGCCCCCCCGCAAGCCCCCACAGGCCCCACGCAGCAGCCAGGCAGCCACACAGCCAGCAGCAGCCTCAGAGCCAGGGCCCAGCACTCCCCTGCCAGCCAAGCGCACCAAGCGCACCAAGGCTGAGCCAGAGGCAGCTGAGCCCACAAAGGGCAAAGGCAAGGCTGCCAAGGCCAAGCCAGCACCACAGCCAGGCAGGTGGCTGGACAGGGACTGCAATGCGGCCCTGAACATGCAGCGCATTGGGGAGAGCAGGTGGCGGCCGCTGGAGCTGTGCTACTGGCCAGACCAGGGAGCGCTGCCAGCCAAGGGCAAGGAGTACCCTGGCTTGGGCTACAAGCGGCTGCGAGACAAGCCACCCAAGGCCCAGCAGCAGCAAGCCCCCCCCATTTGAAGCTGTCATCAGCTTACGCTTAGTGCATGTTTTGTCATGCCAACTCTACGCATGCCCTGTCACAGGGGTCAGGTAATGATGTAGGTGGTAGGCGACCGTGACCATGTGTATGCCATGTCTAGGCCATGGCATACACATGCGATGGGAACTCCACACAGGCAAAAACACCGTTTTGTAGTGGTTCACAATTAGTGTGTTCGACTGCAATGAATGCTCAAGGTTGAGAGCCAAGGTGCTGGTAGCAGGCAAGTCAGGGTTTACTGCCTCACAGATATATTGTCAGTGCTTGCAAGCATAGCTGTGTATGTGTAATGTGCAATATATGTATGTTTGCTCTAATCCAGCCGGTCAGACCAATGGCTTGGATAGATAGTGCCGTGTCCCAAATGTTGTTTCCTGTGTGCGACATGCGGTCCTTGACTGGAAAATTTGACAAGTGCTGCAGTCCAAGGTTCATAGCAAGGCGCCATCCCGGCTTGCCATACCACGGGCTGCAGGCTAAGCACAGCTGCCACTGGCTCACCTCCCACTTCTGGGCACCCCGCCCTGAGGCTGGTGCTTGCTGCTGTTGAGATGAACCTCACTCAGATGCAGGGCGAGCACAGCCGAGGGACCCAGGGTGGTTCTAGACAGATACACTAGCACACCATCTCCATTTAGGGAGTAGAGGGCCCCTGAGTGGAGGCTTGCCACATTGCCACATTGCCCTGGCTTCACCAGCTTGCACCCAGGAGCACCACAGGCAGCTGGACCTGGCCGTAGCGCTGCCTGGACACCTCCTTTACCACCTGTAAGGCACGCTAGGAGCACAGCGTGTCCACAGCCAGGTCCTGCTAGGCTGGCACCCACCCCTTCACGGCTACCTCCACTACATTCCCACCATCTTGCCACAGCTAAGTCCACAATGTCATCCAACTGTGCTCCATCATGTGTCCTGGGTGTGTCCACTCCTGACATGGCTGGGACTTGAAGTCAAGACGGCTGGCGGTGGTGATGTCACACTGAATGAGCAACTGATTTGTGTGATTGCATGCGGGGGTCCAGTGTGTGCATGCACTGTGATGCCACTTGTCTCTATATGCTTTTGTGCAAACTTGTGCTTTGGGGTCCGAAGCTTGTGGGAGTCAAGAACATGACCCACATCTTAACCATTAGGGCGAAGGTAAGGGAGCGGGGGGCTGTAGGTTCAGCGCCGCATCGATGTTCCTGTCCAGCCACCCTCGCTCCCTCTGAAGCTGGCCCATCACAGGGCGTGCAGGGCCCAATACGTACAGGGCGTGCAACACACAGACCTACTGGTAAAAGACTACTACATCCCTTCCTACGAGCTCCTCCTCTCCAAAGCCGCTGCCAGCACACTGCCAGCTTGTCAGTCGCGGAGGGTGTTCAAAGCCAGGCAGGTCGTCTTTAGCAGGCCATCCTATAGGCTCAGTGAAGGGCTACTATACAGGGCATAGGGTTCGGGTCCCCGCCAACCCATGGGTGGGCACGCGGTTCTCTTAGATAGTCCCAACCTTGTGCTGGCTAGCAGAAGGGGCGTCAGTTTGATGGCCTCAGCTGTACGAAGTACTTTTGTTGTATAAGACGGAGGTATCGCTGACACGAGCTGTTGTAGAGATGGGGGGGGCCTTCGCAGCACACGGTAGGATGATCGAGTGACGAATTTCATGTCGATTCGCATTTCATTTGCGGAATGCCGTTTGGGGAAGCCGCAATGTCAGGCCACAGGGGCCCGTTGTTGTGACAGGCATGCTGCTTCTGTTCCCACCGCAGCCAGCGCCCCCAAGTGTTCCCAGTGCTCCACCCATGGCTTCGGGAGGCCAACACCTCTATGCCAGGCGCAAGACGAAGCATGAGATCTGCGAGGCTTACTTAGCTCAGTTAGCGAAGCGGGATGACTTGGACTGCAGTTCCCCAGAGTTTAAGGCACAAGTTCGCGCCCACTTTGACAGACTGCCGACCCGCTATGCTCTGGACGTGAACATACAGTCATTGGACGTGCTGTCCCATAAGCGGCTGCTTGACGAGGCTCGCGCTGACCCGACTGCCGTCAGCTTCGCAGTCCGGCCAGTGGAGATCATGGTGCATAAGCACAGCCAGGCAGTGGACTCGCCGTCCTCGCCACCGGTGCGCAGGTTTCTACCGCACTGCCTTGCACTTTGTCGCGTCAGCCTGGGCAGGTCCAGGCCATATGGCAGCCACCTGCATCCTGCTGCCCCTGCACTGTGCCCGTATGCCACTGTGACGTATCTGCCACAACTTTTGTACAGCAGCTACCAAGGGTACCGCGGAACCGAGGACATCTGCCGAAGCCAGCGTTCGGTAGCTCTCCAAACCTGCAGGTCAGGCGCAGACTCCAAGCTGAGGTGGAAAGCCAGAACGTAACAAACGGTGTCTTTTACCGCAGGCTCTTGCGCTGGAGGCTGCGCAGGCTGATTGGATTGGGCCTGGATCATACAATGCCAGCCAGGACGACCAGAGCAGCAGCAATCATCCAGATGGCTCAGCCGACGCTGTAGCCTTCTATGAAATCACAGTTGCCAGCATCGACCAGCCTAAACTACTCAGCAGACTCAGTGAAGCGCTGGTGAGCAGAGGATAGAGAGCTTTGCCAAGCAAATTCTGGCCAAGGTCAAGGTTCTTCAGCAAACACCTGGATGCTGTCTGGTGGTCTGCAGAGCGATTTGGGACTGAATATCAGAGAGGCACATGCCTTTAACACATCGGACCGGTTTTCCCTGGATGTATTTGTCGTAGATCAATTGCAGCAACAGGTGAGAGTAGCTGAGTGCTGCTTACCAAAGTTTGGCGCCGCACTGGCTGACAGTTGAATTGCCTTCTTTGCAGCCACTCATGAATATTGAAGAGATGCTGAGCCATCGCCTGTCACTGATGCCTCCGCCACCACTTTCCACTTCTGGGCAGTATGCAGCACAGCCAGCACAGTCAGCACAAGGGCCAGCAGCAGGGTTGCGGCTGCCTCAGGAGCCCACACCTCAGCAAGACTTTCTCCATGTGAGTCCTGGTTTGTTGAGGCCTGTTGGCAGACTAGGATCATGTAGAGCAGTCATACACACGACAGGCAATGATGGTCATATCGATGACACAAGGCCTGTTGGGGATTCGTTGCAGTGAGTATCATTTCTTGGGCCGCATGCTTACAGAGTATGGCCCCGACACGGCCCGCGTCACCAGCAGTGGATGACTGGGAGATTGATATCACCCAGCTTCAAATTGATGCAAAGGTTGCGTCTGGGGCATTCAGCAATCTGTATCGAGGCAGCTACTGCGGCCAGGAGGTTGCAGTCAAGATCTTGAAGGATGTCCAGGATGACACAAGCCAGTACCAAGAGTTCCTGCAGGTGACTATATCAGCATGGTGTAGCTTAGAAGAGCACCGCAAATGTCTAGCACCATGGAACATTTACGCTTGGACAGCAGTCATCTGGTAGGGGTTGCAGGCATTGCCAGTGTCAATGGTGCACAGCGCACCTCGACCCGAATGGCAGCGTGTGGGGTGCTGCATGCAGGAGGTCTCCATCATGCGCAAGGTCCGCCACAAAAACGTGGTGCAGTTCATCGGAGCCTGCACCCGCAAACCCAATCTATGTATTGTGTTTGAGTTTATGTCAGGAGGCAGCGTGTACGATTACATTCGCAGGGTAAGTGGCTCCAACAGCTGATGTGTCGCCTTGATGTCTGTATATGAGGCAGTGGGTGTGAGGTGGAGCAGTCCTGAGAGGTGGCAAGCTCAAGCAGCTCGAGGACAGAATGTGACTGAAGTTGAGAAGTGCACCCTTCCCCATGGCACAGGAGGGCCCTCTCCACCTGAGTCAGATTCTGAAGACAGCAGTGGATGTGTCTCGGGGCATGGACTACCTGCACCAACGCAAGATCATTCACCGTGACCTCAAGGCTGCCAACTTGCTAATGGATGACCATGCAATAGTCAAGGTGCGCTGCAGGGGCTCCAGTACAGGCTCCAGCATGCATTTGAAGCCGGAATGACGACGCATAGGTTGAAGCAGCAGCAGTGATCACATTCACTATAGAAGTTTTTGGATGCTGTTTGCCCCCAATGCTATGGACTTCTGTCTGTGCAGATCGCAGACTTTGGCGTCGCTCGGGTAATTGAGGGCTCGGGTGCCATGACAGCTGAGACCGGCACTTACCGCTGGATGGCGCCGGAGGTCATTGAGCACAAACCCTATGACACAAAGGCAGATGTTTTCTCTTTTGCAGTCGTCATATGGGAGCTGCTCACATGCAAGGTGGGCTCACACAGCGCTGCTGAGCAGTTGGGTGTGTAACGCTCATGCATCAATGTGTGCAAAACCTGGTAGTTGCCGCGATGCTCATTGCTGGGCTGGTTGCTGGCAATGTGGCATTGTTTCCAGTCAACAGGGGCTGCTAGCTGTCACAGCGCAGACCAATGTCTATGGCCAGCCTGTCCCGCTCCTGCAGGTCCCTTACAGTGACATGACCCCCTTGCAAGCAGCTGTGGGTGTGGTGCAGAAGGGCCTCAGACCAGGCATCCCGCCCAACTGCCCTCCGGCCTTGGCTGACCTGATGCGGGCTGCATGGGCCCAAGAGCCCCAGGCCCGGCCCTCCTTCAGAGACCTCACGCCCCGTCTGCAAGGTGGGCAGTTGCTGCATCTGCACCCGTGTGTGCTTGGTGCTGATGTAGTATGACCCTTGCGCCTACTCATAGCGTGACACCAACACTGTTGTCCAGTTGTGTGTAGCAGCAGATGGGCAATTGTGCTGGAGTGTGTTATGGCATGGTGCTAGGTTCATCTGCGCCGCTGGCTGGCGCCATGTGTGACTGGACGCAGGAATGTACGAGGCTTCCAAGCAGGAGGAGGCACGGCAGCAGGCTGCTGCTGCCATGGCGGCCAGCACAGCAGCTATGAACAAGAGCTCAGCAGCAGGCAGCACAGCAGGAGGCTTGCTGGCTAAGCTGCGGGGGAGATAGCTTTGATGTGGCAGCTGCATCCTCTCACCTGGATCTCAGGGCTGAGCAAGAGCAGCTTGGGGTAATGCTTCGGTAACGAGGCCGCCTGAGCAGCGATGATGGTGGGATACAGGAGCCATGCTTGACACAGAGAGGAAGTGATTGGCTGAGGAGCGAGACCCAGCTGCTGTATGTTCAGATTGGAAAACGCATGGTGCTGGCATGCCGCAGCTGCTGCTCAGCTTGCTCGGAACTCCTTACCGGGCCGCCTTGCGAATGAAACAGGGAGGCATCATGGTCTTGGTCCCAGGAAGTAAACGCACCGCACCTCAGGAAATGAATGCACCGCTATGGCTTGGCACACTGACTTTGATGCACATCTCAATGACGAGCTATGCTGGGTGATGTGACTGGGTTGCATGCATGGTGGGCTCATGCATGGTGCATGGTACACTGTTGAGAACTGCGATGTTGGCATGGTGTAGGTGGCTGTGTGTTGGGGCATGGTGTGATGCAGCATTCACAGGTTTTCCCGTCAGTGCGGACTGGGACAGCTTAGTACAGCCAAGGGGTCGCAATGGCTGCATCCATCAATCGTCAGGGAGGGCCTGTCCTCTTGCCTGCTTACACCTAGCAGGCAGTCCAACTCAGCAGGAACGGGTGCGGTGCTTGGGAGTTATGAGCGAGGATGAGTGTGAAGTGGTTCGGACAAGCTTGATCGGAGCAGCCTGCTGTTTTCATTACACCCCACATGAGGCTGCAGCCGGCCCGTCATGGTAGTAATTGATTGAACTAGGCATTTGTAGTGTTGTACTTGGGCAATTCATGCCCCCATGCTTCGTAGCCTATTAATTGGGCGCAGTATTCTATGAAACGAAGAATTACCGCCGTCGCTGCTTCCTTACATGTCCATAATTAGGCCGCATATCGCAAGTCAGCAGGGCTATAGGCTACTGTACAGTGACAATTACGTAGATAAGTGGCTTATACTGCTTAAGCCGTTAGCCGTTAGGCTGCTTGGCCGCCCACTCCCTCTAGGGTTTCGGTTTTTTTTACACAGGTCACAAGGAGCATCGCAATGCGCGGCCTGGGCCGTTTAAGACAGTTGAGAAAGGCTCGGCCTCAGCACTGTCGCGTAACAGCTCTCGACCTTAGCCAGCAGCCGCGTCGCTACGCTCCGCGGCTGCTGGCTTCGGTCTTCAGCTGTTACGCTCCAGCGGCTCGGCCTCGCCTTTTGAGTTGTAATCAAACATGGCTGCGAGATCGCTGTTGAAGAAAGAAAAAGAAGACTACTCCGGTGTTCACCGGCGTGCATTATGGGAGGAGCTACCGCCTGGGGCGCGGCCTGCTCCCACCGTCCAGCCAAAGAAGTGGCGTCCCCCCTACCCTCTCCCCCCTTTACTAGCCCTGAGTCTGTAGCTTGTCTTTGCAATAGAGTCGCTGTTGTAAAGGCTACAGCCAGTGTGCCTAATGCCCACTTCAGCTCAACCATTCTGTTGTGTGTGCTTGTAGCTAGAGCTCCCCGCCCCGCCCCGCCCCGCCCCGCCCCGCCCCGCCCCGCCCCGCCCCGCCCCGCCCCGCCCCGCCCCGCCCCGCCCCGCCCCGCCCCGCCCCGCCCCGCCCCGCCCCGCCCCGCCCCGCCCCGCCCCGCCCCGCCCCGCCCCGCCCCGCCCCGCCCCGCCCCGCCCCGCCCCGCCCCGCCCCGCCCCGCCCCGCCCCGCCCCGCCCCGCCCCGCCCCGCCCCGCCCCGCCCCGCCCCGCCCCGCCCCGCCCCGCCCCGCCCCGCCCCGCCCCGCCCCGCCCCGCCCCGCCCCGCCCCGCCCCGCCCCGCCCCGCCCCGCCCCGCCCCGCCCCGCCCCGCCCCGCCCCGCCCCGCCCCGCCCCGCCCCGCCCCGCCCCGCCCCGCCCCGCCCCGCCCCGCCCCGCCCCGCCCCGCCCCGCCCCGCCCCGCCCCGCCCCGCCCCGCCCCGCCCCGCCCCGCCCCGCCCCGCCCCGCCCCGCCCCGCCCCGCCCCGCCCCGCCCCGCCCCGCCCCGCCCCGCCCCGCCCCGCCCCGCCCCGCCCCGCCCCGCCCCGCCCCGCCCCGCCCCGCCCCGCCCCGCCCCGCCCCGCCCCGCCCCGCCCCGCCCCGCCCCGCCCCGCCCCGCCCCGCCCCGCCCCGCCCCGCCCCGCCCCGCCCCGCCCCGCCCCGCCCCGCCCCGCCCCGCCCCGCCCCGCCCCGCCCCGCCCCGCCCCGCCCCGCCCCGCCCCGCCCCGCCCCGCCCCGCCCCGCCCCGCCCCGCCCCGCCCCGCCCCGCCCCGCCCCGCCCCGCCCCGCCCCGCCCCGCCCCGCCCCGCCCCGCCCCGCCCCGCCCCGCCCCGCCCCGCCCCGCCCCGCCCCGCCCCGCCCCGCCCCGCCCCGCCCCGCCCCGCCCCGCCCCGCCCCGCCCCGCCCCGCCCCGCCCCGCCCCGCCCCGCCCCGCCCCGCCCCGCCCCGCCCCGCCCCGCCCCGCCCCGCCCCGCCCCGCCCCGCCCCGCCCCGCCCCGCCCCGCCCCGCCCCGCCCCGCCCCGCCCCGCCCCGCCCCGCCCCGCCCCGCCCCGCCCCGCCCCGCCCCGCCCCGCCCCGCCCCGCCCCGCCCCGCCCCGCCCCGCCCCGCCCCGCCCCGCCCCGCCCCGCCCCGCCCCGCCCCGCCCCGCCCCGCCCCGCCCCGCCCCGCCCCGCCCCGCCCCGCCCCGCCCCGCCCCGCCCCGCCCCGCCCCGCCCCGCCCCGCCCCGCCCCGCCCCGCCCCGCCCCGCCCCGCCCCGCCCCGCCCCGCCCCGCCCCGCCCCGCCCCGCCCCGCCCCGCCCCGCCCCGCCCCGCCCCGCCCCGCCCCGCCCCGCCCCGCCCCGCCCCGCCCCGCCCCGCCCCGCCCCGCCCCGCCCCGCCCCGCCCCGCCCCGCCCCGCCCCGCCCCGCCCCGCCCCGCCCCGCCCCGCCCCGCCCCGCCCCGCCCCGCCCCGCCCCGCCCCGCCCCGCCCCGCCCCGCCCCGCCCCGCCCCGCCCCGCCCCGCCCCGCCCCGCCCCGCCCCGCCCCGCCCCGCCCCGCCCCGCCCCGCCCCGCCCCGCCCCGCCCCGCCCCGCCCCGCCCCGCCCCGCCCCGCCCCGCCCCGCCCCGCCCCGCCCCGCCCCGCCCCGCCCCGCCCCGCCCCGCCCCGCCCCGCCCCGCCCCGCCCCGCCCCGCCCCGCCCCGCCCCGCCCCGCCCCGCCCCGCCCCGCCCCGCCCCGCCCCGCCCCGCCCCGCCCCGCCCCGCCCCGCCCCGCCCCGCCCCGCCCCGCCCCGCCCCGCCCCGCCCCGCCCCGCCCCGCCCCGCCCCGCCCCGCCCCGCCCCGCCCCGCCCCGCCCCGCCCCGCCCCGCCCCGCCCCGCCCCGCCCCGCCCCGCCCCGCCCCGCCCCGCCCCGCCCCGCCCCGCCCCGCCCCGCCCCGCCCCGCCCCGCCCCGCCCCGCCCCGCCCCGCCCCGCCCCGCCCCGCCCCGCCCCGCCCCGCCCCGCCCCGCCCCGCCCCGCCCCGCCCCGCCCCGCCCCGCCCCGCCCCGCCCCGCCCCGCCCCGCCCCGCCCCGCCCCGCCCCGCCCCGCCCCGCCCCGCCCCGCCCCGCCCCGCCCCGCCCCGCCCCGCCCCGCCCCGCCCCGCCCCGCCCCGCCCCGCCCCGCCCCGCCCCGCCCCGCCCCGCCCCGCCCCGCCCCGCCCCGCCCCGCCCCGCCCCGCCCCGCCCCGCCCCGCCCCGCCCCGCCCCGCCCCGCCCCGCCCCGCCCCGCCCCGCCCCGCCCCGCCCCGCCCCGCCCCGCCCCGCCCCGCCCCGCCCCGCCCCGCCCCGCCCCGCCCCGCCCCGCCCCGCCCCGCCCCGCCCCGCCCCGCCCCGCCCCGCCCCGGTGGTGGGCGGGGAGGTGGTGATGGGGAGGTGGGAGGGCGGGGCTAGGGCTGGGAGGGGGTTGCGAGGAGTGGGAGGCTATGCTAGGGCTGGGAGGGTGTGGGGGTGCGAGGGGATGCGAGGGGTGCGAGGCGGCATGGTCCGTGCGGTCGGAGTAGGCTAGTCATTTCTGCAAGGCAAGTCATGTCACGCCGAAGTCATTTCCCGCAGGCTACACTAATAAATTGTCGTGGTTTCTTTTACAGCAGCTGTGTCGTCGAGTAAAGCCATTCATTGGTGAGCCTGGCGGGCTGAAATGTTATTGTACTTCCAGATGCCAGGCGCAGTTCGCTCATTGATGCCGCTACCTATCACTACCTATCACTACTACTATCGACAGTGAGCATCTGAGGTGTGTCCGCAAGCGCTGGCGCCAACATGGCTCACAAAGCGAGCATCAACGCGCCACTTGCCAGGAGGCGCACATCAATCTTTGACTGACACTCTGATGCTGTCGGAAATGGTGTAATACTGCGTGATAACGGACCATTTTCCGAACGCGGAAAATTTGAAGATAATTTGTCGCCGTGCTGGTCAGGGGTCGCAGAGGCGCAAGCTTGACCTTTCCCATATCGCATATACTCCGCAATTGCAATGGGCATGTGGGATGGCGGCCACGGTTGGATGGACGACGTCGAAAGCGACGATGACATTGAGGTCGTCATTGCCTTGAGCGTTCTTCCGTTGTTGTTGGCAGCCATCTTGCCTCTTGTGGCCGACCTCGGCCCCCGCAGTTTGTCTAGCATGTACATGCTAGCTCTCTTTGTCAGGTCCCACAAGGTCAGGTAAAATGGCTCGAAAAAATGTACCGTCACTTTTTGTCGCGTATACTGCACTCCAAGAGGTCAAACCGCGACGCCCCGCTGCGGCGTGCAGCTCCGCAGCTTGGCCTGCGAGGGACGGGCTAAAGTCAACATTGCCCCCCTCCGCGGTATCCTTGCACCAGTGACTCCTTGCACCCTGACGGTAGTGCGGTCACTAGTCGGTCGGTTGGCGTGCGTGATGGGGTGCTGGCATGCAAATCTGCAGTGCTGTTTTTGAGGTCGATTCGCTGCTTGTTGCTGCTACGTATTCGACATTTTTGCGCCCTAGCGTTGAAGTATGCTCAAAGCTCCCACGGGAAGGAATTGCAGTGTATTAAAGCGGCCCTGCGCAGGTTGGGAAGCTCTTAAAATCACAGTACGTAGAAACGTATTTTTGGGCAGGAAGTGCATCAAACGCCGTGCTGACCTCCTGTAGAGATGCAAACGGTGTGCCCCAAGAATCTGGTACACTTTTGGTAGCGTTATTCTTAGGATTAGCACCCATAGATCACACAAACATACCTACCATGCTCATGTCAAAATTATCCCATCATCTCGCGCTCACTAGGCTGCGAAAGTGTAAGAGGTTGTTCTAATTCCTCCAAGCTACCACCAACGTTCATCAGCGGCACAAATGATGCAGACTGGCGGCCATAATTAGCGATGGGCCGACGCAGTTTTCGTAGTAAGAATAGGAAGGATCGGAAAGCATAGGACAGCAAAGGGAAGCATAGGGAAGCAAAAGAAAGCATAGGAAGCTCTCGTCGTTCATCAGCCCTCTCAATAATGTCGTCGAAGGAGAGACTAGAAAAAACAATGCCTGGGCCTGCAGCTCGTAGTATATGCTTTGATGTGGTGGAGGAGTAGGGCCATTGCAACGCTTAGGCATGTTGCGAGCGAGCTGCGGCAGCCCGATGCGAGATGCGAGCCACCCGGTTAACCGACATAACCGCCGGCCCTCGCGCTAGCGCTGTTGTGTACCGTACCTACCAGCACCCGCTTAAACAAGAGCGCCGCATCCATCTACAGTAACCTTGCCAGCTGGACACTTGGCAAGGGTTGGTGGGCGTCCAGGCCGTGCAGGCCCGTTGATGCAGTAGGCATATCGGGAAGGCTCGCTGATCAAGGCTGTGTAAGCGCGGCATCAAATGGCTCACGGTACATTTTGCCAAAGAGACCTTGTGGGACCTGACTCTTTGTCGTTAAAAATGTTGTTATGATCATTAATTAAGCACTTTACGCTGGCAAACACAATGCGCGCAAACCCAAGGCTGGTCCCAATGAGCTGCGAAAACCCAAGGCTGCGAAAACCCAGGCACAATGCGCGCAAACCCAAGGCTGGTCCCAATGAGGCAAGGCTAGTCACAAGTCTTGGTCCGGGCATGCTCCATAGAAGTCAACCCAGTCATGGCGGCCAGGGGGGTTCTGGCACTTCGACGTAGCACGTAGTGCGGTTGGCAGTCGCAACCTCTGCAAATTTCATAAGAAGGTTCAAATTATCTTTGAATTTGGCGTTTTTTGGGAAAAGGTCCAACGACTATGAATTTTGTGCGTGTGTGCACAGCGCCAACTAGCCACTTGACAGCGCATGCACTTTTACAGGCACTCCAGTTCAACGGGCGCAATACGAGACAACGAGCTTGTAATCATTGTTCCTTTGCTTGACAAAGTCTGCATAATGGTCTTTGTATGGCCCAGTCTATTGCGACTAATCTCCAGACGAGGATCGCGGATGGGGAGTAATCGTGGAGGAAGGATCACGAAATACCTACAAACTAGATTCCTGTAATCGCGCAACCCTGCCGGCCTGAAGTATGCCAGGTAGCTCATAAGATGAATACCCCTTAGTGCCTAAACAGGCGTGGGGTCCACAGCTGTGGGGCAGGGCGCCCAGGTGGCGGGGGGCAGGGAGCAGGCAGGGTCATCAGTCGCCACGCCGTTGCAGCCCACAATGCGGCCATCCAGGAAAGGGGTTAAGGGGCTGTTGGCAGAGATGTAGTTGATCGTGGGCACCTCCTGCGCAGCCAGCAATAACCCAGCAGCTACACAGCCACACCCACTGCTGCGCCCACTGTTTGCCTGCCTGCCTGCATGCATGGGACCCACTGCTGCCTGCCCCCATTGTTGCCAGGGACCCACTGCTGCCTGCCTGCCTGCCTGCCTCCCTGCGTGCCTCCCTGCGTGCCTGCCTGTACTGTGTAAGACCAGCTGTGCTCCTGGAGGTCTGTGCTGCTGTTCCAGTGCTGTGGTCCGAGGCCCACCTGGGAGGGTCCAGCAGCCACCAGCGTCCTGCCATAGGGCGGAGCCAGAGGCGTGTAGCCGTCACCACCACTGAAGACTGCGGCGCACCAGGCAGTCCTAGCTCACTCCTAGCTCAATCAAGAAATCAGGCTCCTAGCTCCTAGCTCAGCCTGTACAGCTGTACACACTGCAGTACAGAATAGTTCTGTTTGCGCTACACTACAGCCTGACTACACAGGAGTGTGGCAGTCCTGTTTGCAGGAGTGTGGCAGCAGCTCTCCTGTAGAGCTGCTGCTGCTGGGTGGCAGCACTGGGTGCATCAAGGGGAGCCGCCAGCCGGTGTTCACTGGTGCGCTTACTGTAGTCAAAGCTGGCCAGGTTGTAGGTCTTGCAGGAGTCCAGCTCGCCCTGGGTGCCATCAGGTTTCACGAGCGTCACCTGCCAGTTTCACAGCCCCAACACAAGCTTGCATGGCAGCGGAGAGAAGGGCACTGGGGTGTGGGTCTGCATGGAGAGCCTCAGGAGCCCCAGGACTGGTCAGGGCTGCGGTGCGCTGAGCTGTGCCTGGGCCTGACCTTGATGATGCGCTGGCCACTGGGGCGGCGAGCGTCGTACACAAAGCGCATGCCAGCAACCTGCAGCACAATGACAGGACAGGATACCCAACTGGAACCAGGCTCACAGGCTTATGCTGGACAGCCTTGCATCATGTTCCCTGACCCTGGTGCCATGGTGCTGGAGTGGAGGAGGGCTGGTGGGCAGGGATGGCGTTCAGGAATGGCAGGAGCTGGAGAGGGAGAGGAGAGGGAGAGAGGGAGAGGGGGAGGGAGAGGAGAGGGAGGGCATGGCAGAGCAGGGGTTGAGGAAGACAAGGTGGACAAGGATGAAGGCAAGGTTGGCAAGGTGGACGACAACAAAACAGGGTGAGGGTGAACATGTTGGAACAAGGACAGGGTGGTAGACAAGGTTGAGGAAACATGCAAGCACGCAAGCAAGGAGGAGAAGTGCCTGCCCACCTGAGGGAAGCGACCACCACTGTTGGTGGTGCCCAAGTTCGACACGCCAACCTCCAGGGCCAAGTAGATCTGATAGCCATCAAACTGCTTCACAGCAAGCAGGTTGCCAAAGGGCTGGACGGCAAAGGCGTCACCCACGGAGATGGGGCCCTGCAGGTAAGGTATGTGAGGCAAGCCAGCACAAGACGCATTAAGTTGTTGCGGTTAGGGTTGCGGTTAGGGTTATGGTTAGCATTTGAATTGTCAGGTGCAAGTGCTTGCTGCAAGTGGGAGCACAACGGCCGCTGCTGGTGCACAGGGGCATGGAGCACAGCATGCCTTGGACTCAGCCTCAGCATGGTATGCAGCAGTGTTTTTCTTCGTGCTATATATAGCGTTCGCTCTGGAATGCCATGTATTAGAGGTAATTTTGCGCTATAAATCTATGCCATGTCACTTGAGCTATAAATCATGCATCAGGGTGAAACGAAAAAAAAACACTGGTATGCAGTGCCCAGCAGTGCTGGCTGCAGGGGGGCTGGACTCACCGGGGCGATGTCAGCTCTCAGGCCGCCGCTGTTCTGCAGCACCAAGTACAGAGGCCCGTTGAGCTGCGGCTCCCATGTGCTGCGCCAGTAGGCCGCCGCCGCAGCAGTGGCCAGGTTCCCAATGGCAGACTCGTTCCCGTATGGGGCGCGCCTGATGGGCACGCTGGCTCTGCCTGCACGCGCAGTAGCACAGGCAGTGACCACCTGGGCAGCTCAAATGCCCACGCTGCTCAGCCTAGGCTGAACAATTAGAGGTTGTGGCAGGCACCTCTCATGACCTCAAGGAAAGGGCGCAGAATGGGCTGGGTAGGTTAACAGGTTGCGTCATGCAGGTTCACACGAAAACAAAATAATATGATACTGACATAACAGTATATTAGGACAAGGCAAGTCGTTCATGTGAGAAATGCAGCTGCCACTGTCAGAGCTGACACTGTACTTCCAGTCTGCCTGCCAGTCATTAATGTGATGCAGTTGAGTCCAGGAGCGCTGGCAGACCAGCAGACACTATGCAATGGTGCTGGCAGCGTAGAGGTGTCAGTGCAGTTCACATGTGTCAGTACATTTCACGTGGACGCCTTGTATGCCATGCAGCACCAGCTGCTGGGCAACGCACCAATGACTTGAGTTTGGAAAGCATTGATGGCAGCACCCTTCTCGGCCACCCAGCTGCATGCAAGCATTACGAAAACCACAGTAAATGTCCAGCATTAAAGGATGTGGAGGAAGGCAAGAGCTGCTGCTGCTGCTGCTGCTGCTGCTGCTGGGGTCAGCTTGAGCACAGCTGGGCCTGCCTGCTTGTCAAGGAAAGCTGGCTTACTCACGCAGCCATGGCGGGGTCAGGCATGACTGGGTTGGAGGAGCCAATGCCGCCCAGCAGGATGGGGGTGCCCCTGACAGACACCAGTCTGCGGCTCGTGATGTTCATGGTCAGCTGCAGCATGGCAACATACATGGGGTGCAAGGTCATCGCCTTTCTTTCAGCACTGTTGGTGCTGAAAGCAAATGGTGCCCGCAGGGTGAGCAAGAAAGGTGATGTGTAGTTCATTGAGCCAGTGTACAACATGGTCTTGCCCTTGCCATTGTCCTTGCCCTTGCCTTTGCCTTTGCCCTTGCCCTTGCCCCTGCCCTTGCCCTTGCTCTTGCCCTGGCCCTGCCCCTTGCTGTCTCACCTGCAATGAGCCCAAGTAGCGTGACCCCCATGCTGCAGTGGCCACAGGCACGACCTGTGCAGCAGCAGCAGGCATGAGCCACATGACAGGCAGCCCAGCGCCATTGCCATCAGGGCTGCACAGTGGGGAGGAGTTGCCACTGTACCTTGTTGCGAGTCACGTTTGATTGCACATAGGTTGGATAGGGGCCCAACGGGTTGTCCCAGGAGGAGGCTGCATGCAGGACCAGCAACACAGTCAGGGTCATGGCATAAGTTTGTCAGTGTGGACAACTTGTCAACATGCATACTGTGAAGTCTGGACATGACAGAGCTATGATAGTAATAGGGCATGCCATGCCGTGGTGCTGCTCTTGGTGTGCCAACAGCCGCTAACTGCCCAGCCTGGCCTGCAGCCTGCACTGCTGCATGGTGCCACCCAGCCCCAACTGAAGCTCACCCCCTCTCCTGCCTGCCTGCACCATGCCTGCCCGCCCTGTCCCCACCACCAGCCACGAGCAGCCAGTGGACCAATGGAGCAGCAGTGGTAACCCACTTGCTAGTCAAAATGTGCTGCTGCTGTACTGCTGTCTGGAGGAAGATGCCTGGAGGCTAGTGCATTGCGTGGCTGCCTGGAGGCCAAGTCCAGCAGTCAGTGCATTGCACCAGCCACTGACAGATATTGGGGTTGACATTCAGGGTCGGGCCCCGGGTGGCGTTAGGGTTGCCGTACAGGAAGGTGTGGCTGTGGCCGCCGATGACCAGGTCAATGCCTGCCACCTGGGCCGCCAGCATCAGGTCCATGCTGTAGCCGACCTGCCACCACCAACAGTGCAGGCACCACCCGCAGTGAGTCCAGGGCAACACCATCACAGGCAGCTGCCCACAGTGACACCCCAATGCTCCCCTCCACTGAGGGTGAAAGGCATTCGATCATCCAGTCATCACCTCCCTGGGCCTGTCAGAACGACATCCCCAGGCCCACCTCCCCGGGGCTAAATCAGAAGAATGCCAGCAAAGCCGACCACCAGTGGTGGGATGAGCATGACTGGGATGGCGGCAGCAGAGCACCCTTCATGGCCTCACATGGGACAGCAGGATGGTGACGTCCGGCCTGGTAGGGTAGGCGCTCCTCATCTCCCTCAAGCACCTCCGCAGGCCTGTCAACTGCAGGTGCAGGGTGGCAGTGTGGCCGTCACTATGCGCCAGCTTGGACTTTGAGCCAGTCCAGAGTAAGGGTTTGGGGCTGGACATTGCATGAAAACTGACTGTATCACATTGTTTACATCCCTTGTAATGTAAAGGGACGGGATGCTCATGTGGAAGCGGGGCGCTTGACTTGCATCCTGCACACCCCATCCTGCGCACCTCATCAGTCACGGTGACGTTGTCAGTTGGCACGATGTCTGCAAAGTTCGTCTCAGTGGTGAGGAGGCCAATGACAGCGACCTGCAGTTCCATGCAATGCAATGGACGCAATGGACCGGAATAAAATAGAAAAAAGGACAGCCACACTGCGTGTTTGCTAGTCAGTCACAGCTGATGGGAGCATCGGTGCAACACTGACACTGCAGCTTGTCAGGGTGACACAGGTCAGGGTGACACAAAAACAGCAGGGCATATGAGGGAGTGGGCACTCACAGGCACGGCAACCCATCCTACTATGATGAGGGTAGTGCTGCAGCAGCAGCCCAGCCTTCCCAGCAAGATTTCACAGCGCGCCAGCAAATGTTGGGGGGAAGGTGTAAGGAAGGTGGAGGGAAGGTGGAGGGAAGGTGGGGTACACCTGGGCTGGAGTTCAGGATGCAGGCGAGGCAGCAGCCCTGCTATGCCACCCACCCTGAAGCCCTTCACGTTGAACATGGCAAACTTTTGCAGCGCCCCCTCCATCAGCGGCTGCCTGCTGATGTCAATGTTGCACAGGCCCAGCCTGGGGAAGTTATAGCTGGCCAGGTTGCTGACCAACTGGGGGATCTGCAGGATCCAGCAGGAGCCAGATCCAGCAGGAGTCAGAACAGCATGAGGGGTAGCCTAGTAAGGAGGAGCAAGCATCACTCCAGTGTGATGTCAAGTACGTTGTCAAGATAGTGGCTGGCAGGGTTTGAATACTTTGAGAAGGATGGGAGGGTTCTGGGCAGCGCACAGGGGGGCAAAAACATATCTTTGCATCTGGCCTGTAGCCCATGCTGCATACATTCGTGTGCTTGCTGCACGAGTCAAACATTGGCTTTGTGCCATGACCAGTGGTGCTGCATGAGTTACTGTGCATCTATCTTTGCATCTATCCTGTAACTCCTGCTTATGCTGACTAGGCCAGCAACACTTGATCAAAGGTCCTCAAGGGAAGAGATGGAGGGTATAGAGGGAATGCAGTGGGAGCAGGAAGCAGTGGCTGCAGGGATGGGCACTGGCACTCCGTGACAGGCATCTTGAGGATAGTGTGATCTGTGGCAGGGTTTAGCATGTCCTGTCACACTGCAAGCCAGCCGTGTCAGGCAGCGGTCTGTGTTGCAAGTGCCGGGCTCCAGGAACAGCGGTGGCAAGGGACCAGGCGCCGGTACATCAGAGCCATAGACTGCAACGCACCCGGAAGTCGAACTCGTGGTTTCCTGCACAGGCAACACCAAAAAGCAAGCAATGCGGCCCATGGCAATAGGCGGAGATGGTTCAGCATCTGTGCTCGCCATGGCATCATAAAGGTGCTCTCATGCCCACGCTGGTCACATGCCCAAGTAAAGCATTGGAAGGCAGCTGTTGCTTGACATAAGACCGAAGTTTGCTAGGCGGGCAGGTCGGGCAGGTGAGGCAGGCCGGGTGTCACACTGGAAGCGTGAGGGATGACCCCCCCTAATCAGCCAGCATAAGCCTGACAGGTGGTTGAGTCTTGATTTTCAGGAGTGGCGGCAGCTGATCAGCAAACGTCACGTGGTGAAGACGACAGCACCAGGGGCTAAGCCTCTGCCCATGCAAGTGATACCCACCCTCCCTCCCTTGTGCCCCAGCTGCTCACACTCACCCATGGTGGCGGCGTTGACGCCCAACATGCTCATGCCCCTGCAGATAGCAGGGGTGCGGCAGCAGCGGTGGTGATCAATGCAGTGGCCCTTAATGGCAATGTTGCAAGCACAAGGGGCACAGGCTATGTGTCTGGCTCCCTGTGCAGGGCCTTGTCTACAGGGCGCCACTCACTCTCCAGTGATGTTGCCCTGCAGACACAACATAACTGCACAGAGTGAGCTGAGGCATTTCAGCGGTTCCATAGCAAGGGCAACAGACATGGGTCAGGTATCAGCGTGCTGCCCACGACGCCCGCTTACCCTGTACAGCAGGTCATAGAAGGTGCCAGTGTACTGCGCAGCACCACATCACCAGCAGGGTAACAATAGGCAGGGGCCCTGCAGTGTGCTACACTTTAGGCGAGCAGCAGGGGTGCACAGTCAGCCGGTGCGGCAATGGGCTTGGGGACTAACCTGGTCACCAGCATCCAGTAATAGGGTCTCAGGATCGATGACTCGGTACTGCTTGACCACGCTGGCAATACGGGCATATCCACCATAACTGCAAACATTAACCGAAAAGCAGGTAACTTCTACCGTACCTCGCTGTCAAACAATGTCGCAGGCTGACATGCTCCAGGCAACAGGCAGCATAGGATCATTACGAAGATGCCGATGCGCCGATTGCTAGCCGGTGTTGCACAGGCTTCGCTGGCTTGTCACTTGGCCTAAGCAACAACCGTCGACACAGCATCCAACATGTCGATGGCCATCGACCCACCAAAGCCCGGCCGCTGCGTTCGCTGCATTGCAGACGCCAGCACTGACACTAGCTTGGTCGAAGCGGGCGTGCACGTCGTTGGTGCTGCACGGGGAAAAGGTATGTACACAGGAATCACGAGAGCAATTACTAACAATTCACTGCAACTGCGAGACAGCGTGTCCTTTCATTCAATGCGCATTGATGCGTTACATTTTGCGAAGGCATCGCGGACAGGCACCTGGCTTATCACAAATCTAACGCAGCAGCCAGCTGAATTGATGTACCCATATCCCATCTAGCTACTCACTGCAGGATGTTAAGGGTGGTTGTTCGCGATTGCACGCTGGCTGCGGCGACTAGCAACAGTGCAGCCAGGAACATGGAGCGTGCCATCGCAGACCTTCACTGGACGGCTGGGCAATGCCGATGCGCAACGAGGTTCGGGGATGATTCTGTAGTTTAATGCATGCTCACACTGAATTTGTTTAGATAGATACATGAAAGTGCAGTAATGTTCTCCGTAGTGCCTCATCTGCAGGTTCCCTTTCAAAGCAGGTTGGGAGACAGTGCGTTGGGAATTGCCTTGCATCGCGGACAGGCACCTGGCTTATCACAGATCTAACGCAGCAGCCAGCTGATTTGATGTACCCACATCACTACTCACTGCAGGATGTTGAGGGTAGTTGTTCGCGAGTGCACGCTGGCTGCGGCGACTAGCAACAGTGCCAGGAACATGGAGCGTGCCATCGCAGGGACGGCTGGGCAATGCTGGACGGCTGGGCAATGCCGATGCGCAACGAGGTTCGGGGATGATTCTGTAGTTTTGCGCATGCTCACACTGAATTTGTTTAGATAGATACATAAATATGCAGCAATGTTCTCCGTAGTGCCTCATCTGCAGATACCCTTCGAACCCGTGCACGATGCTGTACCGTAATGTCAAGTACTGTTTACATTGCGCCTTGCCGAGTACTTTCCTTTGTCATAATAGCTGTTAACTTTGCCTGCAACGAGCTCGTACACCTTACAGCAGGCTGGGAGAGTATCTGTTGAGCTCGACGTGCGAGTGCGTGTGATGTGTGGGCTACGGCTGCTACAAACCTACTCCCTAAGACCACTCCCCATTAAATAGTAGTAGCTGTATGCACTACAAGTTGAACGGCCTGAGTATGCATAGCCTAAGCTGGATTACTCGACACGACTGGGTTTACAAATGGGCAACCTGGGCTAACTTCGCTCAACCTGGGTCGCATGCAAAACTTTCTGATGTGGCAAGGTGGGCGGTGTTTATCGTCATGTTTCTCGGTTACGTTTTGCGTAATGTTATAGCACAGCAGGAGCACACACTTGTTTCGACAACTTTGCTTGTATCTCCCTTTCCATCGCGGCGCGACAACTTTGCTTCAGTCCTTCCTTCTTGTCACTGCCCGATAGCCTCTGTAGTGCGTAATACTCTGTAGTGCGTCTTGCAACAAGCTATGTGCAACAAGCTATGCAAAGACCGGGTCAAACCCGCTATGCGAGACTACGTCAGGAACAAGCCGAAGCGGTCAAGGTGTGTTTGTGTGTGGCGCCAACCTGTGACCGAGTGCGTTACTCGTTGACTTCTTTTGCGCTGTATGTGTGCTCTCGTCGTGAATGCAGTATTAGCATTCTCTCCTGTGCCAAGCCAGCAGTTCATCACGGTGCGGGAGGCGCACGGGGCCAGATCGCTACATCGCGCCCTGCTCTGCTGCATCAGTCTATGATATGGTTTATCCTTGTCGCAGAGGTTGAGTTGCCGCAAACGCCTTGTGACAGCACTTCATTGCTGAGGCTGCCTGTCGTCCCGTGCCCCAAAGCACTGTCAACAGCCACAGCTCTAAGACATCAGGGCAACAGTACACCAGCAGCCAACAGCTCAGCCAGACACACAGCGCTGCAGAAGGCGGCAGCCCTGTACGGTGACTCCATGGCACATACTGCCCTGCCTCTGGTGCATGCGGATGGTGTCATCAGCATAGCAACCGGTGACAAACGTGTGCCATTGCTGAGCCAGATTCATTCCAGTGTGCGCCAGCTCCCAGACGTCAGTGAACGATTAGGGGGGGCAAAGGCAGGAATACTGCAGGAGGCAGTGGCAGCAGGCAGTGCGCAGGGCAGCTGGGGTCTGGTGCTGGGCTTGGAGGCTCCAGGGGGCTCGCCCTCCAGTATCCTTGATGTGTGCATTGCCAAGGTGGGTGCTGGCAGCCTGGACACAGCTGCGCTTATGAGCCACAAGCAACAGAGCAGCTCCATACCCTGCCCAGCCCCATGCCAAGGTGCTCCAAGGCCTGTTGCGGCGAAGTCCACGTGGCCGCTGATCTCCAGGCAGAGTGCAGTCGTGCCTCTCACCAGCCAGGGCTGCCGCTCCTGCACCAGGGCTGTGACAGGCGCTAAGCAGCTGACGGCAACCAGCTGCAGCAAAAGGTTCAGCCTGTGCCATGTTGTTGCCAACGGCTCCTCCACCATCCATGGCCACAGCAGTGGTGCTAGGCTGCTTGACTGGCTGTGTGTGTGGTGTGGTGTGTGGGACGCAGTTGGCGCCAGGGCGCATGCTGGCCTGCGCGCGCAGCAAACTGTGGTGGATGACCCCAGAGTGGCGCAGCAGCACACGCAGCCTGCCGCCTGAAATCCAGTTTCTGCTGGTGAGAGCCAGCAGCTAGGTGGCGACTGGGTCGTGTTGTTGGCAGGCGAGGGAGGGCAGGGCAGGGACAAGACAACCCCATAATCTCCAAACCCTTGAGACCAAGGCATACAGATGTGGCGAGGAGAGGAGGAATAAACAAAGTCAAGAAAGGCGGCGAAGCAACAGGAGAGGGGACTAGGCAAGCTTTACTGCGGTGATGAGACGGTACAAAAGGGGGGTGGACAAGCTGTGGCGGCTTGCATTGGGGTGGTGGGTGCAGGGTGAAGGGTGGCTGCTGGCCATCCTATTGTTGCGGCCTGGTCACTGCTGCTGCTGCTGCTGCTGCCGGTGCTGTGGCAGGTGGAGGTGCAGCCGGGTGGCCAGGGCCCCTATGCCCTGCTGCTGCCCCTGATTGACGGGGACTTCAGGGCCACGCTGCGCCCGGCAGAGTGAGTGGCCAGGCTCAGCGGCCAGACCAGCCCTGCCAGGCTGTGGCCAGGACCTATGAGCTGGGGTTGGCACAGGCAGGCAGGCAGGCAGGCAGGGGGCCAGCTTGTGAGGACTAGGCAGTTGGGTGGGACCTGGCAGGGGTCCTGGGAGAGTTTGGGCTATGCTGCTTGAAGGGCCCGCACAGGGGGTCGCTTAGAGGCTGGGCTTGCAGGGACACCTAGGTCAAGCTCCCTTGGCCTTCAGCTGCGCCGAGGCTGCTCCTGCTGGGTGCTGTGCCTGTGGCTGTCACATGCTAAGCTGCCAAAGTATACATAGCCACCCTCACTCCCATTGGGCTGCAGCTATACTGTTTTTGGTACATTGGCATGGTCACTGGTTACACAAGCGTGACAGGTGGCGCTGACCAATGGCAGACCCACACAACAGCTGTGGTAGCCTGCTTGCACATTAGGCCACAACAGCTGCCTGTGGTGTCATGCACCAGCACCAGGTGTCATCCCTGCACCGCACTAAGGAAGGCCTAGATGGGGGTCTGTACTCTACCGCTGCATGACCATGATGCCACCGCCAGAGTACAGGCCCAGTCCAGCTCAAACCATGGCCACCATCACACAGCAGCATAGCCCGCAAGCACCTGAGCGTCACCCAGGCCAGCCTCAGCCTGCTAGCCCTACCCAGGCCCCTAGTGAGCCAGCTCAGCACTGCGTCTGTTTCTGGAACAACTCCATGGTGAGGTTGGCGGTGAGGGCGGGGATGCTGCGGAAGCGGTTCACGAAGGTGTCCACCTCCCGGGCCAGGCGAGTGGAGGTGAAGGGCGTGGCCACCATCTCCATGCCCCGCTCCTTGGTGTACCTGGCACCACCATCACCACAGCACCATGTAGACAGCAGCGCTAGCAGCGGCAGCAACAGCAGGGTGGCCAGCACCACCTGGGGATGGGGGAGGGATCTGTGCAGGGTCAGGCAGGAGCTGGGGCATTCTGTAAGGCTGCCCCAGCACCTCATGCTGGTCGCGCAACAGGTTGAGGCCAGGTCCAGGGCAGAGGGTAGCGTGAGGGGCAGCGGATCAGCACATACCCAGGGCTGGAGGGTGGTGTGCGAGCTGTCAGCCTGGCAATAGCAGTGGTGCTGGCCTGGGTGTGGGAGCTCACCTGAAGAGCAGCACAGCCTGGGCATCGTCTGCGTGCTGGGGCCTCAGCGTGATGGTGGTGGGTGCGTTGGCCGCATTGCGGGCAGCGGTGGCCTCACTGGTCAGCTCCATCCTGGACAGCAGCAGCAGCGGGAGGCCACAGGGACAGCAGCAGGTGCAGCGTGCAACACCATGCTGTGGAAATGCTGGGGTTCAGCTCCACGCTGCAGGAGCCTGGCTCGGAAGGTGGGCCCTCGCAGCTAGGGTTACAGCTGGACTACCCCACAGCGGCTGTCAGCTGAGCAGGTGGACGACGGTGGAGGTGCGCCTGAGCTGCTGGATTGTGGCTGCAGCTGTGGCTGGTGTTGTGGCTGGACAGCACCGGGTGGCGCACCGGTAGCCAAACAGCAGGTACACCGCCTCCCTGAAGGCTGCAGCGCGCTCCTTGAACACCTCCTTCAGCCGGGCTGAAGCCTTGTCCGCCTCAGCCACCTGCAGCCCGGGCAAACCAGCCACCCAACTCCTCCCACGCACCAAGCAAGGTCATGCAGCCAGGAGCAGCAGCAGCAGCAGGGTGGGGCCCGGGATGCCAGTGATGCGGGACAACCAGCCAACTCAGCACCTCCCACGCACCAAACAGTGTCAGCCCAGCTGCTGTGGGATGCTGCATTTGAACATCAGCTGGCCCCACCTTGTGCTTGAGCACGGCTACTTCTGCATCTTTCACCGCCAGTCCAGCCACCCCGACGCCTGCAGCCACCGCCTGGCCGCTGTCAGGTCCTGAGCCTGAGTGTGAGGCCGCTGCGTGCGCCTGCTGCCGGGCCGTGGCCAGCTGCCCCTCCAGGTCGGACACGCTGGCCCGCAGCGCAGTCACCTCAGCGCGAAGTGCGCCCATCTCTCCCTCCGCGGCCTGCGGAGAAGCTGGCAGGCAGGTGGAAGCTGGCTGGCAGGTAGGCAGTCATGGATGCAGCAAAGCAGGCTGTGTCAAGCTGGCTGGCAGGCAGGCAGCAGGCAAGTTGAAGGATTGAGTTGTGTGCTGCCAGAGTTGTGTGTGGGTATCAGTACTGCACCTCTGCCACAATGCAGCAAAGCAGGCTGCAGTCACAGCTGCCAGGCAGCACTGTTGGGTGCCAGGGTGCTGCCACCCAGCCCTCACCTGCTGCTGGTACTGGCTCTCTGGGTTCATCCGCAGGTGCAGCACCCGCACGCTGCCGGACTTGCCAAACTCGCCACGGCCCAGCTTCTCCTGCAGACAACGAGCACAGCGCCCACCTACTGCCATGCTGTGTACCTGGTGGGCCGCACACGCCCAGCTGCCCCTGTTGGAGCCAGAGCCAGCTCAGGCTGCTAGGCTGACCGGGGCACCCGCCTCCCCTGCAGCAGGGCCCATAGTCCAGCCAGGCCCACACCTGCAGGCCAGCCACCTCCCTGGCCAGGCCGTCCGCCTCCTTCTCCAGGCTGGCCACTCTCGCCTCAGCAGCTGCAGCTCGGGCCTTGGCCGCCTCAGCCTCGCTGCGGGCTGCGCTCTCACTGCGCAGCAGCCGCTCAACCTCTGCCTGCAAGCGGCAGGAGCAGAGACAGCACTCACTGTATCGCAGCTGGCTGCAATCCTTCAGCCCTCCCCATTCTTAGACCTTTGCTGGTTTCAGCCTTCTCCTTCCACCCCCTTAAAGCTACTGGGCACACACACACTCTTCCCTCCACCTCACCCTCAGCAGCCCACTGCCTGGAGACGTCACCACAGCAGCACTGAGCCTGGGTTGGCGGCTGGAGCTGCCCAGCACCAGCCCCACAGCTCAGCAGCGCAGCGCTTGCCTGGGCTGTGTCTGCACTGAAAGTGAGGTCCAGCACCCGAGCCTCAGCCTGCGCTGCCCGGGAGGCCACCTTGGCAGCGGCCAGCCTGGCCCCCACTGAGCTGGGCGCGCCATCCCCTCCTGGCAGTGGCTCTGCCAGTGCCCGAGCCAGACTGTCACGCTCCTGCAGCACACTGACCAGCCCAGCTGGCAGCTGCTGGGCAGCTCACGGCCCAGGCACCTGGCAGTGGGGTGCAGGCCCTAACCAGCATGCCCCTGGCCACTACCAGGGAGGCTGGGGCTCTGACCAGCCAGCAGGCTAAGGCTGCCCTTGCTACCCTACTTCATGAAACATCAGCCTTAGGAGCAGGGTAGCTATAACCATGTCAGTCCACCAGCCACACTGCACAGTCTTCGTCACTGCAGCACCACTGCAGCAGCCAGGCGGTAAGGGCTCAGGCCATGGTCACCATGGTCACAGGCAGCAGTGGCAGCACCGCACTGCCTACCTGCTGCACCACTGACAGCTTCTTGTTGGCAATGGCCGCATCTGTCAGCGCAGCCTGGGCAGAGGCGCGAGTCGCAGAGGCCTCAGCAGACAGATCCTGGACACGTGCCTGGGCCGCGTCGCACAGCACCCGCACCTCCACCAGCTCGCACTCACGTGCCTGCCGCCAGGCATGTGACAGAGACAGCCGCTCACAGCCCTCCACACCTCCCGGCCCATGCCTATGCCTGGCCAATCCCTTCTCAAACACGTCATGTGTTTTCCAGCAGCCATGCCCACAGCCACAGGGGGCCAGACGCAGTGAGGTAGCAAGTGGGTTGGCGCCTGGGGGGAGAGTGGTGAGGCATACCTGCAAGGCGGACCGAGCGTCCCGCAGCTGCGCCACCTGCTGCTTGACCAGCACAGCCGCAGCAGCAGCGTCCTGCACAGCCAGTGCCAGCAGCCAGTGCCCCGCTATGCTCCTCAACCCCCACTCGCTCTTCCTCTGGATTTCTCCTGCCAGCTATGGACCCCTTGGGGCAGCAGCCGCCAGCCACAAAGTCCGCCTGCCGTCCTTGCCCGACTACCAGCTCACAGTCAGCACACAGGGCCAGGTCAAAGCGCCAGGCCACACAGCCAGATCACACAGCCAGGTCACACCTGAGTCCCAGGAGGCAGTGCTGCCAGCACCTGCGCCCAGGCCTGCAGCTGCTCCTGAGCTGCTGCCAGCTGCCCCCGCAGCTCTGCCACCAGGGCTGCTGCAGCCTGTGTCCCCGCCGCCCCGTCAAGTCTAGGGGAGCCCAGCCCGCTGCCCTCCTGGCCGCCGCTGCCCGGCTGCCGCTGCAGCTGCTGCCGCAGCCGGCTGACCTCCCGCTGGAGCACAGCCACCTCCAGCTCCGCATGCCCAGTGCCGCCGCCTGCCAAGCCTGAGACAGGGGCAGTGCAGGCTGCCAGCCTCGCATGTGTGCACAGCAGTGGCACCTCATGATGGCATATGGCCTGCTGGCATGGCCTCGGGAAGATCCACTTTGCCTGCTGCCTGCTTGCCTAGTGTTGCTGGATCTGAGCTGCTGTGCCATACAGATGCTTTGTAGCAAAGGGGCAGGGCAATGGGAGGGCACAAGCATTACCTTGGCCAAACTGACTGCATTTGAGGGTGCCAGGGCAGTACACCTACCCTTGTTGCAGGGCAGCTGGTCTAGCAGTCAGTCAGCCAGTGAGCCAGCCAGGCAACCTTTCACCCTATGTCACCCCACCTGTGGCATCATTTGTCAGGCCGGTGGATGCCCTGCCTGCCAGCTGCGCCCTGGCCTGCCCCAGGGCTGATTGCAGCGCCTGCACCTCAGCCTGCGCTGCCTCCAGGCGCTGGCCCAGGTGGGCTGCCTGCTGCTGGGTGGCGCGGTGCATCTCCTTTTCCGCGCTGCACCGCTTGGCCTCCAGCCGGGCTGACAGCTGGGCGGCAGACAGAGCACTGGCACCCTCTGTGACCCAGCGCACAGCACAGCAGCGGCACAGCAGCCACACATTCAGCCTGGCAGCAGCCACGGCAAGCCCAACAAGCGTCACAGCTGATGGGGTCAGCAGAAACAGCAGCTCCGGTTTCAGCAGCAGCCCCGCAGCGAACAGAAGCAGCCATTGTGCCCCAGCTGACCAGCCTCCCTCCGCAGCCTCCAGGCCGCAGCACTCGAGCCCTACAATGCATGTCCAGGATGGGCAGCTAGGCATGCGGGTGCAGCAATGTAGCAGCGCGGCACACCTGCCCGCACGCCGCTCAATTCCTGGCGCACAGCCTCGAGCTCAGCCCCCAATGCAGCAGCACTGCGCTGTGCCTCAGCTGCAGCAGCGCTGGCTTGCTCCTTGGCGGCAGCTGTGCGCTGCTCCGCCTGCAGCAGCCGCTCCTGACCAGCACCCAGCAGCATGCAGCACCGCAAGCGCACGGCACTTCAAGGCACGGCATGGCACCGCCAGCACACCACCCCCTGCCTCTGGCAGTGAACCTGGTCGCAGCTGGACAGCTGGAGTGTAGGGGGGGCTAGTGATGGCCCTGCTGCAGCACACCTGGGCTGCTGCCAGCTGGGTTTCCAATGCCAGGCCCTTGGCTAGCTCCGAGTCCACCAGCTGCTCCAGCTGGGCGATGTAGGCGGAGGGTTTGGCCGCTGCACTGGCAGCGCTGCTAGCAGTTGCACTGGCTGCCTTGGCTGCAGCACACTGCTGTTCAGCCATGGATAGCTGAAGCTGCAGCTTTGATTGGGCAGCGCTGGCTTGGGCCAGTGCAGCAGTCAACTGCTCGTTGGCCGCACGCTGGCGGGATACCTCATCTTCTAGCTCCTTGATCTGAGAGCAAGAGCTAGGCATAGTGTAGGTCACTGCAGGTTGTGCTGTGGGCTGACTGGCAAGAAGGCGCCAGATGGCATACCCTGCCACCTCGGCCCTTTAGGTAGTCTAGGATGTCTCCGCCTCCTGCCTGCTGCTGACCTGGCAGTGTCCTGTGCACAGCTCAAGCTTGGGCTGATTGGGTCTGAGCTGCACTGCAGACAGTCAGTGCTGCACGTCTCCCACCCTGGTGTGCACACATTCAAGGCGGACGTGCCATGCACCGGCGTCTGATACGCAATTCGCTGCCGCTTCGCGGGGTCATCCTGAAGAGCGTATCAATTGTCTGTTACGCGATTTTTGCTCGTGCATATATGCCATCAGTATCGCACACCATTCGTAGAGGAGTTTCTGGCAGCTGCCGAAGCACGGGTCGGCGTGCATGATCCATTCTAATTCGGCGCAAATTTGTTGATGCGGGATGATAAGCACGTGCTACGCGCGTTACGCCCACACGCTTATGTGGCTTTGAGTCCGCAGCACTGCTGGAGTTCGCAGCACTGCTGGAGAGTGACCTTTATCGCACAGCTGTCCGATGCTGCTTGCTTCGCAGTCCACGCAGCGGCAACGAAGGTGACCTGGTGCTACGTGTTGAGAGCGGCGACGCACGTGTGCAAGCTGCCGCATGGGGTGCTTTACTCCATGTGTCGGCAGGCAGCGATCCATTCTCGCTGGTAGAAAGGGGGGTGGCCATTGCTGCCCACCTTTCTGGAACAGCTTTACCCTTGTCTATCAAGGAGCTACCTCCGTCACTAGACGTCTTTGGCTGGTGCACCTGGGATGCTTTCTACTCCACAGTCTCTGCCAAAGGAATCCAGGCAAGGCATGCATGAGGCATCTGTTCTGCTGGCTTCCCCCTCCCCTGCTGACTGCCCCTGCCCCCTTGCCCCTGCCCCTGCCCCTGCCCCTGCCCCTGCCCCTGCCCCTGCCCCTGCCCCTGCCCCTGCCCCTGCCCCATTGCAAGCTTATGCTACCATGCCCTGCCATCTCAGGAAGGACTATCAAGCCTGGTCTCTGGCGGCATCACTCCCCGCACCCTCATCATTGATGATGGCTGGCAGGTGAGCACTGCTGGACCGCCCATAGGCCCCAACTCCAAACGCAGACTCACTCTACCACCATTCACCACGCCCCTCTACCTGTGACGCTATAACGCTGCGTGTGCTCCCTCTTGCTCTTGCTTGTTCTTGCATGCTGGTGTCCTGCCCATGTGGGGCGCCATGTGCCTCATGCACTGTACACCATGCACATGCCATGCGCCAGATGACAGACGTGGACCCGCCCAGCGATCAGGCGCCTGCCGTGACCCCCAGTGACCTGGCGCAGCGCCTGACCTGGCTGCCAGAGGAGGAGCGTCAGCTGCTGGCGGACACCCAGGACGAGTTCATCAGGGAGAGCAGGGAGGTGAGGGGAGGCTTGCAGGAAGAGGGGGCCGCACAGCACAGCATCACACTCACAGTGGCAGGCACATGGCCCCACCCTCGATGGCAGGGCAGGGCAGCGCCTAGGAGGCCAGGGGCTCAGGAGGCCACATGAGGGAAGAGCAGGAGCAGGGTCAAGAGAATGGGGGAGCACACAGCGCGGCTGTGCTCAGGGCGCCTCAGTGGCCACATTGAGCTGCAGCTCATCAGCCAGGGGGCTGACGGCCCAGCCCTGGCTAGTGGGGCTATGCAACCCACAGGGCAGCTGCAGCTCATGGGCTGCTGCACACCCAGCCCTGACCCTGACCCTGTTCACCACAAGAAGGGCATACTCCGCAGCTGGACTTCCATCCCTGTGCTCCCCTCACTCCCACCCTACCCAGCCCTAACCAGCACCACAGGTCGTCACACAAAGGGCCAGCACCACAGGCAGGGGCAGGCAGCGCCCACACCATCACACCCACAGTGGTAGACGCATGGCTCCACCCTAGGCAACAGCGTGCCCTGACCCTAACCCCGACCCTGGCTGGGGGCGTAGGCCCGGTACTGGGTGGCCTGGTCCTGGCCCCTGCCACCCTGGGTGCCCTGCCACCTACTCTACCGCCCCCTCCTGCTGTCCTGCCTCTCCAGGTTCTGGCCGACACGGCTGCCAGGCTGTCCCCTGGTACCTCAGCCGGCACCTCCATGCCCTCCCTGGCTGGCCTGGGCTCTGCAGCCCTGCACCCGCCCTCCGCCTCACACCCCGCTGCACCCAGCCCTGCTGCCCACCCAAACCCTGCAGCTGGGGCGGCACAGCCCTCCTCTCCTGCTGGAGCAGCTGCAGGGTCGGGGCAACAGCAGGGACATGGCCAGGGGCTGGAGCAGTCTGGAGCTGCCAGCCAGGCAGCAGTGGCAGGAGCAGAGGTTGGGGGCGCTGCAGGGGGCAAGGCGGAGGCATTGCTGTTTGCCAGGTGGGTGGCTGCATGGGATTATAACAGGGTAGGTCAGCAAGCAAACAAGGGGGTGGAGCACGGGCCTGCCAGCAGGGCTCCTGCTGCTCAGAGCCTACCCAGCAGTGTCTGGCAAGCAGTGCAGCTAGCCACCCTGCCTGGCTCTGCATCTTCATCAGCCGCTGACCACATAAGCCACACTCATCCCCCCTCTCCCTCCTCTTCTTCCTCCCCTCCTTCCCGCCTCCTGAACACCCCCTCCAGCTTCTGGCACCCTTCCAAACCCTCCTCCACAGCAGCCTGCAGCCAGCCAGGCCACCTCAACACCCTCCCCCCCGTCCTCCCCCCATCTGCCATGCACACATAGCCTCGGCACACCAGCTGCTGCCTGTCATGCTGGTGGCTGTTGGCCCCTAGGCTGGGCCAGAAGGTGGCGGGGTGGTTGGTGGGCCTGGGCACCGCCGCCTTCCTCATTGCCTACCAGTGGGTGGTCGAGCCCAGTGCTGGCGGCTCGGCAGCGGTCAGGGGCTTTGCAGCGCTGGCCCAGGGGGTGCTGCGCCCTGCAATGCTGGGCTTCTATGCAGGTCTGTCAGGGGCGGGGCGGGGCGGGCCGGGGCGGGGCGGGGCGGGGCGGGGCGGGGCGGGGCGGGGCGGGGCGGGGCGGGGCGGGGCGGGGCGGGGCGGGGCGGGGCGGGGCGGGGCGGGGCGGGGCGGGGCGGGGCGGGGCGGGGCGGGGCGGGGCGGGGCGGGGCGGGGCGGGGCGGGGCGGGGCGGGGCGGGGCGGGGCGGGGCGGGGCGGGGCGGGGCGGGGCGGGGCGGGGCGGGGCGGGGCGGAGGCCGGGGCAGGTCGCAAAAGAAGAATAGCACTGTGTGGTGTGACTGAAGCAACTTGGTGCTCAACACAGCTGTCCCAACGCAATCCCCCACCGTGGCTCTTTCTAGCATCGCAGCGCAGGGCAGGCTGGGTAGAGTGTGGGTATGGGTGGGTGGGAACGGTGTCAGTGGGTGTTAGACCTAGCTGTCGCATGCCAAGATTCTTTAGTATCTGCAGCAAGGGGTGTGGGCTGGTAGCACTAGGCAGGCTGGCAGGCTGGCTAAGTGGTGGCCAGTAACGTCAGCGGCGGTGCTGTGCTGGTGAGGAGTGCAGGAGCGTCAGACTTCACCCGCCGCCTGATCAGTGTGCGTGCCAATGCCAAGTTCTCAAGCCCAGATGCAGGTGAGGGTCTGAGGCAAGAGGGCTGAGGCATGCTAGGTCAGTATGGGTGGTCAGATGTAACTAGGTCCTGGAATCTCTCACCCCATCTGAGGTGCTCTGGGCACTGGAGCCAGGAGGGGGTGTCTGGGCCTAGGGCAGGTGAAGCAGAACAGAGTGGGATTAGAGGCAGGGGTCATATCTCACCCAACCTGTCGGCTGCTGCCCACCGCTGCCCTCTCCTCTCTCTGTTGTCCCTGCCCACTGCCCACTGTCCCCTGCTGCTCCCCTGGCCCTCCTCCTGGCCTCAGGGCCTGACCAGCCGTGGGCAGGTGTGCCTGAGCAGCTCGGCAAGGTGGTGCAGGCCATCAAAGCCAACTGGGGGGTGCAGTACGTGTACTGCTGGCACGGCCTGCCGGCGTACTGGGCCGGCGTGATGCCGGATGCCCCTGAGGTATGCAACAGGGCAGGCAGGGCCGCCAGGGCAAGGCTGCGGGGAGGGCAGCCCAGCTAGCCTAATCGTGACCAGGGTGGTGTCTCGTCCTGCCAAGTCAGTTGCTGCCCCCCTTGCGTGTTGAGGCGCCTGCTGGGTCTGCTGCCACGTCCAGCAGGCAAACTGGGCTAGGGTGAAGGTAAGCAGTGACTGGCCGGGATGTTGCGAGGCAGGGTAAGCTGCTGAGACGCCTGGTCAATAGGTGGAGCGTGGCGTGTGTGGCATGGGGCAGGGCATCAACCAGGGAAAAGATGGTAGCCACAGTGCTACCAGCACGACAGCATGGTAATACTGACCGTAACCCTAACCGTAGTCCCAACAACAGTTGTCTTGGGTTGGGTTTCAGTTAGCGCTAAACGTACACCTAATCCTAGCCATCACTGTTTCAACCTGGATTGTGTCATGGTGAGCGTCCGGCAGGTGGCCAAGTTCGGCGCTCACATCCTGTACGCGCAACCCACACCTGGCGTGCTCGAAATCGAGCCGAGCATGGCATGGAACCCCGCGGTGCTGGCGGGCGTGGGCGTGCTGGCGGACCCCACCGCCGTTTACACCGAGATGCACGCCTACCTACGCGATGCTGGAGTGGACGGCGTCAAGGTCGACTGCCAGGTTCGCACTATGGCCGCCTCGACCTACACCGGCGCGCACAGACACACATGTTCCTTTCAAAAAACATGTTCTCCGCCGATTTTCATTCAGCACCGGTCACCGGTCACTTTTACGATCAGTCACGGTCGCTTGTTTGTCGGTTACCACGCGCAGGCAGGCGTTGGGTTGGTGGGCAGCGCGCTGGGAGGGGGGCCGGCCCTCTCCCGCACCTTCCAGGCTGCCCTGGAGCGCTCTATCAGCAACTATTTCCCTTCCAACCACGCCATTAACTGCATGTGCCACTCCACGGAAAATCTGTACAGGTGCGTGGCCAGCGCCAGGACCAGTAGACCGTGCCGCTGCTCTGCTACGTTTTGTGTATGGCATCTGCATCGCCCTGCCCGCTGGCTGCTCCTCTGATCACGTTCACACATGCGCGCTGCTTGCTTGTAGGATGGAGGCTACGGCGGTGGTACGCGCGTCTGACGATTTTTACCCCCGCGACCCGGCCTCGTCACACCCTCACATCGCGGCTTGCGCCTACAACTCGGTGCGCCGCGAGTTACGGCAGCCCAGCTCGCATTGCAATCACTGCGTCGCCGAATGGAGCACAGGAGTCAAACCGAAGCCGATGGTCATCTTCACCGTAGCTATCCGTACTGCCTCCTGCCAGTGCTGTAGTGAGCCATGCTCTAGCTTGTGCTTAGGTGCACTGTGCCTCCATGCTCGGTCAGCCAGGTCAGGCAGTCACTCCAAGGCTGCATAGGGTAGAGTGGTGCAGGCCAGGGCTGAGGGTGGCTCTACACCAGTGCCCTAGAGCTCTGCTGCAGCCCCAGTGACACCTTTCGCCTGTGTGTGTGCTGCCCCTGCTGCACCCGCCTCAGGTTCAGTTTAGGCTAACTCCATAACCCTAGTCCCACCCAGCCTCCTTAACCCTAACCCCACCCAGCCACCTGGCACTGGCTCTGGCCCTGCAGGTGTTCCTGGCCGCCCTGCTGCAGCCTGACTGGGACATGTTCCACTCCAAGCACCCGGCAGCCTACCTCCACGCCATGGCCCGGTGAGCTGCGCCTGCCAGAGTCAAACACCAGGGCATGGGCCTCTGCTTAGACGCCCCCTGCCCCTGCCCCTTGCCCCTGCCCCTGCCCCTGCCCCTGCCCCTGCCCCTGCCCCTGCCCCTGCCCCTGCCCCTGCCCCTGCCCCTGCCCCTGCCCCTGCCCCTGCCCCTGCCCCTGCCCCTGCCCCTGCCCCTGCCCCTGCCCCTGCCCCTGCCCCTGCCCCTGCCCCTGCCCCTGCCCCTGCCCCTGCTCCTGCCCCAACCCACCTCTACTGCCGCCGTTCTCGCTGCCCTGTTCCTTGTGTCGCTTATCCCGCTGCTACTGCTGCTGCTGCTGCTGCTCTTGATTCCTCTT
>JASKMD010000024.1:126109-213934 GCA_030144725.1 Haematococcus lacustris | reverse complement strand
CTGCTGCCCTGCTGCTGCTTATGCTGCCGCCACTGCTCCCGATGCCGCCGCCGCCGCTGTTGCTACTGTTGCTGCTGCTGCAGGGCAGTCAGCGGGGCAGCGGTGTATGTGAGTGACAAGCCAGGCGAGCATGACTTTGAGCTGCTGCGCACGCTGGTGCTGCCAGACGGCTCCACTCTCAGGTGAGAGCAGGGCGGGAGTGACTGGGCAGCAGCATGCCCGCAGCTCACTCCGCATCACGCACTGACCAGTGATGGGCAGGCGCCTACCAGGCTGACTGAGGCAGATGGGCTGTGCGCCTTTGTGGTTGCTGCAGGGCAGCTAAGCCTGGGCGACCCACCCTTGACTGCCTTTTCTCGGATGTGCTCCGAGATGGCAAGACTGTGCTGAAGGCAGGTGATGGCTGGGGCTGCTGCTGCAGCAGCTGACACCGCCCGGACTGCACCTGCACCACAGCACCGGCCTTTGTTAAACAAGCTAGCCTGGCCCTGGTGTATGTCACACTCTTGTGAGGCTGTGGGTCACACCTGGCCCTGGCTTGCCTTGTGGTCTCGCTCAGGTGTGGAACGTAAATGCCCCGGCACCAAACTCCAACAGTGTGCCGCCAGTGAACGGCATTGTGGCCGCCTTCAACTTGCAGGTGGGCAGAGCGCAGAGGGGCAGGGGCAGGGGGTGAGGGGGCAGGGTGGCAGGGGGTGAGGGGGCATGTGATGAAGTGGACAGGAGTGAGGGGTAAGTTTTGCAGGGGTTAGAGGTCTGGAGTCAGTACGCCCTGCTCAGGGCAATAGGACGGTACAGGCAAGGTTCAGATCCCCAGGTTGTGGAGACCCCTTTGTGGAGATCTGGAGTCCTAGTCTAACCTGCACCGCACACTGGGATACTGATCCATCGCGGCGCTGCTTCAGGTGTCCCTGTTGCTGCCCCACTCTTCTCCCCGCTGCCACCGGTTGCTGTGGGTGTGGTGTGGTGGGGCCGCAGGGGTCATCATGGGACCGCCAGCGCCGCAAGTTCTTTGTGCATGACGCCCGGCCCCCGACCCTGGAGGTCCAGGTGAGGCTGGGCACTGAAGAGGGGCAGGGGCAGGGGCAGGGGCAGGGGCAGGGGCAGGGGCAGGGGCAGGGGCAGGGGCAGGGGCAGGGGCAGGGGCAGGGGCAGGGGCAGGGGCAGGGGCAGGGGCAGGGGCAGGGGCAGGGGCAGGGGCAGGGGCAGGGGCAGGGGCAGGGGCAGGGGCAGGGTGTGAGGCGATGGGCGTTAAGGGGGGAAGCAAGGCAATGCCTACAACTTTACACATGGATCTTCCAGACCCGGTCCCGGCCCCCCCGGGGACTGGCATGCCACTAGGGTTGCACACCTGGACCCCCCAGGCCTCCTGTCCCTCCCCATTAATCCCTGCAGGTCCGGCCAGAGGACGTGCATGGCCTGGTGGCTGCCTGCCGCCCCCCTACTGCCTCGTGGGCCGTGGCCTGCTTCAAGGCCGGGCGCCTGGTGGTGCTGCGGCCAGGGCAGGGGCATGTGACCGTCAGCCTGGCCCCCGCTACGGGCGAGATGTTCACCATTGCGCCAGTGCTGCAGGTTGGTCCCGCTGGGGGCAGGGCAGCTGCACTGGGTCGGGTGGGCAGGGCAACTGGGGTAAGAATGCAGGTGCGATGCTTCACAGCTGTGATTGAAAACAGTGCGCTGTGCACACACACGCCTGACGTGTTGTTGTATGTGGCGCCTCCAAGCCGGGCAGGCCACTACGCACTGGACAAACTGCAGTGTTGCCCACACCGCACCTCCCTCTGTTGTTTGCAGGCTGGCAGCGTGGAGTTCGCGGCTTTGGGCCTCCACAAGATGATGAACGGCGGGGGTGCGGTCATCAGCGTTTCGCTGAAAACTGCAGCATCGGCTGAGCCTAACACATCTCGATCTCGGTCCGCTGCTGCCAGTGCGCATGCCGCACATGATGGAGTTGGCGTGGTGGGTGCGGCAGGCGAATCAAACGGGACAGCGTCGAGTCCTTCCTCCGGAGTCGAGGCACATGTCAGCGTGAAGGGCTGCGGGCCGTTCCTAATGTTCACCAACCAAAAACCGCGTAGCGTGACGGTCAACGGCCTGGCACTGCTGCCCAGCTGGGACGCAACGCTGCAGCGGCTGGTCGTGGATGTGCCGGCATGTGCGGGCGATCAGCCCGGTCAGGCGCTACGGGCGCACTTGGAGGTCCGCTGGTGAGCAGGTGATAGCGCAGGTGAGCAGGTGATAGCGCTATGGCGTGGCGCGCGCCGCCCTGAACTGATCGCCAGCACGTACTCCGTAGTGCGTGGGGCCCTGCACCAGGTGACGGACTCGTCGTCATCATTTTCGTGACATTTCGCTGGGCTTGTCGTCTGTTTAGATCGCTCTGTCCAGTTGGCAGCATTGAGCTTGGGTTGGATGATACGCAATCGCCTAGTTAGGCACGGTTCGTGATCAGGGCTCCTTTACGTGGGCAGGGTGCCCATCGCCCTATCGCAGGCTAGCTCGGCGACAGGCCACACCTAATCATGAGCGACTCAGGTTATTGGGGTTCATGAGGTGGCTTACACGGACTGTGGCTGGACAACAGTTTGCAGTGATACCTAGTGACACCTAACGATTGAAACATGACGTGCACCATAATTTGGTAAGCGGGATAGTCGCCGTGCGGTGTTGGTCACCCCCGCCATTGGCCCCGCAAATGTGAGACGGTCTGGGGCGCGAATCTCCGTGTAGCTCGTGACAAAGCACATGCATTGATGTAAGAAGGTGGGAACACCACACAACACCTCAACAACACACCACCACCACCACAACACAATGACTCATGCCTCACACACCACCTATGCTATGTGCACAAGAAGCAAGGACTGGTTGCACTTCCTTGCTATAGCTGACACTCACTACGGGATTGCTAAGCACTTTGCCTTGCTGCGTATGCCCCATGGCACCAAATCAGGCTGGGCTGGGCTCATTCCTTACTGTTGGATTGTTCCCATAGGGGTGGTATCTTTTGGATGGCATCCTGCAGCAAAATACACATAACCATACACATAACATTATTGCCGCTTATGAATAGGGATCGTCCCATCTACGTAGATCTACGTAGATCTAACGTTAGAATAGATGGTTAGACTAGATGGGTCGGGACGATCCCTACTTATGAAGCATTTTAAGTTCATGCAACGCATCGCAACCAGTTTAACAGGTATATGGCCCGCCATACCGTTGGAATCCCCCAGGCCGGTGCAGGCAATCTCGGTGTAGGCGGAGATGTCATCTTCTCGTATGCTGGTAGAGACGCCAGTGAGCTATTCAATGTGATGCATAAGAACCAGGTGCGCCGCAGATCAAACAAACGCGATGTGTCTGCTGTCAACCTGGGCTTGGGAGGCATGGGCAGCATGCAAGCAGGGCTCATGCAATGTCAGCTGCTTCTTGCGCTGTTTGCCTAATGCAACTTCAGCCGCCCAACCTTGTAGGGGCGAGCTCACTATAGTTTACGATTCAAAATGTCACGATAGTCGCCGGGGCGCTGCCGCTCTGAAATGACTAGCCACGCTCCTGAGCAAGAAGAGACTACAGAAGCTGCACGCGAATACGCCGATGCTTGCGTAACACGACCAAAGGAATACAGCGAGTACGAGGTGATCTGGCTGTCTGCTCGCAGAGGTGGCACATCTTGCATATCATACATTGCATTAAAACATAAATTAGCCCCAGTCCCCAGTCCCCACCATAATATACAGATACAGCTGTTATCAGACACATTCAGCTGGCATGCACAGCTAATGACAGTCATTGGGACCATGTCATGCCGAGCAGCAGCAGCAGCAGCAGTGTGCAGGACATGGCCCCCATGCTGCGAGCAGACTGTTGGGTAACGGTGCTGTAGGCACTGAATGTGGAGTGGGGGGACCAGGAGGCCTATGAGATTGTGCGCAAGGTCGGGCGGGGCAAGTATAGCGAGGTGTTTGAGGGCATCAACGTGCTCAGCAGTCAGCGCTGCGTGGTCAAGGTGCTGAAACCAGTGAAAAAGAAGAAGATCAAGCGAGAGATCAAGATCTTGCAGGTGCTGCAGGGGGGCAGGGCAAGGTGGCTGGGGGAGCAGAGGGAGGTGGCTGAGGGAGCAGGGGGAGGTGGCTGAGGGAGCAGGGGGAGGTGGCTGGCGAGTCACACCCTTGCCATGCAGCCAGAGTGACCAGTGTGCTTTACATGGGCAAAGAGCTGCAGCGGCACGAGCAGCCTCTTGTCCTGCTGCTGCTGCTGCTTTCACCAGAACTTGCGTGGTGGCCCCAACATCATCCAGCTCCTGGACATTGTGCGCGACCCAGGGTCCAGGACACCGTCCCTCATCTTCGAGTACGTTAACAACACAGGTGAGGCCGCCACCCAGGGCCTGGGCAGGGCTGTGGCACTGAGCACAGCGTCAGGCAGGCAGCACTGGCAACGGCAGTGGCAGCGGCAGGCAGGTGGCAACGAGCTGTGCTGACCATGTGCAGCACATGCAGGGGTTGATGCAGTGAAGGCCACAGCTGTAGGTCGCATCATGGCAACATGAGACAGTAGCTGTAGCTGTCAAAGTGTTGAAGTGGGAGTGAGATAGTGTGATGTGTTATGTGTGGTCAGCCAGGCTATGCAGTTGTCCACCCCAGGAAGGCACCCCTCTGTGTAGTATGTGTGAGTGTGCAGACTTCAAGGTGCTGTACCCCACGCTGACGGACTATGACATCCGCTACTACATGTTTGAGCTCATCAAGGCGCTCGACTTCTGCCACTCCAGGGGCATCATGCACAGGTGCAGGCCACCAGACCACTCGCCCACCCACCACCACCTCTGCTGCTGACCATGACACACATGGATGCTGGGAGCATGACACACATGGTTGCTGGTGTTGTTTCTGCGGCGTACCACGGGGGGTGCAGGAGGCAGCCAGCTGCATGCTGGTGGGGCTGGAGGGCTGTCAGCTGACTGCCAGCAGGCTGCAGCTGTGGCTCTGCGTGCCTGGGCTGGCTCAGGCTCATGTTGGCTGCAGCCTTCCTCTCATGTGGTCATACTCAGTAAAGGGTGGTGGTGCTGACGTGGTGGTGGTGGTGCCCGCCTGTGTCACCGTATGTTGTACCATGGGCACTTCCCTCATGGTCATAGCAGCTGCTCTGGTGGGCTTGCATGCTTGCATGGCGTTGTGGTACGGGCGCAGAGACGTGAAGCCTCACAATGTCATGATTGACCACGCCAAGCGCCAGCTGCGGCTCATTGACTGGGGGCTGGCGGAGTTCTACTTCCCTGGTCGGGAGTACAACGTGCGTGTGGCCAGCCGCTACTTCAAGGGGCCAGAGCTGCTGGTGGACCTGCAGGTGTGAGGCTGCAAACTAGGCTAGATGCCCGCCACAGGCTGGCCCGGTCAGCTTGAACAACCCAGCTCAGCCCATAGGACAGCAAGGGCCATGTGACTTGCAGCAATTCACATGACTTTTGTTACAGCTGTTGCTAGCAAGAGAGTGGCAAGGCCCAGCTGCCCGTTAAATGCCCATATGGGCTGGGAAGAAAAGGGTGAGCAGGCAGGCCTTGCTCCCACACTCCCAGCCCAGCCCTACAGCAGCTGCCAGTGGAGTAGCCCTGTCCATCATCATCAATGCACAAGGCCCGGCCTGGCTCGCATACGAGTTGCAGGGTGTGCTGTAGCTCATAGGCTGCCCAGGGTGCTGACCCAGCTGCCCATGCTGCTCGTGTGGATGTGCTGCTTGCCTGCAGATGTACGACTACTCCCTCGACATGTGGAGCCTGGGCTGCATGCTGGCTGCCATGATCTTCAGGTGCGCTAGCACCCTCAGCACGTTTCACCAAACCACGCAAGCCAGGGATGCAGAGCCAGAGGCAGAGGCAGAGGGCCCATTCAGGCTTGTTCACGCCGGCTCAGCGTGCCACACGTCTAGGAGCTTGGTGTGGTACCTGTGGCCAGTCCTTGGGACCCAGCAGTGGTAGGGTGGCTCTGGCTCCTGGGCCTCCGCCGTAGGGCTGCTGGTCAGGCTGCCCCGCAGGATGGCAGCTAGGCCACTCCAGCCCACCCTGCCTGCTGCTCATGGAAGCGCTGGTGACGCAACCTGCCCTGATGGCCTGGCTCTGGCACACCCCGCAGGAAGGAGCCGTTCTTCTATGGCCACGACAACAGCGACCAGCTGGTGAAGATTGCCCGGGTGCTGGGCACTGAGTCATTGTTTGACTACCTGAACAAGTACAACATTGAGCTAGACCCTCAGGTGGGGGGCAGAGCAGCAGGATAGGGGAGGGGAGTAGGGGAGTGGCAAAGGGCGTGGGGCATGGTCAGAGGCAGTGAGAGGTGGGAGGTGAGGAGAGCTGGGTGTGATAGTGGGCGGGTGGTGGCGAAGGGGTGCTGACTGGGCGGTGGACCTGCAGCCGGCATGCCCGGTGATGAGCCGAGGGGGGGAGGGCGGGGCAGGGGGGCAGCCAGTGGGGCAAGGAAAGCTGGCATGCTGAGGGTCAGAGGTTAGGGTCGGGGCAGCGATGGCTTCTGAGCACCTCTAGGGTTGTTCCCTGGGGTGATGGCAGGCGTACGCTGCTGTCAGTCCCCAGTGAAGCGGTTGTTGCCTGCAGCTGGAGGCCCTGGTGGGCAGCCACAGCCGCAAGCCCTGGTCCAAGTTCGTGACGCCTGACAACCAGCACCTGGTGTCCCCGGAGGCCATGGACTTCCTGGACAAGCTTTTGAGGTGAGAGCAGCAGGAGCGGCCTAATCTAGGGACAAAGACAGTGATAGGGGTGGGCAGGGGCAGGGGCAGAGGCAGAGGCAGGAAAAGTGGAGCCGGCACGCTGGGGCAGGCACGCTGGGGCAGGCAGATACGGTCAGAAGTATGCACTCGCAAGCGGCAAGGGCACCAGCAGCAGGAGCAGCAGTGGAGGTGAACGCGGTTTGGGTTGTCAGCCAGAAGGCAGCCCTGCGCGCTTGTCCGCGGTTGTGCTGTAGATACGACCACATGGAGCGGCTGACGTGCGCTGAGGCCGCAGCGCACCCCTATTTCGCGCCCATCCGCCAGGCCGCGGCCTCGCCATCAACGCAGCAGCAGGGTTCGCCCACTGACGATGCGGCCGGTCCCAGTTCCAGCGCCGTCGCCATGAGCATGACCTAAGCAAACCCATCCTTTACCCATGATGCAGAGAAGAGGGAGCAGGTAACGACAGGCCCTTAAACCAGGCCTCGCTCTGCCTGGCAGTGCGCCTCGGCGCAAAAGCAGAGTCTGGTTGGCTGTTTTTTAGGAGGCTGATTCACCCTAGCAGCAATAATGATTCGACGGCTCACTGTTGTGTGCATTGACATGCTCGAACCTTCACTTATTGGCCGGCTTTTCTGAAATTGTCAAGGTCAGAACGTTTTGAGATGTGATGTATTTTCAGGTCTAAAGCAGGGGCCTGGGTGGCAGGGGTCAGGGCGAACACGGTACATGAAGCAGGGGTTGTTACTGGCAGGCATGAGCACAGTAGCATGGGCAATGGCACAATCCTTTACATCTATTCGTCGTGGGATCGGCATGGATGAAGGATGATTGCACTAAGCTGTCACTTCGGTGGGAAGCAGGTATGTGCCGAGAAAATCCAGGCGCCTTATCAAGTAACAGGTGCCTCTGTGCCTCTGCTCAAGTGCTGCCAAGACCATTCCGCCGTTTTGAACACAGCAGTCACGCCAGCAGGTCACCCCCGCCATTGGCCCCGCAAATGTGAGACGGTCTGGGGCGCGAATCTCAGTGAAGCTCGCGACAAAGTTTTGACGCAGACGGGTGTAACAGGTGTATGCGGCACCCACCGTCCGCAAAACACTAGCTCAGATCGGCGCCCGCCCAAACCTGACCTGTGCTTTCCGCCTCTAAAAGACTCACGCGCATCATAAGGCGAGGCTGCCAATCCTTCTACGCACGCCGTAAGCCAACGGCACAAGTGCAGTACGCCTGCTTGCATGTCAGTGCATGGAGCATATAATTGGTGAATATGCGCACAAGTCAGCCAGCTGGCACCCCTTACCTCACTGACGTTGCGGCATGACTCTATGCAAATGTAAGCTGCCTTATGACAGCGCCACATCATCACTTGGCGATATGTTGTCGGGATGGCTCGGGATGGCTCTGGCTTTCAGTGTTACATGTGCCGTGGTGCCTCAACCCTCTTCCTCAACTTCAGCAGGCACATGTCACGCAAAATCATTACAGAAATACATGTATCGATGCTCAAACGCCTTGCAACACCACTACAGAAGACATGTATCGCTGATGCCAAGCACATGCATTGATGTAAGAAGGTGGCAACACCACACAACACAACAACACCTCAACAACACACCACCACCACCACAACACAATGACTTATGCCTCACACACCACCTATGCTATGTGCACAACAAGCAAGGACTGGCTGCACCTCCTTGCTATAGCTAACACTCACTACGGGACTGCTAAGCACCTTGCCTTGCTGCCTATGCCCCATGGCACCAAATCAGGCTGGGCTGGGCTGGGCTGGGCACTGGTATCTTTTGGATGGCATCCTGCAGCAAAATACCCATAACCATGTCAGGCCCACATAAGAGACATTACCTATCAAAAACAATGCATGAAAATCAGGTTGGGGACTGCTGTGTGCTTCCCTCAGCTGTTCATGCCTGTCATGCGTTGCGCAAGTGTGCGCGTGAACATCAAACTGACCTAGACAAGGTGAGGTAAATTACAACCTTACTCACCTCTTGCTCACTGTTTTCAAGAGCTGATCCCCTTGCTGCACTCCTGCTTGGAAGACCCTTGGGCTGCTGTGGGTTTGATGCTGATCCTCAAAACAGCCAAGCACCTGTGGAGGTCAGCAGATTTGGTTGCATGTGTTGACATTGTATGCAAAACGCACTAAGAAACAGCACCCCGTGCTTGCCTGGGAAGTAATCGCGACTTGCCAGTCCGATGGCAGCAAAGGCTGCTCGGCGCGGAAATGCCTCCGGCCACCAATTCATCTCTCCTGTTGCGACACGCATATAAACAGATAGAGAATGGCATTGCGAAGCTAATCATGTCGTTGAGACAGTGCAGTACAATCGACAAAAGAGGGCCTAACCTGCTAGCGACACCGTTGTGAGATGTAGAGCCCAATGGTAGAAGAATTACATGCAGCGGATCAAAGACGGTGCCAAAAAGTGAATTGCGGGGCCAATGGCGGGGGTGACCAGCAGCGTTGACAGCCACAATTACCTACATGTTTGCACTGTACTTGGTAAAATGTGTTTACAGCGATACGAATTGAATTTGATTGCAATCGCCTGCGGCATGACGACAGCAATGTTCCGAGGTGTCGCGTAAGCATTGCCTATGCCGGCAAATGTCTACTAAGTCTGACCTACTTGGGTGGATCAATGCAAGCCTGGGCCTGCAGCTGCAGCGGCTGGAGCAGGTCAGTTGCCGTGACTCGCCGTGACTCGCACGCAGGGTATGGCATCCGAACCCTGTTGTCCTACATCGTTCGTAGCTCGCTAATGGAGCGGTGCTGTGCCAGTTGCTGGATGCATACTTGGGTAATGTGCCAATGCACAAGGTGGGCTGAGCGCCGTCCAAGGCTTGTGAAGACTTGTGTACAGGCCGCGCTTTGGACCCTTGTGTGCCTGCGGCCTCCCCATGCATCCAGGTCAACTTCTTTGCCAGGGAGGACTACGAGACAATCACAAACTGGAAAGTGCTCCAAGCCACCTTCACCACCCACAACATCTCCAAGGCAAGAGGCAGGCTCCCAACGTGACTGACAGCGACCAGTATTTGCTCAGCGACTGTGTTTGCCTAGCAGGAGCTGGACATTGGGCGTCTCAGCAGGGGGGCGCCAGCAGAGAGCCTGGAGCTGATGCAGTGGCTGGCCAAGCATCTAAAACGTAAGCTGTGGGGCACTGGGGCCGGGCAGCTGCTGCTGCAACCCCTGGTCACACACCTGCACCCAGCGCACCAAGCAATCAACCAGGACGCAGCAGCAGCATCAGAAGCGAAAGCAGAAGCGTCATGCTCAACATCAGCTATGTTTATCCCAGCCTTCCCTCCTTGACCCATGCAAGTCACAGCCAGGCCCAGCCTGACTTTGTATATCTAGGGTTAGCAGGGCATGGGAAAGGGAGGAGGGACCAGAGGAGGTTTTGAGTGCCATCTGCCCGGCCCAGGGGTGCTGCGCCTGACCTGGGTGTGCAGGTGAATGTGCGGCCTCTGTCAGGAGCCCCTGCCCCTGAAGCCCCTGAGGCTCCTGCCCATGCCTTGTGCCATGTGGCGCAGGCCAGGGCGTAGCACATGGCTATGACGCGGCTGCCCGCCGTGCGCTGTCGGTCAGAGGTGGCACCCGGGAGGTCGCCTGCCCCAGCGCTTGCGGGGAGATGGCAGGCTTTGGGCGGCCTGGCGACTGTGAGCGCCATCTCAGAGCAGCAGCAGCAGCAGCAGTAGGGGGAGCAGCAGCAGGCAGGCGTCAATGCAGTAAAGCTTTGTAGTGTGCTTGCATCGTGTCGCTGGCAGCAGTCGCAGCTGGCAGTGTCAGGGGAGGAGCAGCAGCAGCACCTTGGCTTGTTGAGCACCAGGACATGTTTGAGGATCCCTGCCGTCTCAATGGAATTGTTTCGCTGAACCCTGGCGAGTCGACAAGTCTGCCTGCCGTGGCTGGTCAAAGCCGTGCTCTGCCATCTCACTGCCCTGCGCTCACTCGGCCTGCCTGATCGCAGCTCGTGGGCCCGGGGGCGTGCCAGGCGTCGCGGAGCCCACTGTCAGCAGCACCAGCGCCTCCTCCACTCGGGCCCGCACCGCCTACCAGCCTACCAGTGCGTCCTGTCCTGTGGCCCCCTCGCCCCACCCTGCCCCAGCTCTGCTGACTGCATGTGACAGCAGTAGCAGCAGCAGCGCATCGTGACGGCGCTGCTGACTACGGTTGCATCTGCTGCCTGGCACTTGTTGCTGCTTCCTGCCAAACTCACCTGCTTATCCTTCTTCCTCTGGCTGCAATGGCTGTAATGGCTGCAATGGCTGCTCCCTTCACTTATTTCCTGACTGCCCCTGGTGCTGCCAGGCATGGGGCGTATTGACGTGTCGCATGTGACCAGCAAGTGGAAAGAAGGGCTGGCAGCGCCCTGTGTGTCACCTGGGTGAGCTGGGCAACAAAGAGAGGGGAGGGCTAGAGAGAGGGGAGGGCCAAAGATTGAGGCACACTTGCAGCCACTGCAGGGCCACCACAGGCTGAGCAGCAGCAGCAGCAGCAGCACCAGCAAGCGACTGGCAGCCTCATTGGCAAACCAGGTTTGAGGCTGGAACACCTTCAAATCAACCTCACAATGTGCTGGTCCTCCTTTCTCACTGGCCGCTCATACTCACCCTACCCTCCTATATGTACTGCCAGCCGAGCGGATACTACCTTGTCCCCTACCTCGTCCACCTAGATCACCACCTGCCCCCAGCCTTTGCTCCGTGCTTCTTGCCCCTGCACCAAGCTGTACCCTGCCGCCTGACCCTCACCCTCACCCTCACCCTCACCCTCACCCTCACCCTCACCCTCACCCTCACCCTCACCCTCACCCTCACCCTCACCCTCACCCTCACCCTCACCCTCACCCTCACCCTCACCCTCACCCTCACCCTCACCCTCACCCTCACCCTCACCCTCACCCTCACCCTCACCCTCACCCTCACCCTCACCCTCGCCCTCGCCCTCGCCCTCGCCCTCGCCCTCGCCCTCCCCTCCCCTCGCCCTCGCCCTCCCCTCGCCCTCGCCCTCGCCCTCGCCCCCCTCGCCCTCGCCCTCGCCCTCGCCCTCGCCCTCGCCCTCGCCCCTCGCCCTCGCCCTCGCCCTCGCCCTCGCCCCTCGCCCTCGCCCTCGCCCTCGCCCTCGCCCTCGCCCTCGCCCTCGCCCTCGCCCTCGCCCTCGCCCTCGCCCTCGCCCTCGCCCTCGCCCTCGCCCTCGCCCTCGCCCTCGCCCTCGCCCTCGCCCTCGCCCTCACCCTCACCCTGACCCCGACCCCGACCCCACCCTCACCCTCACCCTCACCCTCACCCCGACCCCGACCCCGACCCTGACCCTGACCCTGGCCTTGCCCCTGCAGCAGCCGGCGCCGCCCCTTTGCCTCCGTCCCCTTGGTGTCCGGCAGCAGCGCCAGCAGCCCCACCTCCAGCCACCACCCCTCACACCTGACAGACCCCGCCCACTGGGACCTGCCCTCTCAAGGAGCGGCAGAAGGGGTGGGGACCGGGCTGCTGCCGGGCCCCGACCCCGACCCAGGACTGCATGGCCTGCAGGGGGCAGGGGGGGGTGCAGGGGGCAGGGGCCGCAGGGTCACTGCCCAGGGGCTGGGAGGCTGGGTGCCGGGTGGGGTGCCGGAGCAGGAGGTGGACGGCCCTTGGCACCCAGACATCCCTCAGGGGCTCCGGCCCAGCCAGCTTAGAAGCAGCACCTGGGGGGGGGAGGGGACGGGAGAGGGGGAGGGGGGGGGCCAAGCGGAGGCAGCTTTTGGTGCAGGGCCAAGGGGGGGGCCGGTAGACCAGACAGGGGGCAGCTGCCCAGCGGGTCGACGGCAGCTCCTGCCGCAGCAGGGGCAGCAGGGCCAGCAGGGCGCAGGGGCAGCAGGGGCAGCAGGGGCAGCAGGGGCAGCAGCAGCAGGGTGAGGTGGAGGCAGACATAGCGGGCGGGTGGCTTGAGGCCAGTCCTGTGAAGGCTGAGGAGCAGCTGGTGTACGGGATGGTGGCTGGTGAACAGGCAAGTGCTGCGCCTGCTGGGCTTCGGGGCAGGGTCTGGTGCAGCAGGGCTGCTGCTGCCCCTGCCGCTGCCCCTGCCGCTGCCCCAGCCTCAGGTTCCCCACTCAGTGTCACTCAGTGCCCATGGGGGTTGGGGGTTGGGGTGGCAGAAGGGCTGGCTGAGTACCTGCTGTGCTCTCTGTACTCCCTACCACCTCCCACTGCTCCTCTGTGCACAAGTGGCTCCTGCACCCCGCACCCCACCTCGCCCTGATCCCCACACCCCACCTCTACTTGCACCCTCCACCTTGCCCTGGACCCTGCCTCAAGCCCCAATGCCGCCCTGCAGGCTGAGCTGCTCGACCTGCCGGACTTGAACCCCTCACCTCATTCACACACGCAGACACAGCCGTCCTCCCCCTCAAACACCAGGATGCATCCAGCAGCAGCAGCAGCAGCTGAGCCCCCCCTTGACAGCCCCACCCAGCAAGCGCGTGGGTTAGACCCCCCCTCACCTCCCCACAGCCCCAGACCCTACACCCCAGCAGCAGCAGCAGGCGCCTCCTCCCCGCCTGACTCCAATCAACAGGGTAATGGGCAGGTGGCAGCCCAGGGCGTGGCCCAGGAGGGGCAAGAGGGCACCGCCAGCCCTGCCGCCGCCCCGCCCTGCCCCACCTCCACAGCCCCAGAAGGCTCACCCTCCACCCCCTGTTCCTCCCCATCCACGTCATCCCCCGCCGCCTCTGCCGCCCCCCCAAGCCCCCACTCCTCCCCCCCATCGCCCCAGGAAGCCAGTCAGGCCAGCCCCTCAGCCTCCCCCCCACAGCCCTCTGCCCTCAACACCACTGGGCCAGCAGCCAAGCCGCTGCGCTCAAGCGGCAGCAGGATCGGTAAAGGGCCAGGTGGGGGTGCTGCTGCCGCCTCAGTCCCCACCCCACCTGGCCCCAGCGTGGCTGCTGCTGTCACTCAAGCCTCTTGTCCCCCAACCACCAGTGTGGTGAAGCACAGCAAGCCAACCGCAGCAACTGCCTTGGCCCCAGGCACAGCGCCGCCAGCAGCCAGTAGGGCGGCTGCAGCTGGCCCTAAGGGTACCCTGGCAGCAGCCAGCAGCACTGCAGGCACTCGCCTGACCAGCAGGAACAGTGCTGGGGCACAAAGCGGACAGACGGTGCAGGTTGCAAGCTCAGGGGCGGCATCGGGTGCTAAGGCGGGTGCTAGAGCAGAGGGGGGGGCGCGTGCACCAGCAAAGACAGGGGCGGGGACAGGGGCAGGAGCAGCAGCAAAGGGGGGGACAGTGACGGGGGGAGGGACAGGAGCGAAGGCAGGGACGGGTGCGGGTACACTGGCAGGGGCAGGGGTGAAGGCAGGGGCAGCAGCAGAGGGAGGGGCGGGGACAGCGCATCCAGTCGCTGCTACTACAGCGAAGGCTGCAGCCCGGCCTGCCACCGCCGGCACGCATGCACAAGCGACGTCAGCAACGGCGGGCGCCCCGCTGCCTAACCGCGCAAGCGTGGGGAGAGGGCCTTCAACAGCTGTGCCCTCGAGCACTGCGAGTGGGCTGGCCAGGACAGCCTCGCTGGGCTCGAAAACCTCACTCCCACACTCTCACTCAAAAGATGTGGGCGCCAGCTCCAGCAAGCCCGCGAACGGCGGCAGCAGCCAGACCCCATCAGCGAAGCCCAACAGCAGCGTTGGCAATGGCAGCCAGTCGGTCGCAGCCAGTGCCAAGCGTGCATCTGGCCCAGCCGTCAAAGGTGCAAGTGCTGGCAACACGACCCGTGCTTCAACCCCTTCTGTACCCGAGCAGGCCAATGCAGCAGCAAACAATGCCAATAAACGCGCGCCTGTGTCCGCGTCAGCAACCGTATCGCAACGCGTCAACGCGCACGTCGCTTTGCCGGGTGCGGCGGGGCTGACCCCGGCGACGGCGCCCGGCCGCGGCGGTGAAGGCGACGTCAGCCACAGCGACCAGTGCGCTGATGAGGGGGTGACTGGGAGTTCAAAGGAAGATGGTGTCCTCCATGCAACAGGCCCAGAGGCAGGGCCTTGCCTTGCAGGTTCACAGCAGCCAGAGCTGCCAGCACGAGAAGCTGAAGGGGAAGGCCTCAATGGCACTCTCTCGGTGGGCCTGGTCAGCGCCAGTCATCAGGTGCTGACTTCAACTACCCCCCAGCCAGCTCCACTGCGGCCAGGCCAGGAGGTCGACCATGTGGAGGCTGGGCAGGCGGCCGGGCAGCAGCCAGAGGGTGATAAAAGGGGGCTGCAGAATCAGGGCCAGGGCAGCCAGAGGGTGACGGAGCAGCTGGAAGGTGCGGAGCAGCTAAAGAGTGAGCAGGGGCGGCTGCAGGGTCACGGCCAGGGCCATGAGCAGTGGGAGCTAGTGCAAGAGCAGCAGGGGGAGGGTGGAGAGCAGCGGGGGCAACATGTGCATTTGCATCAACAGCAGCAGCAGGATGCGCTGCAGGCACAAGAGCAGCAGGGGGTGGGGCAGGTTGGGCTGGGGCCGCAGGGTGGGGCGCAGGAGGGAGGGGAGCGTGAAGAGCAAGAGAAGAGGCAGCGAGGGCAGCATGGGGGGGTTGAGTTCAAGGCTGGGGGCTCTTCCCCTGGCAGCAGGGCCTGTGTAGGGGTCAGTGCAAGGCCCTGCCTGGCTGATGCCAGCGCAAACACTGACCCGACTGCCCCAGAAGGGGGGCGGGGCGGCCAGGGCAGCCAGCGGCAGGCGAGTGGGGCGGTGGTGGAGCTGCTGCCGCCTGATGCAGCTGAGCTGCTGTCCAGCACCTGGGGCCTGACTGGAGCCAGGTGGGGGGAGGGCCGGGGTGATAAGGGAGGGACGGGTGCGGGGAGGGTGGGTTGTGTGTGGTTTGGCTGGCTCGGCTGTCCAGCTGCCTGATCAGGAGCGCTGTGTGGCTGGTGGCGAGGGCTGGGAGTATGACTCAGGCCAGGGATGGGCTTCATAGCTGTGGCCGTGGCAGCTGAGCACAGCCTGCTGCTAGTGTGGTGCTTGGGTGCAAGCAGGGCTGCGTGCTGCCACCTTGCCTGCCTGCCCGCCCTGCCCTGCCTGCCTGGCCCCAGGTGGCTGGCAGTGAGCAGCCTGCAGGCCATGGGGGCGGCGCTGGACACGGCTGAGCAGGCGGTGGAGGTGGTGTCGCACGCCTGCTCAGGCCTGACCAGCCTGCTGGCCGCACCCCCTCCCCCTGTCCTGGCGGCTGTGCAGGCAAGTGGGGCCGCCTGCCTGCCTGCTGCCTGGCAGTGTTGAGAGGGAAAGGCTTGCCAGGCTTGGAGGGGGGCTGCATGGAAGTGGTTGTCTGGAGGAGAAGGGGGGGGAGGAGGAGGGGGGACGAGGGGGGGGGAGGAGGGCTGGGGAGGAGGGCTGGGGAGGAGGAGGGGGGAGCAGCCCTGGGGGTGTGACGAGGTGACGAGGCTTGGAGGTGACGAGGCTGAGTCACTGCGGTGCATCCCTGGGAACAGAGCAAGGGGAGGGCAGACGCCCGCTTGCTGCCTCTACTTCCATCCCTGCCTTCAGCTGTGCCCTGACCTGCCTGTCAGCGCACCTGGCCTGACCACCCCTGCTGACAGCCTCCCTGCCGCCAGCCTGCCTTGCCCCGCTCCTCCGCCCTGCCCCACCCCCTGCCCTCGCCCACCTCCTACCCCCCTCAGGGCCTCAGTCGTGGCAAGCTGAGCAGCAGCCAGGACGCCGTGGCCACCCTGCTGCGCCACACGCGGCTTCTGGTGGCTGACGTGGCGGCCCACAGCGCACAGCGGAGGGCCAGTGCCAGCGCTCCGGCGAGCCCCGCAGCTGCAGGCCCCAGGACCAGCCAGGCAGGGGCAGCAGGCGAGGGGGCAGAGCAGGGAGCAGCAGGTCAGCAAGCGCTGCAGCCAGAGGTGGGTGCACTGTCTGTCCCCGCCTGCCCTGCCCGCCCCTGCCTACCCTGCCTGCCCCTTCCTGCCCTGCCCACTCCTGCTTTACCTGCTCTGCCCTGCCCACTCCTGCCTACTGCCCTCTCACAGCCTGCCCCCACCTGCCCCTCCCAGCCCTGCCCTGGCCGGCCTCTGCCTGCCTGCAATAGATTGCCCTCATCTTCCTTCCTGACTTGCTGTAGTGTGTCTGGGTGCAGGAGCAGCAGCGGGTGTATGCTCGCCGCGCCCGCAGCCTTGCAGCCCTGCTGGCAGAGCAGGAGGCTGGCTTTGCCCTGCTCACTCACAAGCTGGCGGCCTGGCTGCAGCAGCAGCAGCAGCAGCAGGAGGGTGCAGACGGGCCGGCCCAATTCTCTAACCCCTCACAAGAGGCAGCAGGGCATCAGGCGGGGCAGGCAGGGCCAGGGCTGCAGGAGGTGCTGGGTGGTGAGCAGCTGGGTGCTGCACTGAGGGCGGTGGGGGCGGCGCAGTTCACACTGGTGCAGGGCATCCACAGGTGAGACTGCGGGGGAGGGGGGACACTGCAGGGGGGAGCTTGCATGCTATGTTGAAGATAGGGGTCAGAGCTTCACCTAAGTCCCTACAATTTGCTAGAAATCCATTGCCTGGCAGCTGTGTTAACACCCTCATCAACCCCTGCACCCTCCCCGGCACCCTCCCAACCAGCCAGCCTGGAACACACCCCTCCAGCCCCTCCCCCACGCGTCCAGCCTGCCCTGCCCTACCCTCACCCAGCCTTGCCTCGCCGACCATCCAGCACCTGCCACAAACCTGCCTGCCCTGACCCGCCCGCACCCAGCCCCACTCGACCCCTCCCTGCTCCACCTTGCCCCGCCCCGTCCCCTCCTCCCCTGCCTGGCTCCACCCTGCTGCCTGCCCTGCACTGACCCTGGCAGGGAGATCAGCCGCCTCACCACCCTGGTGCTGCAGCCTGGTGGCAGCGGGGGCGCGGGGGAGGCAGGCAGCTGCGACCCCACCCTGCCCTCAGCCGCCCCCAGCACCCCCCCGCCAGCGGGCAAACAGCACAGCAACGGGGGGACGCCTGGAGGGAGGCAGGCCAGAGGCAGTGAGGCGGGCCCGGCAGCCAGCCAGGCGCAGGGGCAGGGGCAGGCAGGGGGTGCAGGGGTGGTGGAGGGCAGGGCGGGACGCGGCAGGTCGTCAGGGTCCAGATCATTCAAGCTGGGCGACTTCCAACTAAAGCAGCTGCGTAATGGAGATGTGTACAAGGTGTGAACTGTTGCCCTGCCCCAGACAACAAGGCCGGGGATCAAGGGCCTGGCATCGGCAGCCTCACCTGCTCGTCCCTGCCCCCTGACCTCCCCCCTGACCTGTCTGCCTGTTTATGCCTGCTGCCTGACCTTATCCCTCATACACCCGCAGCCCTGCTTGCTAGCTGCAACTGACCGCCATTTCCCTAGCCTGCCTACCTGCCTCGCCAGCCTGCCTCTCTACCCAACTTGCCTGCTTTCCTCCACTGCCTGTTATCCTCCCCTGCCTCCCCTGCCTGCCTGCCTGCCTACTTCCCTCCTCCCCTTGCTGCCCTGGACAGGGATGCTACTCAGGTTCTCGCAAAGAGGGTGATGGCGTTTACCAGTTCGTGAATGGCGACGTGTTCGAGGGCGAGTTCAGGCACGACCGCATGGACGGGGCAGGCGTGTACACCTTCAGGTCCGCCAACCACAGCAGGCCTGGCAGGGGATGACCTGCCCCTCACACTCTGCTGCCGATATTGCCCTGCTGCTGCTGCCCATGCCCGTTGTCCTGCTGCTCCTCCCCTTGCTTTTGCACCACAGCACTACCTGCTGTTACTGTTGTTACTGTTGTCAGCAATGTATATAGCGCACACTATAAAATGCTTCAGAAATCTTGCTTAAAATTCGTTACTTAGACTTATTGACCTGAGCTATGTGTGACCTGAGCTTTGTTGGTTTTAGCCATGCATCAGGCATTTGTGCAGAATCAAAAGAAGTCACAGTGTGCACCTGGTGCTGCAGCCACGAGGGGCGGTACGAGGGCCACTGGCGGGGCGCAGTGTACGCAGGAGCAGGCAGCGAGACCTTTGCCAAGGGCTCCACCTACCATGGCCAGTACTCAGGCGGATTGCGTAACGGCTGGAGCGTGTGCAGGTGCGCATGGGTGAAAGCAGGGGAAGCCATGCAAGTGTAACAGCTCCCCGCCACCCTTGCTCTGATGTGCCTGCCCGTCCCGTGATGCCTGCCCGTCCCGCCACGCTCCATAACTCCTCTCCTGTGATGCTCCTGATGCCTGCCAGCCTCTTCCCCCTCACCTCCCTTCACCTCCCTGCCTCCCCGGCTTGCTGCCACCCTCAGGCATGGGCGCTGCACCCCTGCTGCCTGCTGCAGGTTCTACAACGGGGACTACTATGAGGGTCAGTGGCAGCAGGGGCTGAGGGACGGGCGAGGCATGCAGCAGGTGAGCTGCCTGACGAGGGCAGGGCCGGGGTCAGGGTCGGGTGGGGCGGAGCCCACAGTGCAAACAGCGCATTGGAGCCCCACCTGCACCCCTCCCCTCCCCTCCCTCCCCTCCCCTCCTCTGTCCCCAGCCTCAGGACCAAGGCGCCTTAGTTGACCCTCTACGGCTCTCCTCCTCCTGCTGCCAGTTCTCACTCCTCCTGCCTGCACCGGTCTGCCCTCCACCCCCCACCGCACTGACAGGGGTGCAGGAGCCAGGGGTCACACACTGCTGCGTGTGAGTGAGTGATGCCAGTGCCTGCTGATGCCGGCTGCCTGTGACTGTGTGCCCTGCACCCCCACCCCACTGCCTGCTGATGCCGGCTGCTTGTGCTGTGCGCAGTGCACTGATGACAGCAACTACGTGGGCGACTACGTGCGGGGCAAGCGCCATGGCCATGGCGTGTACGCCTTCCCCAACGGAGACTCTTACGCAGGCAGGTCATCAGGCCGGCAGGGCAGCTGCCCCAGTGCCCGGCCTGCCCTGCCCCTCTGCTCACGCCCCAGCCTGAGCCTCGTCAGGAACAGAGTTGAGATGGTGGCGGCGGCGGCCGGTGCTGGTGCTGGCCTCCCTCATCATGTCCCGAGGGTGTGCCTGCCCTGAACTGTGGCCAGCCCCTCCTCACTGTGTGTGGCTCGCCACCTCTGCTAGCACCCCTCTGGGGTCAAGCACTGTGCTCCCTGGGCTGCTCCCTGGGCTGCAGCAGTCCTGCCCCAGCAGTGGGGCGTCGCCACCAGCTGCCTGTTGAGCTGTGGCGCCCCTGGCCCCGCCTGTGTGTACTGCCGTGGGGCCCTGCAGGGCTGGCCTGGCTGGAGGCAGCAAGGCAGGGCCTGCCTGGTAGTGCCTGGCTCCAGTCGACTGGGCGGCTGTCTGCTCAGTGGCCTGGCCCTGGCTCTGGCATCCCTGACCCAGGCCGGCCTGCCCTGCCTGGCTGTTCAAGTTGCTGCTGGCTGCTGGCTGTTGCAGGGCAGTACCTGGACGACCTGCCTCACGGCCATGGCGTGTACTCCTTTGCTGCGGGGCAGCGCTACGAGGGGCAGTGGCATGCCGGCCGCAAGCATGGCTGGGCAGTGTACACAGTCAGCCCAGGTCAGGCGAGCCAGGGCAGCCCGCATGCTGCCGGGCCATACGGGCCTGCTGCCCACCCTGCCTGCCTTGCACCCAACTGCATCCTATCGTGTTCATGGTATCTGGTCACGCTGTTGAGGCTTGAGGGATGTTTACCACAAATATCTTGAGACCCACCCATACACCCCTCACTCTGAACTCTTGCTCAACTTGTTCACGCCTGCTAGGTGGCCCCTGAACCAGCTTCGCCTGACCTGCCTGCCACTGCCCCTGACGCTGCCCCTGTTCAGGCAGTGAGTGGGTGGCACTGTGGTCGGCCAGCAAGCCTCAGTGGGTCCAGCCGCTGGCCGCAGCCCGCCAGGCAGCAGCAGAGGCGCAGCAGCCACTGACCCAGCCGCACCCACCTCACCCAACCTCACAGCAGCAGCGACCTCAGCAGCAGGGGGTGAGGCAGGGCAAGGAGGGGAGGGGGAGGTGGCTAGCAGCACCCAGGCCACCCCTGATGCCCTGAGGGTGGAGGGCGGGGGGGCTGGCCAGGCTGGGCTGGGGGGGCTGGAGCAGCAGGCTGCTGCGGGTGAGGCGCTGGGGGGGCCTGCTGGGGCCTTCAAGGCAGCGCTGGAGGCACAACAAGAGGCAGCCAAGGTGTGAGGAAGCTGAGGGGAAGCTAGGGAAGCTGACAAGAAGCTGGGTGGGGTGGGGTGGGGGCTGAGGGGGGGCAGAAATGGAGGAGGTAAGGGAAGGTTGGGAACGGATGGAGAGAACTTGATGATGGTTTGGGCAAACATCCTGTACGGGGCAATGGCAGTAGGCAGTTGGCAGTAGGCAGTTGGCAGTAGGCAGGCTGACTATGCCAGCCAGGCTCATGGCCCTCACTGTCAGCATCCAGGTGTGGGCACTGGCCCACAGTGCTGCATGTGGGTCTCTTCGCCCTACTGGCTGCAGGCGTCAGAGGTGGCAGGGCAGCGTGCGCGGGAGCACTGGGATGCTGTAGGCCCGGTGCAGCCAGCCCTGCGCAGCGCTGTGGCGGCGGCTGAGAGGGCAGCGGCTGCAGCCCAGGCGGCGCGCACCAGGTGACCTGCAGGGCCCTGCCTGGGTTCAGGGCCACAGGGCTGGACTGGCAGGCCAGTTGGGGAGGGGAAGTGGGGCTGGGTGCGCATGTCCTGCTGCCTGCCGCGCTGCCTGCCATCATGTATGCTTGAAGCTGGCTGAAGGGCAGCAGCTACCTGCCTGGTGCTGTACATTACTGCTTCTACTCACTTGCTCCGCTGCTTACCTCACCTGGCTACAGCTGCTGCTTCTGCTCTCTACCTCTACCTTGTGTTGCCTGTGTTGCCTGTGCTGCTGTGTGTCAGGGCGCGTGAGCTGGCGCTGCGTCTGGACCTGGCAGTGGCGCTGATGCGCGAGGGGCAGCTCAACGTCAAGCAGCAGCAGGCAGCAGGGGAGGGAGGCAGTGCCCGGCACCGGCACCAGGACAGCGCTGCAGCAACTTGCAGCCTGAGCCCTGCGGCACTGCTGGATGGAAGCTAGCTCATTTGTCCTCCATGCTTCGTTCCGTGCATCTCTGGCCGTGTTCCTGCTCCTATACTCGGCCCTGTTCACTTTTCTCTGGCTGCCTGGCTTTCATGCTGTGGGCCAGGTTATGGAAAAGGGCCGTAAGACTGCGCATTGTCCCAGGGTGAAGGACTTTGCAGTTCAAGGAGCTTCACAGTTCACGGTTTGCGGATTTGCGAGTCTTTCACTTTCTACAATTCACGGTCATACTTTCAAGGTTGCGGTTCAGCACGCCTCGACACCTTCAGCGCATTGTGCCACAATGGAGTTGCTGGGCACTCTGTTACGTACCAGTAAAGAATGTGCTTGGCCTTGCGACGGACGACCCTAGGTTTGTTGTCATCGCCTTGATCACGGAGTGCAGCTCCAATGGTGGTGCCACTGTGGTGGGCTCACGGAACGGCGCGTCGTTCCGTAAGCTTTTTAAGCTGGACTACGAGCCGTCCGGTTTCACGGTGGATAGCGGGGGGCGCATCTGGCTCGCGCAAAAGAACGTCGTCAAGCGCTACACCGCGGAGGGCAAGATCATCCGCGGCGAGGGCTTTCGCATCCGCGCAAGCCGACACGGTGTCAGCAGTCGTGACCGCGCTGCATTGCCTTGGCGACAAGTAAGTGCAAGGGCGGGAAGAGGGGAGGGTAGATTGGGGCAAAGTAGGCAGGGCGGTGCTGCTGGCACTGCCTGACGCGCAGTGTGAGGAGGGGGAGGGAGTGTGTATGTGCTCACCCTAGAAAGCTGACCTCAGTACTCAGCCGAAACTTGACTTGTAAGAAGGGCCCAAAGGTGAAATGGGTACATTCCTGGCATGGCCGTTGGTGGGGTGCTTCAGTGGGTTTCATCTTCTGCAACATGGATCTTGCTTGTGGTTTGCTTGCAGGCTGTACATTTTGAGAAAGTCAGGTAGCAGACAAACAACAGATGGCCAAACCCGAGAGCAGTCAGTGCTGATGGAGTATGACATGGTGGATGGCAGCCTGAACGTGGTTGCGGAGCACCTCGCAGCAGACTGTCGCATAGCTGTGTTTCCCTGTGGAAGGGTACTCTTCATCAGCACCAGCCGCAGCCTATGCCAGCTGGACCTGGGCAGCAAGGAGGTCAAGGTGCTAGTCTCTGCCTTCCCCCACCCCTCAGCCAGCCTGTTTCCTGGTGAGAGTGGCGGCGCCCTGCTGGTCCCGGGCTGGTGGGGCCGCAGCCAGGTGCACTCCTGCACTTCAAAGGGTAGAGCTGACCCGCGTACCTCTTGGTTCGGGGGCTTGCCTGTGGTTGACAGCATGCTGGCTGTCAGCAGCAGCGGCGACATCCTGTTTTGGGTCAAGGACAAGAAGAACCCCCAGCTACTCGAGCTCTGCGCGCCTGCCAGCATCATCTGTGTACAAGAAGGGCACCACCACCAGCTTTGATGAGGTTATCTGGCTGGGAGGTGCGCTGTACTGGGATCGGGCACTGCCTCCTGAAGGCTGGTCGCTGGCCCTGATGTCATAGGCTGACCACATAGCTAAGCAGCAACCATGCCTCTCCCCTTGCACTGCGGCCGGCCTGCTGGTCCAGGAGGGGGACGAGCAGGCTGTGTTGTGCCATTCTGGGTGACTTTGTCCGCTCTGTGTTGCGCCTGGTTGCTGGTTAGGGATGTGCTACTACCACTGCTGTTAAGCCAAATTGCTTGACAAGCTTTATGAGTGGGCTAGGGCAGGGCCTGATGCCCGCAGTGTGGTGTTGAGTGGAGATGATTGGGAACAGTTGGAAACAGTTGGAAACAAGCATAGTCCCATGTACTGGCCACGGTGTTCAGGCCGTGAAGGGTGTAATGTAAAAGATATCATATGCTCCATCCTTCCGCCTACCTGTTGTCGCCGGTTGACAAGATGATAATGCACAGAGGGGGAAGCTGCTGGGAGCTGTGCTGGCACAGCAGCCCACAGCAGCCCACAGCACCTAGCTATAGTAGCTAGCGAGCACTCAGCTGCTCAGCTGCACCATATACCTGCAGCCCACCCACCCGCTGAGGGGTCGAGGTCAGGAGTCCCCAACATGGGGTTGGTAATCTTCATGCAAGTACTCGCACCAGAGTGCACCGATTCCGGTAGCGTTTGTTGCATTGGCACCTGCGAATTACTCCGCATCTACTGGCAAGCGGCGCGTTAATCCTTGCATCAGAGTCCATGCCGGCGCAAGCGAGCGCGAACACACCTCAACTGCTCACTATCGATTGTTCTTGTGGTGAGTAGCGGCACCAATGAGCGAACTGCGCCTGGCATTCAGCCGGAAGTACAATCACAGCACAGCCCGCCAGGCTCGCTCCGCGAGCCTTTTGTTGGTGCAGGCGGTGTTGGAGGGCCATCGTGGGGCTAGTAATGACTCGACATTGCAGCGAGGTGCGAATGGGTAGAGGTTTCTCTAGGCAGCCACACAGAAAAAGGAACCCCCTTGCACAAATCGGCATGTTGTGAGCTGACCACTCTGAGTTATTAGAATTTCGAGTCATTACTCTGTTCGTAACTCTACGACACAGCTGCTGGAATAGAAAGCACGGCAATCCATCAACCAGGCCCGCCTCCTCACCCTTTGCCCCCCCCTCCTGCTGCACCCCCCTGGCAGCAGCAGGCAGCTGGTGTGGGTGCCGCCCCTGACCTGCCCACCCCTCCTGCTGCACCCCCCTGGCAGCAGCAGGCAGCTGGTGTGGGTGCCGCCCCTGACCTGCCCACCCCTCCTGCTGCACCCCCCTGGCAGCAGCAGGCAGCTGGTGTGGGTGCCGCCCCTGACCTGCCCACCCCTCCTGCTGCACCCCCCTGGCAGCAGCAGGCAGCTGGTGTGGGTGCCGCCCCTGACCTGCCCCCCCCTCCTGCTGCACCCCCCTGGCAGCAGCAGGCAGCTGGTGTGGGTGCCGCCCCTGACCTGCCCCCCCCTCCTGCTGCACCCCCCTGGCAGCAGCAGGCAGCTGGTGTGGGTGCCGCCCCTGACCTGCCCCCCCCTCCTGCTGCACCCCCCTGGCAGCAGCAGGCAGCTGGTGTGGGTGCCGCCCCTGACCTGCCCACCCCTCCTGCTGCACCCCCCTGGCAGCAGCAGGCAGCAAGTGCTAGTGCAGCCCTAGGGTTGCTCACCCCTCCACTTGTTGCTGCACCTGAGGAGCAGCAGGGGACAACAACGGAGATGAGCACGAGCTCGACACGCAAGCGCAAGGCGGGCATGAGGGATCGGACCCAACCTACCCAGCAAGGTAACAAAGCAATGGCCTACACACCTTGTACTGCTCAGTTGCATCTGTTTGGCATGCCGTGATGACCGTTTTTTCTGCGGCGACTGTCCCTGACTGTTTGCAGGGGCTAATGGGCCACGTCGGTCGCGGCGGTCGATCGCGGCGAGGCCCGCATGAGCAATACACGCATGCATTTGAATGTTAATATATGAGCCGCCAGTGCGCTCAACACAATGCACGGGAATTAGTTATACACCATTCACCCCGTAGCTGACAGAGTGCTCTACCCAGGGATGTGCGTAGCATAATTAGAGACCACGTGGCTGGGACGCGGCGTCGTTTTGATTACCAGGGGTAGGTTTTCTGTTAGTTGGGGACACCTGAGTCGAGGGGGTGTTGGGTTACATAGGTGCTAGCAGGGCGCATGCCGTTTGCGTGCGTGTGCATTGTGGGAGACACAGGGGGAAGCGGAGGAGGGAAAGCAAGCCGGGCCAGTCCATGTGGATGTGGATGTCGCAGGTTTGGGATGGATGACTGGCAAAAGGCACTGGCATTCCTCGCGCAGTACACACCAAACTGCTATATTGCTACCGCTGCACGCCTGCCAGCAGTGTAGCAATGACTTCTGTACCTGACCCTGGGATAGGCAGAGGATGGGCGGGGAGGAAAGGGGAAGGAAGCCGGGGAGTGAGAACTCTGGGGTCAAGCACTGAGCTCCCTGTGCTGCTCCCTGGGCTGCAGCAGCCCTGACCCAGCAGAGGGGCGTCGCCACGAGCTGGCTGTAGAGCTGTGGTTCCCCTGGCCCCGCCTGTGTACTGCCATGGGGCCCTGCGGGCTGCCCTGGCTGGAGGCAGCAAGGCGACTGGGCGGCTGTCGCTCATTGCCCTGGCCCTGGCCCTGGCATCCCTGACCCAGGCCGGCCTGCTCTGCCTGGCTGTTGAAGTTGCTGCTGGCTGCTGGGTGTTGCAGGGCAGTACCTGGATGACCTGCCTCACGGCCATGGCGTGTACTCCTTTGCTGCGGGGCAGCGTTACGAGGGGCAGTGGCATGCCGGCCGCAAGCCGGCCGGGCAGTGTACACAGTCAGCCCAGGTTAGGCAGCCAGGGCAGCCCGCATGCTGCCGGGCCATACGGGCCTGCTGCCCACCCTGCCTGCCTTGCACCTAAATGCATCCTATCGTATTCATGGTATCTGTTCACGCTGTTGAGGCTTGAGGGATGTATCAAACAAATACTGAGACCCACCCATACACCCCTCACTCTGAACTCTTGCTCAACTGTTCACGCCTGCTAAGTGGCCCCTGAACCAGCTTCGCCTGACCTGCCTGACACTGCCCCTGACGCTGCCCCTGTTCAGGCAGTGAGTGGGTGGCACTGTGGTCGGCCAGCAAGCCTCAGTGGGTGCAGCCGCTGGCCGCAGCCCGCCAGGCAGCAGCAGAGGCAGCAGCCACTGACCCAGCCGCACCCACCTCACCCAACCTCACAGCAGCAGCGACCTCAGCAGCAGGGGGTGAGGCAGGGCAAGGAGGGGAGGGGGAGGTGGCTAGCAGCACCCAGGCCACCCCTGATGCCCTGAGGGTGGAGGGCGGGGGGGCTGGCCAGGCTGGGCTGGGGGGGCTGGAGCAGCAGGCTGCTGCGGGTGAGGCGCTGGGGGGACCTGCTGGGGCATTCAGGGCAGCGCTGGAGGCACAACAAGAGGCAGCCAAGGTGTGAGGAAGCTGAGGGGAAGCTGTGGAAGCTAAGGAGAAGCTGGGTGGGGTGGGGTGGGGGCGGAGGGAGGGCAGAGAAGGAGGAGTTGAGGGAAGGTTGGGAACGGATGGGGATAACTGATGGTTGTTTGGGCAAGAGCATCCTGTACGGGGCAATGGCAGTAGGCAGTTGGCAGTAGGCAGTTGGCAGTAGGCAGGCTGACTATGCCAGCCAGGCTCATGGCCCTCACTGTCAGCATCCAGGTGTGGGCACTGGCCCACAGTGCTGCATGTGGGTCCTGTTGCCCTACTGGCTGCAGGCGTCAGATGTGGCAGGGCAGCGTGCGCGGGAGCACTGGGATGCTGTAGGCCCGGTGCAGCCAGCCCTGCGCAGCGCTGTGGCGGCGGCTGAGAGGGCAGCGGCTGCAGCACAGGCAGCGCGCACCAGGTGACCTGCAGAGCCCTGCCTGGGCTCAGGGCCACAGGGCGGGACTGAAAGGCCAGCTGGGAGGGGAAGTGGGGCCGGGTGCGCATGCCCTGCTGCCTGCCCTGCTGCCTTGTATGCTTGAAGCTGGCTCAAGGCCGCAGCAGCTACCTGCCTGGTGCTGCTTAACCTCCTCTTGGTCTACCAGCTGCTGCCGCTGCTTCCAGCCCACACCAGGCAAGTACAGCTACTGCTGTTGCATCACCACCTCTACCTTGTGTTGCCTGTGTTGCCTGTGTGCGTGCCTGTGTGTCAGGGCGCGTGAGCTGGCGCTGCGTCTGGACTTGGCAGTGGCGCTGATGCGCGAGGGGCAGTTCAACGCCAAGCAGCAGCAGCCACAGGGGAGGGAGGCAGTGCCCGGCACCGGCACCAGGACAGCGCTGCAGCAACTTGCCGCTTGAGCCCTGCGGCACTGCTGGATGGAAGCTAGCTCATTTGTCCTCCATGCTTCGTTCCGTGCATTCTGGCCGTGTTCCTGCTCCTATACTCGGCCCATGTTCACTTTTCTCTGGCTGCCTGGCCTTCATGCTATGGGCCAGGTTATGGAAAAGGGCCGTAAGACTGCGCATTGTCCCAGGGTGAAGGATTTGCAGTTAAGGAGCTTCACAGTTCACGGTTTGCGAATTTGCACTTCCACTTTTTACAATTCACGGTCATACTTTCAAGTCGGTTCAGCACGCCTCCCTACACCAGGGGTACATGAGTTAAACGACTAGTTTAGGCGTTTAACTGCCTAAACTGCTCGGTGAACGACGACGTATTTAAGCTAGTTTATTTCTGAGTTAATCTGCTGGTTTAGGAATTAAACCAGGAGTTAAACTGAATCAGGCCGGGGTTTACCGAGGGGCTCGCCAAACCAGGTTTAACCATGGCAGCCAGTTTAACTGGTAGTTGAACTCCTGCTAAACTCGTTTCAGGCTCGTTTAGGATGTAACTGGTTTAGGATGTAGGCAGCAGGTTCAACCAGCAGGTAAACGACAAGGTAAACTAGCATCGTCATCTCCTAGCCTAGCTTGTATATGACAAGGCACAATCACAAGGCGATCACACGGCTACAGCAAACTCAACGCGCACAATGCACCCAGCTGCTCACAGCTGGTCCAAGCTGCCAACAACTAACTGGCTGTTGCCCATGACTGGCTGCTGCTGAGTGGCTCCAAAGCTCCAATGAAGCTTCCCCATACTTCCTGCAGAAAGGGCAAGTCAACAAACATGTAGCATATGCTCATAAGATGGTACGCTCACAACATGAACTCGGACTATGCAAGTTGGTGCCTTCTCTTTCTCTTGGTTGCACCAAGTTTAGCATTAAGGACCTCAGCTGCATGCGGCAGCGGCAACAGCAGTAGCAGCAAAGGCAACAGCAGCAGCGAAGGCAATACCAGCATCAGCCATAGCTACAACAGCGATGGCATTGTGGTGTGTGGGCATGGCATGGTTGGAGTGAACTGGGTTGGCAATAACTACAAGCGCCCGCTCCATGCTGCCTGCTCTAGGCTGCCCGCTCCAGGCTGTTACGCCAAGGGCTGCTGGGTGCCGTAGGGTAGGGGGGAGGAGAGGGGAGGAGGGTAGGTAGGTGCGGAAGTGGTGGTGGTGGGATGGGGCAGGGAAGGGGGAAGGGAGAAGGAGGCCAAGGGGGCGGGAGTGTTACCATCAGACCTGCAGCCAGCAAGAGGCATCCTTGCAGTAAGGCTGGGGACCACTCATGTGCAGGGGCTGGCCACTTACATATTTGCTTCATGTCATGCCTTGCTGATTTCTTGCTGGCTCCTTGTTGGTTGCTGCTCTACACCGCTACCACCTTCCTTGCAATCACAAAGCCATGCTACACCTGTCATGCTCTAGCTGTTGACAACTGCAAGCAAGCATCAGCCAGCAAGCAGAAGGTAATGCATGACCAGAACTAGGCAGGCTAGGCTGACACCACCAGAGCATGTGCACTCACCGAACTTCTTGAATGCCGCTCCAAGCGCCTCTTAGCTGCTGCTCTTGGCTGCTGCTCTTGCTTACTGCTCATGGCTGCAGGGGAGGGGAGGGGAGGGGAGGGGAGGGGAGGGGAGGGGAGGGGAGGGGAGGGGAGGGGAGGGGAGGGGAGGGGAGGGGAGGGGAGGGGAGGGGAGGGGAGGGGAGGGGAGGGGAGGGGAGGGGAGGGGAGGGGAGGGGAGGGGAGGGGAGGGGAGGGGAGGGGAGGGGAGGGGAGGGGAGGGGAGGGGAGGGGAGGGGAGGGGAGGGGAGGGGAGGGGAGGGGAGGGGAGGGGAGGGGCTTGGGAGGTGGTGGTGGTGCTTTGGGGGGAGGTGGGGGTGCTTGCTCCAGGCTGCAAGGTAGTGAGTGAGGTGAGTGTGGTTGTTGTGGAAGAGGGGGATAGGTGTGCCCAAAGAAAAGAAGTGCAGCAAAGAAATTCATGCAAGAAGTGCTCCTGGCTGCTCCTTGCTGCGCTGCCTAGCTACTTCCCTTGGCTGCACTTCCTGGCTCTTGCGCTATTGTGGTGCAGATTAACAAACGAGTAATGGGCATGTTAGACATGGGCAAGGTGCAAGGTGGAAGGTGCGGGGGCATCCTTCTAATCCTCTTCCTCATCGATCTCCGATGGGGCCCCGTCCTAGCAAACGACAAGTTGTTATCTCGCTAGCTAACTCACAGCGCACCTTTCACTTTGCTATTCTTCCTCTTGCTCCTTTGCTGGACCTTCGCGCATGTTTGCTATGGCTGGTCGCGCATGCTGTGAGCTTCAAGCCCGCTGGCAGGTGGCTGCTGGCAGGCGACGGCTTGCAGCTGCGATTTGCTGTTGGCTGCTCCTGGCTGCTCCTGGCTGCTCCTGGCTGCTATATGCATCATGCCAGTTTGGCGGGGCAGTCTCCTTTCCTTCGTGGTCCCTCAGCAGAAACCTTCGAGTGTGACATGCGAGTTGGCGCATCGGATGTGCACTGGCACCAAGGGCTTGAGGCTGTGACATAGCTTGCACAGGCACAAAACCTTGGGCTGGTTTGCTGTGCCTGGTTTGCCCCTTTTTCTGTGCATGATGATGCCACACTAGTTAAACTAGGTTCGTTCAACTCGACTAGATGGCCTTAAACTAGGTTAAGTCTGATAACTGACTAGTTTGGTCGTTTAACTCATGTACCCCTGGTGTAGGGCCTGACACCCTCAGCGCATTGTGCCACAATGGAGTTGCTGGGCACTTGTTACGTACCAGCAAAGAATGTGCTTGGCTTTGCGACGGACGACCCTAGGTTTGCTGTGGTCGCCTTAATTACGGAGTGCAACTCCAAGGGTGGTGCCACTGTGGTGGGCTCACTGGACGGCGCGTCTTTCCGTAAGCTTTTTAAGCTGGACTACGAGCCGTCCGGTTTCACGGTGGATAGCGGGGGGTGCTTCTGGCTTACGCAAAAGAACATCGTCAAGCGCTACACCGCGAAGGGCGAGATCATCCGCGGCGAGGGCTTTCGCATCCCGCAAGCCGACACGGTGTCAGCAGTCGTGACCGCGCTGCATTGCCTTGGCGACAAGTAAGTCCAAGGGCGGGAAGAGGGGAGGGTAGATTGGCGAAGTAGGCAGGGCGGTGCTTCTGGCACTGCCTGACGCGCAGTGTGAGGAGGGGGGGGGGAGTGTGTATGTGCTCACCCTAGAAAGCTGACCTCAGTACTCAGCCGAAACTTGACTTGTAAGAAGGGCCCAAAGGTGAAATGGGTACATTCCTGGCATGGCCGTTGGTGGGGTGCTTCAGTGGGTTTCATCTTCTGCAACATGGATCTTTGCTTGTGGTTTGCTTGCAGGCTGTACATTTTGAGAAAGTCAGGTAGCAGACAAACAACAGATGGCCAAACCCGAGAGCAGTCAGTGCTGATGGAGTATGACATGGTGGATGGTAGCCTGAGCGTGGTTGCGGAGCACCTCGCAGCAGACTGCCGCATAGCTGTGTTTCCCTGTGGAAGGGTATTCTTCATCAGCACCAGCCGCAGCCTATGCCAGCTGAACCTGGGCAGCAAGGAGGTCAAGGTGCTAGACTCTTCCTTCCCCCACCCCTCAGCCCGCCTGTTTCCTGGTGAGAGTGGCGGCGCCCTGCTGGTCCCGGGCTGGTGGGGCCGCAGCCAGGTGCACTCCTGCACTTCAAAGGGTAAGCTGGCCCCGCGTACCTCTTGGTTCGGGGGCTTGCCTGTGAATGACGGCATGCTGGCCGTGAACAGCAGCGGCGACATCCTGTTTTGGGTCAAGGACAAGAAGAACCCCCAGCTACTCGAGCTCATGCGGCTGCCAGCATCATCTGTGTACAAGAAGGGCACCATTACCAGCTTTGATGAGGTTATCTGGCTGGGAGGTGCGCTGTATGGGATCGGGCACTGCCTCCTGAAGGCTGGATACCTGGCCCTGATGTCATAGGCTGACCACATAGCTAAGCACCAACCATGCCTCTCCCCTTGCACTGCGGCCGGCCTGCTGGTCCAGGAGGGGGACGAGCAGGCTGTGTTGTGCCATTCTGGGTGACTTTGTCCGCTCTGTGTTGCGCCTGGTTGCTGGTTAGGGAAGTGCTACTACCACTGCTGTTAAGCCAAATTGCTTGACAAGCTTTATGAGTGGGCTAGGGCAGGGCCTGATGCCCGCAGTGTGGTGTTGAGTGGAGATGATTGGGAACAGTTGGAAACAGTTGGAAACAAGCATAGTCCCATGTACTGGCCACGGTGTTCAGGCCGTGAAGGGTGTAATGTAAAAGATATCATATGCTGCATCCTTCCGCCTACCTGTTGTCGCCGGTTGACAAGATGATAATGCACAGAGGGGGAAGCTGCTGGGAGCTGTGCTGGCACAGCAGCCCACAGCAGCCCACAGCACCTAGCTATAGTAGCTAGCGAGCACTCAGCTGCTCAGCTGCACCATATACCTGCAGCCCACCCACCCGCTGAGGGGTCGAGGTCAGGAGTCCCCAACATGGGGTTGGTAATCTTCATGCAAGTACTCGCACCAGAGTGCACCGATTCCGGTAGCGTTTGTTGCATTGGCACCTGCGAATTACTCCGCATCTACTGGCAAGCGGCGCGTTAATCCTGGCATCAGAGTCCATGCCGGCGCAAGCGAGCGCGAACACACCTCAACTGCTCACTATCGATTGTTCTTGTGGTGAGTAGCGGCACCAATGAGCGAACTGCGCCTGGCATTCAGCCGGAAGTACAATCACAGCACAGCCCGCCAGGCTCGCTCCGCGAGCCTTTTGTTGGTGCAGGCGGTGTTGGAGGGCCATCGTGGGGCTAGTAATGACTCGACATTGCAGCGAGGTGCGGATGGGTAGAGGTTTCTCTAGGCAGCCACACAGAAAAAGGGACCCCCTTGCACAAATCGGCATGTTGTGAGCTGACCACTCTGAGTTATTAGGATTTCGAGTCATTACTCTGTTCGTAACTCTACGACACAGCTGCTGGAATAGAAAGCACGGCAATCCATCAACAAGGCCCGCCTCCTCACCCTTTGCCCCCCCCTCCTGCTGCACCCCCCTGGCAGCAGCAGGCAGCTGGTGTGGGTGCCGCCCCTGACCTGCCCACCCCTCCTGCTGCACCCCCCTGGCAGCAGCAGGCAGCTGGTGTGGGTGCCGCCCCTGACCTGCCCACCCCTCCTGCTGCACCCCCCTGGCAGCAGCAGGCAGCTGGTGTGGGTGCCGCCCCTGACCTGCCCCCCCCTCCTGCTGCACCCCCCTGGCAGCAGCAGGCAGCTGGTGTGGGTGCCGCCCCTGACCTGCCCCCCCCTCCTGCTGCACCCCCCTGGCAGCAGCAGGCAGCTGGTGTGGGTGCCGCCCCTGACCTGCCCACCCCTCCTGCTGCACCCCCCTGGCAGCAGCAGGCAGCAAGTGCTAGTGCAGCCCTAGGGTTGCTCACCCCTCCACTTGTTGCTGCACCTGAGGAGCAGCAGGGGACAACAACGGAGATGAGCACGAGCTCGACACGCAAGCGCAAGGCGGGCATGAGGGATCGGACCCAACCTACCCAGCAAGGTAACAAAGCAATGGCCTACACACCTTGTACTGCTCAGTTGCATCTGTTTGGCATGCCGTGATGACCGTTTTTTCTGCGGCGACTGTCCCTGACTGTTTGCAGGGGCTAATGGGCCACGTCGGTCGCGGCGGTCGATCGCGGCGAGGCCCGCATGAGCAATACACGCATGCATTTGAATGTTAATATATGAGCCGCCAGTGCGCTCAACACAATGCACGGGAATTAGTTATACACCATTCACCCCGTAGCTGACAGAGTGCTCTACCCAGGGATGTGCGTAGCATAATTAGAGACCACGTGGCTGGGACGCGGCGTCGTTTTGATTACCAGGGGTAGGTTTTCTGTTAGTTGGGGACACCTGAGTCGAGGGGGTGTTGGGTTACATAGGTGCTAGCAGGGCGCATGCCGTTTGCGTGCGTGTGCATTGTGGGAGACACAGGGGGAAGCGGAGGAGGGAAAGCAAGCCGGGCCAGTCCATGTGGATGTGGATGTCGCAGGTTTGGGATGGATGACTGGCAAAAGGCACTGGCATTCCTCGCGCAGTACACACCAAACTGCTATATTGCTACCGCTGCACGCCTGCCAGCAGTGTAGCAATGACTTCTGTACCTGACCCTGGGATAGGCAGAGGATGGGCGGGGAGGAAAGGGGAAGGAAGCCGGGGAGTGAGAACTCTGGGGTCAAGCACTGAGCTCCCTGTGCTGCTCCCTGGGCTGCAGCAGCCCTGACCCAGCAGAGGGGCGTCGCCACGAGCTGGCTGTAGAGCTGTGGTTCCCCTGGCCCCGCCTGTGTACTGCCATGGGGCCCTGCGGGCTGCCCTGGCTGGAGGCAGCAAGGCGACTGGGCGGCTGTCGCTCATTGCCCTGGCCCTGGCCCTGGCATCCCTGACCCAGGCCGGCCTGCTCTGCCTGGCTGTTGAAGTTGCTGCTGGCTGCTGGGTGTTGCAGGGCAGTACCTGGATGACCTGCCTCACGGCCATGGCGTGTACTCCTTTGCTGCGGGGCAGCGTTACGAGGGGCAGTGGCATGCCGGCCGCAAGCCGGCCGGGCAGTGTACACAGTCAGCCCAGGTTAGGCAGCCAGGGCAGCCCGCATGCTGCCGGGCCATACGGGCCTGCTGCCCACCCTGCCTGCCTTGCACCTAAATGCATCCTATCGTATTCATGGTATCTGTTCACGCTGTTGAGGCTTGATGGATGTATCAAACAAATACTGAGACCCACCCATACACCCCTCACTCTGAACTCTTGCTCAACTGTTCACGCCTGCTAAGTGGCCCCTGAACCAGCTTCGCCTGACCTGCCTGACACTGCCCCTGACGCTGCCCCTGTTCAGGCAGTGAGTGGGTGGCACTGTGGTCGGCCAGCAAGCCTCAGTGGGTGCAGCCGCTGGCCGCAGCCCGCCAGGCAGCAGCAGAGGCAGCAGCCACTGACCCAGCCGCACCCACCTCACCCAACCTCACAGCAGCAGCGACCTCAGCAGCAGGGGGTGAGGCAGGGCAAGGAGGGGAGGGGGAGGTGGCTAGCAGCACCCAGGCCACCCCTGATGCCCTGAGGGTGGAGGGCGGGGGGGCTGGCCAGGCTGGGCTGGGGGGGCTGGAGCAGCAGGCTGCTGCGGGTGAGGCGCTGGGGGGACCTGCTGGGGCATTCAGGGCAGCGCTGGAGGCACAACAAGAGGCAGCCAAGGTGTGAGGAAGCTGAGGGGAAGCTGTGGAAGCTAAGGAGAAGCTGGGTGGGGTGGGGTGGGTTGGGGGTGGAGGGAAGAGAGGAGAGAGGGAGGTGAGGGAAGGTTGTGAGCGGATGGGGAGAACTTATGGTGGTTGGGGCAAGAGCATCCTGTATGGGGCAATGGCAGTTGGCAGTAGGCAGTTGGCAGTAGGCAGTTGGCAGTAGGCAGGCTGACTGTCAGCAAGGGCTCATGGCCCTCACTGTCAGCATCCAGGTGTGGGCACTGGCCCACAGTGCTGCATGTGGGTCTTATTTCTAGGGAGCGACCGCCAAACTAGAAGTCTAAAATAAGTTTCTAGCCTAGAGTTCTAGGTTTTCGAGCCATTTTTTCCCTCTTACCTAGAATTCTAGGCTTTTCTAGAAATCCGAGCCACCTAGAATTCTATGGGCGTACCCTACTTATTTCCCTACTGGCTGCAGGCGTCAGAGGTGGCAGGGCAGCGTGCGCGGGAGCACTGGGATGCTGTAGGCCCGGTGCAGCCAGCCCTGCGCAGCGCTGTGGCGGCGGCTGAGAGGGCAGCGGCTGCAGCACAGGCGGCGCGCACCAGGTGACCTGCAGGGCCCTGCCTGTGTTCAGGGGCATAGGGCTGGGCTGGGAGGCCAGTTGGGGGTGAGGTGGGACCGGGCGCGCATGCCCTGCTGACTGCCATCAATGTATGCTTGAAGCTGGCTGACGGTTGCAGCAGCTACCTGCCTAGTGCTGTACACTGCTGCTTCACCTCACTCTGTCTACCGACAGCACCAGGGAGGTACTGCTACTGCTTCACTTCACCTCTACCAGCTGCTGGCGCGGCCTGTGTGTGCTGGCTGTGTTGCTGGTGTTGCCTGTGTGTGTATTGCTTGTGTTGCCTGTGTGCATGCATGTGTGTCAGGGCGCGCGAGCTGGCGCTGCGTTTGGACCTGGCAGTGGCGCTGATGCGTGAGGGGCAGCTTAACATCAAGCAGCAGCAGCAACAGCAGCAGCAGCAGGGGAGGGAGGCAGTGGCCGGCACCGGCACCAAGGCCGCGCCGCAGCACCCTACAGCCTAAGCCCTGCGGCATTGCCTCAAATGTACGGAGGCTAACTCGACTGTCCTCCATGCCTTGTTTAGTGTACTCTGGCCGTGTTCCTGCTCCTATACTCTGGCCGTGTTCCCTGTGCTCTGGCTGCCTGGCTTTCATGCTTTAGACCAGGGTCTTCTGGTTCACGCTTTGCTGATTTTTTTCATCACGTTCTACAATTCACGGTCATACTTTTCACGGGTCGCGGGAGTTGCGGTCAAGCACGCTCAACACCTTCAGCACATGTGTACCACAATGCAGTTGCTGGGCACCTGTCACGTACCGGCAAAGAGTGTGCTTGGCCTTGCAACGGACGACCCTAGGTTTGCTGTGGTCGCCTTAATTACGGAGTGCAACTCCAAGGGTGGTGCCACTGTGGTGGCCTCGCGGAACGGCTCGTCGTTCCGTACGCTTTTTAAGCTGGACTACGAACCGTCCGGGTTCACTGTGGATGGCAAGGGGTGCTTCTGGCTCGCGACAAAGAAGGTCGTCAAGCGCTACACCGCGGAGGGCAAGATCATCAACGGCAAGGGTTTTCGCATCTCAAAAAAGAAAGCGGGCCCTGAAACAGTCGTGACCGCGCTGCATTGCCTTGGCGACAAGTAAGTGCTAGGGCGGCAAGAGGGGAGGGCAGACTAGGGGACCAGCAGGATTAACGGTGTTGCTGGCGCTGCCTGGTGCTGAGTGGGAGGAGTGGTAGGGAGTGTGTATGTGTTCACCCCAGAAAGCGCAACCCTGGTACCCAGCCCCTGAGCTAAACTCCGTATGAAGAGCCCAGAAGGAACCTCGGAGTGGGAGGAGGGGGAGGGAGGGTGTGTATGCCTTACTACTGGATTTGTCTTGTCAAGCATGCATTTGCTTTTTGCTGATTTGCTTGCAGGCTGTATGTGTTGAAAAAGTCAACCAACAAGAAAACAACAGTCGGCCAAACCCAAGAGCAGTCAGTGCTAATGGAATGTCACATGGTGCATGGCAACCCTAAGGTGGTTGCAGAGCACCTCGCATCAGACTGTCGCATAGCCGTGTTTCCTCATGGCAAGATGTTGTTTATCAGCACCAGCCGCAGCCTATGCCAGCTGGATCTGGGCAGCAAGGAAGTCAAGGTGCTGGCTGCTGCCTTCCCCCACCCCTCAGCCAGCCTGTTTCCTGGTGAGAGTGGCGGCGCCCTGCTGGTCCCGGGCTGGTGGGGCCGCAGCCAAGTGCACTCCTGCTCTTCAGAGGGTAAGCTGGCTCGGCGTACCTCCTGGTTCTGGGGCTTGCCTGTGGTTGACAGCATGCTGGCCGTCAGCAGCTGCGGCGACATCCTGTTTTGGGTCAAGGACAAGGAGAACCCGCAGCTGCTGAAGCTCATGCGCCTTCCAGCACCATTTGTGTACAAGAAGGGCACCACTACCAGCCCTGAGGTCATCTGGCTGGAAGATGTGTTGAGGGAAATCCGGCGATGGCTCATGATGGCTGGGCGCCTGCTTCTGGTGCCTTAGGCCTTGCACTGCGGGGGCGAGGGAGTGTGTTGTGTCTTGCTGTGTGACTTTGGCCGTGGCTGTGCTACGCCTAAGACTGTCTTGATTGATGCTTAGAGGGCAAGGGCAGGGCCTGATGCTCACAGTATGGTGTTGGGTGGAGATGGTTGAAAACAATTGGAAACATATTTACAAGAACAATAGTTCCATGTATTGACGGTGTTGAGGCTGGAAGGGGTGCATGTTTAAAGATGTGCACTTTCCTTTCGCCTACCTGATGTTGATATCACTGCAGCCGGTAGGACAGGGGACTGGGGCCATTGTCTGCTCATCTGGTCAGCCCTAGCCCTACTGAGCTCCTGTTGAGCTGCAGCTATTCTAGCTATTGGTGGGTTCATGAAGCATGCAGTGTAACGTGCGGGGACGCAACGTCAGATGACCTTTTGACACAAGCTCGAAGGCCGGTCCAGTCGAGGCGGTGACTTCCGACTAGGGTGTTGGGTTACAGTGGTGTATTGCGAGAATGGCTAGAGCTTAGAACGGGGCTCCCTGGAATCGAACCAGTTGTACTCACGGACGCAATGTCCGCTAGTCTTTACCTGCCAAATCTCACTCTACACGTGTAACCCGCGTCCCGCGACGGCTCGCATTCACGAGACAGCCCAGACGACGCGAAGCGGCAATCACCTCCTGAGGTGTGCACTTTACATTCCTCCCCCTCCCAAGGGGCTTCCGTTCCGCCACGGGTGAAACCACGTGACTCGCATTGCCTACAGCATGCTGATTTAGCTACTGGGCAACCCAAAGGGCACACCAGGTCACAGCTCAGGGAGCGGTCAAAGACCATCGTGCCGACTAGACACAGGGAAACCATAACCACACAGGTAGTGACTGCACTCGTGACTGCACTCTTGACTGCACTTGTGACTGCACTCGTGACTGCACTCGTGACTGCACTAGCAGCTGACCAGAGGTACAAGCATGCTGAGAATGCCATAGTCCAGCAGCATACCAGCATGCATGGCCTAGGACTTACTTCAGGTTGTGAGCTGCATTGTACTCAGCCAGGATCTTGTCACAGCCAACCAAGTTGGAACGTGGCTCCCAAGTGTTGTGATGGGCATCATAGCCTTCCCACTGCACCAGGTACTCCTTGGCCTTTCCTGTATGCAGATGTCTGTGGTCCAGCAGACGCTCAACATAGTACACAGGCTCCTCATCAAGCCACTCAACAGGCGGAGGCATGAAGCCCACATCAGTGCCAGTGTAGGGTTTGATGAGTGACACATGGAACACAGGGTGAAGACGTGACATGGAGGCAGGCAGCTGCAGGTTCACTGCAACCTGACCAACCAATCCAAGCACCTTGAAGGGCCCCACAAAACGTGGGAGCAGCTTACGTGCTTTGCCTGGCTTCAACCTCATGTTCTTAGTGCTGAGCAGGACCATTTGACCCACCTTGTAATGCACCTCTCGACGGTCCTGGTTGGCATAGGCAGCTTGACGTTGCTGAGCAGCCTGCATGCACAGCTTGGCCTTAGCCACAGCCTCCTGCCACCAAGTGGCATAGGACAGGCCTTCAGGGCACCGCCCCTTGTCAGGTAGAGAGTGGAGCATAGGGGTAATGGGGGACTGTCCGGTGTTAACCAGGAACGGTGTAGACTTGATGGACTCTTGCCATGAGTTGTTCACAGCAAACTCAGCAAGTGACAGATAGTCAGGCCAATCAGCTTGGGTGGGAGAGATGTAATGACGTAGCATCTCTTCCAACACACGGTTGTACCTCTCAGTCTGGCCATCAGACTGAGGGTGATAGGAGGAAGACAGGGAACCCCTCATGCCCAGCACCTTCTGCACATGGTGCCAGAAAGTGTTGTGGAAATGGGGCCCACGGTCAGAGACCATGTCTTTTGGCAGGCCATGCAGTTTGAAGACATTGTCAACAAACAGACGGGCAAAGCCCTTGGCATTCATGCTCTCCTTGCAGGGCACAAAGTGCACCATCTTACTGAGCCTGTCAACAAAGACACAGATGGCATCAAACCCATGTGAAGCAGATGGCAGCTTGGTGATCAGGTCCATTGACACTGACTCCCAACGGTAATCTGGAATGGACAGTGGGTTAAGTAAGCCACCAGGCTTCAGTGTGGAGGACTTGTCACGCTGGCAGGCATCACAGGTAGTGACATAGTGCCTGACATCAGCACGCATGGTGTCCCAGTAGAACACACGTGACAGCCTCTCAAGGGTTTTGGTTATACCCACATGACCAGCATAGGCAGCATCATGCATTTCATGCAGAATGTACTCACGCAGTTCAGGGTCATTGGGAACCATCACTGTGCCCTTGCCAGTGCGCCGCCACAGGCCATGGTCGTCCATGTACATGCCAGACAGATCAGCTTCAGCAGTAAACGCAGGGTCAAGCCGGTAACCATGGACCAGGTGATCAGCCAGTTCCAATGGGTGGGCAGGAGCTGCAGGATAGTGCACTGAGGTGTCAGCAGCAGATGGGGCCTCAAGCTCAGGGAGCCTACTATGGTGAGCAGCAACAGGGTTATCAGACACTGTGGGCCGGGGGGCCAAAGCATCAACGGCAGTGGGGGCATTTGAGGGAGTACCCACAGGTGGAACCTGGGGCAGAGCCTGCGCCACACGCACTTCCCCCCTCTCCAAAGACTGTTTAGCTTGCCGCCGGGTGGTAACAACACACACCATGGCACAGTCCTGGGGTCCAGCAGGTATCCGGGACAGTGGGTCAGCAGGATTAGCATCACCTGGCAGGTACTGCAGGTCAAATGTAAACCGTGACAGAAACTCCATCCACCTAGCCTGACGTCTAGACAGCACCTTCTGGGTGGGCAGAGCACCCTCAAGGTAACACCTCCACTCCTTGCATGCAGTGATGAGGGCAAGAAGCTCTTGCTCACCAGTGGTGTAGTTACGCTCAGCAGAAGATAGTTTCTTGCTGAGGTATGCAAGGGGGTAGCCATCTTGCATCAGGACTGCTCCTACTCCTTGGAGTGAGGCATCACAGTAGACCTGGAAGGGCTGGGTGTGATCAGGTAGACGTAGCATGGGGACCTGGGCAACAGCAGCTTTGAGGGAAGCAAAGGCTTTCAGCTCATCAGCAGGCCAGTTCTGCCACAGAAACGAGTCACCAGCTTTGCCACACAGATCTGTGAGAGGTGCAGCTAGGACACTGAAATTATGCACAAATTTGCGCACAAAATTAGCAGCACCTAGGAATGACTGGAGCTGTTGCAGGGATTGAGGCACAGGCCAGGAAGAAATGCTCTTGATTTTCTCAGGGTCCACAGCAATTGCACCAGCAAAGATGACATGGCCAAGGAATTTCAGCGTGGTACGCATGAATTCACATTTGGACTGCTTGGCATAGAGCTTGTTGAGCCTCAGGAGGTCAAAGACCTTTCTGAGATGCTTCAAATGCTCGTCCACAGATTTGGACATGACCAAGATGTCATCCAGGTACACCAGGGCACACTGGTTCAGGACTGGTGCAAAGGCATCATTCATGACACGCTGGAATGTAGCAGGTGCATTGCAGAGCCCAAATGACAGTACCTTGAACTGGTAGTGGCCGTCAGGGGTCCTGAAGGCCGTCTTGGGCACATCTTCAGGGGTGATCCTGATCTGGTTGTAACCTGCTTGAAGGTCTAGGGAAGAAAACACAGTGCAACCTGACAGCTTGTCAAACAAGTCATCAATCCTGGGCAGTGGATACTGATCCCTGATGGTGATCTTGTTGAGCTGACGGTAATCAAGGCACATGCGTAACTCACCAGATTTCTTCTTGACAAACAGGATAGGAGCAGCAAAAGGACTGGAGCTTGGTTCTATCATGCCCTTGGCAAGTAGGTCCTGCACCTGCTTCTTCAGCTCAGCATGCTCTTCCTGGCTCATGCGGTATTGAGGTACCACAGAGGGTCGTGCATCAGGCACAAGGGGGATGGCATGGCCCACAGGACGCTCAGGTGGCAGAGATGTGATGGGTGCAAACACATCAGCATACTCATCCAGCAAAGCATTGAGTGCCTGGGACACACCTGGAGGTAGGTCAGGTTCAGCTGGAGCTGGATCAGGGGTACTGGAATTGTCCACAGTGATCAGGGCCAGGACACCTGTGCCTCCTTTTCGTAACCACCTGGCAGCAACTTTTGCAGAAGCCAGAGGGGGTTTTGCACGTAGAGCATTGACCAGGAAACAGGCAGGGTTGCTTACAGCAGACTGCCCTGACTGAGACACACCAGCAGAAGGACATGGCAGCACTACTGGCTCACTCTTGTCACAAGCTAGGCTGAGTGTCTTGTCCTGGTATGACATCACGGCCTCATGCTCATTCAACCAGTCATTCCCCAGCAGCACATCAAAGTCTGGCAAAAGGGAAGGCATGACATTGAGTTGGCAGGGTACTGTAACACCTGGCAATCTCAGCTCAGCCTTGACAAACTGGGAACAGCTCAACACAGTGTTGTTAGCAGCATGCCACTCTTGCATGTGCTTCAACATGTGGACAGGAACAGCATGTGCAGCAACAAATGATGCACTGACAAAGCTGTGGGTGGCACCAGTGTCACACAGACAGGGTGCTCATTCAAGTGACCAGCAAAGGCACATGAGCAGGTTCACACACAAGGCATGCCTCAGTGTATTCAGCACATGTGTAACATGACATGTGGTGTGACATGACATGCAGTCTGACATGACTTGACATGACATGCAGTCCACCATGTCAGCAACACAAACTACAATGGCAGCAGCAGCCATTGACAGGAGGGGAACCCTCACTATCATATGAGCTCATGGTATGACAACCAGGAGGTGTGAGAGGGTACCTGGCCAACTGCAAAACCCCATGTTGTGCCTGGGCCACATGGTGCATAACAGCAACCGGGCACCGTCAGGCAGGATGCACACCAGAGCCAGCAGCAGCCACAAGGGCCTTGTGGTTGGTGATGGTTGCACGAATGGCATCATCCACAGTGGGGGCCACAAGGGCATGCAGGTTCTTGGCAGCAGGACCACATTAAACCACACTGACCAACATGACATCTGTCATGCAGTCCAAGCCAAGCAGATATGAGGGCAGAGCAAGGACAGGGTCAAGGCCATGTGCAACACAATGTGCTACTGGGTCCTCCGGACAGTGCACGGCGGCCAGAGGCCGAACCGGCAGCAGTCCACCGCTCAGTCACGGGCAACCCGCGACATGAGTTGGAGTCATGACCAGCAGTGACAGTGGCAACAGCAGGCAGGGGTGCAGCAGCGGGGTGAACACCGGCATACCTTTCCCGGAGCAAGCGTGCGAGGGTTCGAAGTGCCCGCAGATATCGAGGCAACATCGCTCTGCACATCAAGCTTTTGCAGAGCGGCATACAAGTGTTGCAATGCACGCAATGCGTCCGACAGAGGCTTGGCAAGCAATGTCGAGACATGTGCGACAGCGATAGGCCTCCTAGCTGGTCTAGGGCTGACTGGGAGCGAAGCAACACCAGCAGCACGCTTAGCCGCAGGAGGACTCACCCTTGTACCGGCCGCGACCAGCGATTTGGGAGTCGAAGGACTGTCGAACTGGTCCAAGCCAATATCGACCAGCACATCTTTTCCATCGACCTGCAAAGCTCCTGCGAATGCAAAACTCCTGCAATTACCTCGCCCGGTTCCGGTGCCGCACCATATGCGGGACCCGTCTCCGCTGTAGCTACAACAGCTGCAGCTGGAGGAAGAACGCCAGAGGCGCCATTGGTCCTATTCGCCGAAGCGACACTTTGGGTAGTTGAAGGCATATTGACTGGACCGCGAGCTTAAATGCTCGGGGTCGGAAACCAGCTGTAACGTGCGGGGACGCAACGTCAGATGACCTTTTGACACAAGCTCGAAGGCCGGTCCAGTCGAGGCGGTGACTTCCGACTAGGGTGTTGGGTTACAGTGGTGTATTGCGAGAATGGCTAGAGCTTAGAACGGGGCTCCCTGGAATCGAACCAGTTGTACTCACGGACGCAATGTCCGCTAGTCTTTACCTGCCAAATCTCACTCTACACGTGTAACCCGCGTCCCGCGACGGCTCGCATTCACGAGACAGCCCAGACGACGCGAAGCGGCAATCACCTCCTGAGGTGTGCACTTTACATGCAGCCCACATGCAGCCCCATAAGGAAGTGGGGGGTGTGGGTGTCAGCAGGGTAAAGGCCGATTTGCCAGGATGGATGGGGGGAGACGCAGGGGAGCTGGGAGGGGAAGTGGGGCCGGGTGCGCATGCCCTGCTTCCTGCCTTGCTGACGGCTACTGATGTATGCATGAAGCTAGCTGAAGGTTGCAGCAGCTACCTGCCTGGTGCTGTACACTACTACTCCACCTCATTTTGTCTACCAGCTGCTTGTGTTGCCTAAAACCCACAGCACCAGCCAGGCTTATTGCTACTGCTACCGCTATACCTCACTTTGTCTAACAGCTGCTGGCACTGCCTACAGCGAGTTGCCTGTGTGCATGCATGTGTGTCAGGGCGCGTGAGCTGGCGCTGCGTCTGGACCTGGCAGTGGCGCTGATGCATGAGGGGCAGCTCAACATCAAGCAGCAGCAGCAGCAGCAGCAGGGGAGGGAGGCAGTGGCCGGCACCGGCACCAAGGCCGCGCCGCAGCACCCTACAGCCTGAGCCCTGCAGCATTGAAGATGTACACGTGTAATGTAGGGTACCCAGTGTAGGGTACACGTGCAGAGTGTGGGACGGAGCTAACTTGACTGCCGTCCTTGCCTTGTTCTGTATACTCCCATTGTGTTCGCTGTTCTCTGGCTGCCTGGCTTTCATGCGGTGGACCAGGTTGTGGAACAAGCCAGGTGACAAGCAAGGTGTGAGGTGCAGTGTCTGAGGGTTGTGGGTCTGATTGAAAGGCGGTTCACGGTTTGCGGGTCTACGGGTCTTTTTTCTTCCTATAATTCACGGTCATATTTTCACGGGTCGCGGGTGTTGCGGTTCAGCACGCCCGACATCTTTAGCGCATTGTACCGCAATGGAATCACTGGGCATCTGTAACGTACCAGCAAAGAAAGTGCTTGGCCTTGCGACAGACGACCCTAGGTTTGTTGTCATCGCCTTGATCACGGAATGCAACTCCACTGGTGGTGCAACAGTAGTGGGGTCGAGGGACGGCTTGTCATTCCGCAAGCTCTTCAAGCTAGACTATGAGCCGTCCGGGTTCACGGTAGATGGCGAGGGGTGCATCTGGCTCGCGCAGAGGAACGTCGTTAAGCGCTACATTGCGGAGGGTGAGAATGGGCGCACCCCCGCTACAGAGGGCAATATTATCCCGCCAGCCGACACGGTGTCAGCGGCCCCTGAAGCAGTCGTGACCGCTCTTCATTGCCTCGGCAACAAGTAAGTGCAAGGGCGGAAACAGGGGAGGGCAGATTGGGGCAAAGTAGGCAGGGCGGTGCTGCTGGCGCTGCCTGGTGCGGAGTGGTGAGGAGAGAGGGTGTGAGAGAGGGTGTGAGTGCTAAATCTACAGTGCTCATCCCTGGCACCCAGCCCCTGCACTTGACTCTGCGGGAAGGGCCCGGGAGATGCAATGGGTGCCCTTTTGTCATGGCTTTTTCTGGTGCCTGGCTTTGTCTCATTGAGCCTGCTCATGGAGCCTACTCATGGTGCTGTGCTTACGATTTGCTTGCAGGCTGTACGTATTGAAAAAGTCAGGCAACAAGAAGACAGCAGTTGGCCCAAACCAACAGCAGTCGGTGCTGCTGGAGCATGACATGATGGATGGCAGCCTGAGGGTGGTTGCGGAGCACCTCGCAAGTGACTGCCGCATAGCCGTGTTTCCCAGTGGCAGGGTACTCTACTTTACCACCAGCCACAGCCTATGCCAGCTGGACCTGGGCAGCAAGGAAGTCAAGGTGCTAGACTCTTCCTTCCCCCACCCCTCAGCCAGCCTGTTTCCTGGTGAGAGTGGCGGCGCCCTGCTGGGCCCGGGCAGGTGGGGCTGCAGCCAAGTGCACTCCTGCTCATCAGAGGGTGAGCTGACCCGGCATACCCGCTGGTTCTGGGGGTTACCTGTGGTTGACAGCATGCTGGCCGTCAGCAGCTGCGGCGACATCCTGTTGTTTGTCAAGGATAAGAAGAACCCCCAGCTGCTGAAGCTCGTGCGGCTGGCAGCAATGTCTGTGTACAAGGAGGGCACCACCAGCACCAGCCTTGAGGCCTGCTGGCTAGAAGATGCGCTGAAAGGGGTTGGGCATTGGCTCCAGAGTGCAGGGTGCTGGCTCCTGGCGCCTTAGGCTAACCACTCAGCTCATAAGCATCAACTAGGCATCTCCTCTTATACTGGGGTCGGCTTGCTGGTCCAGGGAGGGGACGACGGGACTGATTGGGCCGGTCTGTGAGACTTTGGTTGCGGTTGTGTTGCTCTTGGTTGCTGGCTATCACTGCATCGCTACCATTGTTGCTTACTTCATGCCACATGGGCAAATGCATGGCCTGATGCCCATAGTATGATATTGTGTTGGGTGGAGATGATTGCAAACAGTTGGAAACAAGTATAGTCCCATGTATTGGCAAGGGTGTAAGGTGAAGTGTGCAACTTCCTCCCGTCTACCTGTCGTCGGCGGTTGACGAGATGATGATGCACTGGGGATGTTAGCCATGTTTTCTGTTGCAGGATCCGCGTAGGCACAGCAGCCTACAGGGGCAGCTAGCTGTGGGATTATGTGATAACACAGAAGTCTGACTAGCTGCCCGCTGTCGTTTCACTGCAGCCTACAACCACCCCTGAATTAGGGGGGCCTGGCCAGGCTTGGCTGGGGGGGCTGGAGCAGCAGGCGGTTGCGGGTGAGGCGCTGGGGGGACCTGCTGGGGCATCAAGGAGCAAGGTTGCTTAAGCACACCCACCACGTCCCATCTATGAGGTTGCTGGTGGCGAGCATCGCCTTTTCGCTTCATGCCTGCTAGTGGAGAATCAATGGAGTGTGCACCCCCTGTGTCTTTTGCTCTTCAAAATGACGGTCGAGCCAAGCAGCATCGCGGCCGACTCGGACGGCCACGTATGGGTTGCGCAGGGCGACATTGTCACGCGGCTGACTGCGTCGCTCCCGCCCACATTGGCGTCGCTCCCGCCCACATTGGCATCGCTCCCGCCCACATTGGCAAGAACCCGCCCTTCGATGACGCGCCGAGGCTGCAGTGCCCGCCATGCAGCCATGCCAGCCATTCCATCATGCATGGAGCTCGCATGATGCATAGTGAAGGATATACAATGCGCGGGCTGACTCTGACCCGTGACCACTGCCCAACAGGCTGTGCTACTTCAGGACTGCTAGCATTTCTCTGTCGTCTGTCTCTGTCGTCTGTCGTCTCCTCTGCCAAGACCACGCTTCACATGTACAATGCAAAACTCGGCAGCTGCGCCCTGCTTGCTGAGCATGTGGAGCCCAAAGGCATTGCTGTGCTCTCCAGTGGCAGCACCAAGGGCGTCAACGTGTTTTTCATGAGTAGCAGTAACAGCCTGTGTCATCTGAACCTGGGCAGCAAGGAGGTCAAGGTGCTGATGGTCAGTTTTCCCTATCCCACAGCCCGCCTGTTCTCTGGCCCCGGAACCCTGGCCGCCCTGCTGGTGCCAGCAACACGCAAGGGTCCCGCAGGCAGCTCCCTGTACTCCTGCTCTGTGGAGGGCAAGCTGCAGCTGCTCAGGTCAGGTCTCACTGTGGCGCACGACATGCTGGCAGTCAACAAGGCCGATGACGTGCTGTTCTTCCAGCCCCACCCAGACAATCAGTAGCTGCTCAGCCTGGCCCGCTTGTGGTCAGTGCTGCGACCTGGCATAACCCAGCCGTAGCCCAGCATGCCAAGGGGAAGCAGTCCCAGTAGTGAGTAGCAGCCAGGCCGGCTGGGTGCATCGCTGGCCAAAGCCTGGCAGCCTTAATCTCATGTGTCATGTGCTGGCAGAGCCCGGTCACACCTTGACATTGGCTGGAGCAGCTGTAGGGCAGACCATGGGCAGGGACATACTGCAATAGGCTGTCTGCCACAAGTAATGCCACAAGCATGGCATCTGATTGCATGCACCTTTGGGTTGGTCATGGCTAATCTATCTCACATCCCTAACATCACAGCTTGAATCAAGTGGACAAGATGCCTAGTGCCTGCCGGCCTCAGCCCGCTGCCTTGGGGCTCTGCTGCTGCTATTGCGCACCGTCACACAGCATCGCAGCACAATGACCATGTGAGCATCACCGTGAGCATACTGGCTGCAGGCGTCAGATGTGGCAGGGCAGCGTGCACGTGAGCACTGGGATGCTGTAGGCCCGGTGCAGCCAGCCCTGCGCAGCGCTGTGGCGGCGGCTGAGAGGGCAGCGGCTGCAGCCCAGGCGGCACGCACCAGGTGACCTGCAGGGCCCTGACCGGGTTCAGGGGCACAGGGCTGGTCTGGCAGGACGGTTGGGAGGGGAAGTGGGGCTGGGTGGACTGGCCCTGCTGCCTGCCCTGCTGACAGCTACTGATGTATGCATGAAGCTAGCTGAAAGCTGCTACCTGCCTGGTGCTGTGCATTACTGCTTTACCTCACCTTGGCTACCAGCTGCTGGCACTGCCTGTGTGTGGGCCTGTGTGTGTGTATGTGTGTCAGGGCGCGTGCAGCAGCAGGGGAGGGAGGCGGTATGACCCTGAGCCCTGCGGCATTGCTGCGTGTATGGAGGCCCTAGTGTGGGATGTAGCGATCTCATTTGTCCTCCTTGCCTTGTTCAGTATGCTCTAGCCGTCTTCCTGCTCCTACACTCGGGCCGTGGTCCCTGTTCTCTGGTTGCGGTGGACAAGGGTAGCTAGGGTAGTGAGGCAGGCTCTGAATGCGCGTCACGGTTCACGGTTTGCGGGCTTGCGAGTCTATTTAATTTTTACAATTCACGGTCATACTTTCACGGGTCGCGGGTGTTGCGGCTCAGCGCGCCCTACGTCTTCAGCACACCGTACCACAATGGAATTGCTGGGCACCTGCCACGTACGAGTAAGGAATGTGCTTGGACTTGCCACAGACGACCCTAGGTTTGTTGTCATCGCTCTGATCACGGAGTGCAACTCCAAGGGTGGTGCCACTGTGGTGGCCTCGCGGAACGGCAAGGCGTTCCGTAAACTTTTCAAGCTGGAGTATGAGCCGTTAGGGTTCACGGTGGATGGCGAGGGGCGTATCTGGCTCGCGCAAAAGAACGTCGTCAGGCGCTACACCGCGGAGGGCAACATCATTCGCGGCGAGGGCTTTCACATCCCGCCAGTCGATACGGTGTCAGCAACCCCTCAAGCAGTCGTGACCGCGCTGCATTGCCTCGGCGACAAGTGAGTGCAAGGGCGGAAAGAGGGGAGGGCAGTTTGGGGCAAAGTAGGCTAGACGATGTTGCTGGCGCTGCCTGATGCGGCGTGGGAGGACTGGGAGGGAGGGTGTGAGTGCTCAATGGGAGGCTTTGTCTTATCAAGCCTGCATATCGGTGTTTTGCTTATGATTTGCTTGCAGGCTGTACATGTTGGTCAAGCCAAGCGACATGAAACTAAACGCCGGCGAAAGCCAAGAGCCATCTGTGCTGATGGAGCGTGACATGGTGGATGGCAGCCTGAGGGTGGTTGCGGAGCACCTCGCAAGTGAATGCCGCATAGCCGTGTTTCCCAGTGGCAAGGTACTCTTCATCAGCACCAGCCGCAGCCTATGCCAGCTGGACCTGCTCAGCAAGGAGGTCAAGGTGCTAGACTCTTCCTTCCCCCACCCCTCAGCCAACCTGTTTCCTGGTGAGAGTGGCGGCGCCCTGCTGGGCCCGGGCTGGTGGAGCCGCAGCCAGGTGCACTCCTGCTCTTCGGAGGGTGAGCTGGCCCGGCATACCCGCTGGTTCTGGGGGTTGCCTGTGGTTGGCAGCATGTTGGCCGTGAGCAGCTGCGGCGACATCCTGTTTTGGGTCGTGGACAAGGAGAACCCCCAGCTGCTCCAGCTCATGCGCCTGCCAGCATCATCTGTGTACAAGAAGGGCACTATCACCAGCACCACCACCAGCCACCAGCACCACCAGCACCAGGTTATCTCGCTGGGAGTTGCGCTGTATGGGGTCGGGCGCTGCCTCCTGAAGGCTGGATACCTGGCCCTGATGTCATAGGCTGACCACATAGCTAATCAGCAACCATGCCTCTCCCCTTGCACTGTGGCCGGCCTGCTGGTCCAAAAGGGGGACGAGCAGGCTGTGTTGTGCCATTCTGGGTGACTTTGTCCGCGGCTGTTTTGCACCTGGTTGCTGGTTAGCGAAGTGCTACTACCACTGTTGTTAAGCCTTTGCTTGACAAGCTTTATGAGTGGGTTAGGGCAGGGCCTAATGCCCGCAGTGTGGTGTTGAGTGGAGAGGTGACGGGGGACATTTGGAGATGGTTGGAAACAAGCATAGTCCCATGTACTGGCCTTGGTGTTGAGGCGGTGAAGGGTGTAATGTGAAAGATGTTGTGCTCCATCCTTCCGCCTACCTGTTGTCGCCGGTTGACGAGATGATGATGCACAGAGGGGGAAGCTGTTGGAAGCTGTGTTGGCACAGCAGCCCACAGCAGCCCACAGCACCTAGTTATAGTTGATCAGCTGCCATACACCTGCAGCCCGCTTTGCCAATGTGCAATGTGGGGGACGCGGAGCGAAGCGGAGGAGGGAAAGCAAGCCGGGCCAGTCCATGTGGATGTGGATGTCGCAGGTTTCGAATAGGATGGGTGGCAGAAGGCACTGGCCAGCACATTCCTTGCGCAGTACTGCTGGATTGCTGTGGCTACCGCTGCATGCCTGCCAGCAGTGCAGCAATAACATCTGTACCTGACCCTGGCGGAAGGCAGGGGAGGGAAGGGGAGGAAAGGGGAGTGAAGCCGGGGGGGTCCCAGCAACCCCTGATGCCCTGAGGGTGGAGGACCACGGGGCTTGCCAGGCTGGGCTGGGGGGGCTGGAGCAGCAGGCTGCTGCGAGTGAGGCGCTGGGGGGGCCTGCTGAGACTTTCAGGAAGCAGGGATGGTTGGGCATACCCACAACGTCCCATCTATGAGGTTGTTGATGGCGAGCAACACCTTATTGCTCCATGCATGCCAGCGTGTAATAAGCTGTGTCAGACACCACAGTGACCTCTGCACAGAACGCCGTGAGGCAGTCCAGCACCGGCTGACCCCAGCAGTGCAAATTGAGCTGGCACATCCATCATGAAACATTACTCTACACGGATTTTCACGGCTCGGTCCCAGCCCAGGGTAATTTCGTACCGCGCAGCACCCCGTCATGGAGACGCTAGGCACGCTGCACGCGCCGGTGGAAGCCATCCTTGGCATCACAGCCAACTGCGCCGGGTACACTGCCATTGGTTTGTGTGTGGGCAAGGGATGGAGCGGGTGTTACATGACAGGCTCGCGGGACGGCTCAGGCTTCGCGACACTCTTCAAACTGACGTCCGAACCGGACAGCATTACGGCCGATTCGGACGGCCACATCTGGGTTGCGCAGAGCAACTACATCATGCGGCTGACTGCCTTGGGCGCTGACACGGGCAGCAGCTTCTCCGTTGCACCCGAGAACACTTGCAACAATTCGACATTCCTTGAAGTGCCGACGCTGCAGTGCCTGGCCAGCGACAGGTGAGAGGGGTCCAGTCATGGTTCAGCATCGACAGCAATCAATCCCGACTCACGGTACCGGGCCCACCATGTAGCCATGCCAGCCATTTCACCATGCATGGAGCTCGCTTAAGGCATAGCGAAGGAGCCACAATGCTCGGGCTGAATCTGACTCGTGACCACTGCCCAGCAGGCTGTGCTTCTTCAGAACCTTTGCATCACTCTACTGTGTTTATCCCTATTCTGCCAAGACTACGCTTCACATGTACAATGGGACATGCAGCAGCTTCAGCCTGCTTGCTGAGCATGTGGAGCCCAAAGGCTTTGCTGTGTTCCCAGGTGAGGGGAGCCAGGCGGGCAAGGTGCTGTTCATGAGTAGCAGCAACAGCCTTTGCCAGCTGGACCTGGTCAGCAAGGAGGTCAAGGTGTTGACAGCCAGCTTTCCCTATCCCACAGCCCGCCTGTTCTCTGGCCCAGGCCCCCTGGCCGCCCTGCTGGTGCCAGAAAAACACAAGGGTCCAGCAGAAAGCTGCCTGTACTCCTGCTCCAAGGAGGGTGAGCTGCAGCTGCTGTGGTCAGCCCTGGTGGTGACTGATAGCATGCTGGCAGTCAACAAGGCCGGTGACGTGCTGTTCTTCCAGCCCCACCCAGACAACAATGAGCTGCTTAGCTTGATGTGCCTAAGGTCAGCGCTGCCACCACAGCCTGTCCCCAGTCAGTGAGGAGTCAAAGGTGGACAATGCACATGTCAAACGGACCCCAGCCTTGAGCAGCACCCACGCCTGCTGGGCACATGGCTAGCCAAGGTCTGGCAGCCTTAACCTCAAGTGTGATGTGCTGGCAGAGCCCGGTCACACCTTGACAGTGGCTGGAGCAGCTGTGGGGCACACCATGGGCAGGGACATATTGCAGTATGCAGTAGCGAAGACTATTCATGAGGTCATGGCTAACCTATCCCTTCCCACATCCATATGCATGCAGGGAGCACAGCTTGACACAATGGGCAGGTTACGTAGCACCTGCCGGCCTTAGCCCGCTGCCCTGGGCTCTGCTGCTGCTGTGACAACTTGGCTATCCCTGGTTTAGCAATAGATTGCAGGCACCAAGTGTTCAGGCTAGCAGGCTGGCAGCGTGACATGCAGTGTAGCGAGGATTGATACCATTACCCTGGAGCCCAGGGTAACCAGGAGGGTAGCCGCTTGGTAAGGATGGCCCACTCAACCTCGGCCTGACCCCGCCCCAGCCTGACACGATGGAAGCACCCACCCCCGTTTGCTCTCCGTGCCTCAACCCTTTCCTATTCGTCTCTGCATTAAGTGTAGCTGGAGTTGGCGGTCCACCTGCGTAATAGCACCACCAGCAATACATCCTTATGATCTGATATACCCCTCATCATCGGTCACCAAGGTAAAGTGCGTTGCTGTCGATGGCGCCCTCTGTGTAGTGTAGCCATAGCACCATCGTGTAGTCAAAGCAGGCAGGCAGCTTGACTTCTGTCAAATGCACCACTGCTGCCATGGATGTGCCATGGAGTACTGGTCAAGTACGCTCCTGACTACTTTCCTCTAGGCAACCCTACACTACCCAGCCGTGACGTGGGTGTGCTGCATGGGAACGAACGCTGAAGGACCACAGCCTGCTCATTTATTGTCATACACTTTCACGGGCGATCAGGGTTTAGTACCGGTTGTTGTGCGTGACCGGCACGCTACGCGCAATGGAGACGCTGGGCTCGCTCTACACTCCAGTGGATGTCATGCCTAGCTTCACGGCAGATTGTGCCAAGTTTGCTGCCCTCTGCTTGTGCAAAGATAAAAGGGATGGCGATTGGCACGCTATGGGCTCGCGGGACGGCTCGGGCTTCACGACGCTATTTGAGTTGACCGTCGAGCAGCCAAAGCATGGGCCGCGCGGCATAGCGGCAGATTCCGAAGGCTACATCTGGGTTGCGAAGGAAGACACAATATCGCGGTTCACCGCGATGGGCGCCAGCACCGGAAAGAGCTACTCCGTTCCTAGCCCCCAGACAGTGCACTCGAAAGCAAGTGCGCCGGTTGTTCATGTTTCGGCACTGCAGTGCCTGGACGACAGGTGCGCGGGGGGTGTTGGGATTGGTCGAACAGTGGGAAGCAGGTTTAGGGTTTACAGTCATGTGCCGTCAGGACACCTGGCCCCCCCGCTCAGTAGGCTGCCGTGAAGCCTTGCCCAGGACAACACATAGGCCAAGAGGTGGGAGTAGGGATGTGAGTGTAGAGCGTTTGGTACTTGGACTCGGTCTCAGACATCCTAGCCATGGCACACTAGCAAAGTTCGCCTGGGAAATGATGACCAGGCCACATGTCACACTATTATTGCTGCACTGAGACCTCTATGGCACACTTTGACAAGCAGCAGGCCCAGGCAGATGACCTTGGGCAGAATGGCAATGGTAGGTTGGCCTAATAGGTTGGGTAGGGTCTGCCTTGCCTTGTCCAGCACAACACCTGCAATGTGCTGTTTCTATATTGGCTGCAGGCTTTTCTTTAGTGAATGCACTGTCACATTCACAGAGTATTACGCACTGGGCAGCGACATCTACTCACTGCATGTGTACAACGTGAAGACTGGCGCCTGCAGCCTGCTTGTTAGACATCTAAATGGGCATGGCGGCTTTGCTGTACTCTCTAATGGCAGCACTGAGGCCGGCAAAGTCCTGTTCATGAACAGCAGCAACAGCCTGTGTCAGCTGGACCTGGGCAGCAAGGAGGTCAGGGTGCTGGCCGCTGCCTTCCCCTATCCCACAGCCCGCCTGTTCTCTGGCCCGGGCCCCCTGGCCGCCCTGCTGGTGCCAGCATCACGCAAGGGTCCTGCAGGCAGCTGCCTGTACTCATGCTCTGCGGAGGGTGAGCTGCAGCTGCTGAGGTCAGGCCTCATTGTGGCGCATGACATGCTGGCAGTCAACAAGGCCGGGGACGTGCTGTTCTTCCAGCCCCACCCAGACAACAAGGAGCTGCTGAGCCTGGTGTGCATTAGGTCAGCGCTGCCACCACAAGTGCCGCCACAAACACAGCCAGATCTGTTGCAAGGCAAGCGTATGCGCCTCTAGTCATAAGTTCTTGCAGCCGTGGCTCCTTGATCTTCCCAAAGTGAAGGAAAGAGGAAGGGTGGAGGTACAGCCAAGAATACTCCTGGAGCTCAGAGGGCAGCATGCTGGTGTGGACAGGGAGACGGGATTGCAACACATCAGTCAGGTCTGGCCACCAGCGTTCTCCCAACTGTTGCATGTTTAGGGCTGCATTGCCTGCCTATCTGCCTGGCTGTGGTGCTGCAGGGCTGGGCTGAGCAGTGGTGGGCTGGGTGGGCTTGGCTGCCGGCTAGGTGCTTGGGTTTGGGATGTGTGTGACCCCTTCAAGCAGCTCACGGTGTAAGGCACGCGAGGCTCTGCCAGGCACCTTAGCGTGCATCGCGGCATTGCCGTGCTCTCCAACAAAGTGCGCCTGTCAGCAGCAGTACGCACCTCGCTGACATATGTTGCAATGCCGCAAGTCAATGTGTGTTCTCCTCACCACACTGCTGGTGCCTTGCCTGCTGCCTGGCTTTAAGTAGTGGTAGTGGGCGTCCTGCTGCCATGTGGGCAGCAGCAGGGGTGGAGCACGGAGTTGGCAGCAGAGTTAAGGGCAGGGTCAGCAGGGCAGGCCTGCACCAGCCACAGCTCACACACCCAACCAAGGGCTTATCACATCCTCTCACAGGGCTGCTAAGGTCACTGCTCGGCTGGGCTATTGTGGGACATGGGATAGGGGCATGTATGACTGCCAATGTTGCGGGTAAGGCTAGGCGCCCACATGGCATTCATTGCAATGTTATGTCATGTCAAAGCAGATGGTCAAAGCAGATGTCAAAGCAGATGCTGATAGTAGGGACATGGGCTGAGCTGCGCTGTGCTGTGCTGAGCGTGGCTGCTTGGGAGACATTGAGGGGTTTACGGCTGAAGGGAGTGAGGGATTGAGAGCCGTTGACCAGGCTTCATGTGAGAGATGACAAGCTGCTGGGCTGTGCCTGGTGTGTAAGCGCCAGGTAGTGTTCGAGTAGTTGACCACTTGCTGTCGCGCTAGCGATGCAGTCGCACTGGGGGTGAAGCCGCGCCAGTGATGTAGATTACATGAATGACGGCTAAGCAAATAACCCTAAGTTGTGGTCTACTACCTAATCTGGTCACACGGTGTTTGGCAGCGGGGTCTGGGCAGTGGCTATGTGCAGTCGTGACGTGGGTGTGCCACACAAGGCACGCAATCACGGATTGAGCATGCTGCTCATTCATGCCCACACACTTTCACGGAGAATAGGGCTCTTTCGAAGGGAATAGGGCTTTTTCGATTATCGCTCAGTCGCAATGGAGACTTTAGGAACGCTACACGCTTCAGTGGAAGCCATTATCAGCTTTGCGGCGGGTTGGGCTGGGTTTGCTGCGATCTACCTGTGCCGGGATCGGAAAGGTGGTGTTTACCGCGTAGTGGGCTCGCGGGACGGCTCGGGCTTCACGACACTATTCGAAGTGACCGCCAAGTCGGTAAATGACAGGCCGAGCGGCATGGCGGCTGAGTCGGAAGGCTACGTTTGGGTATCGAAGGAAAACACAGTGTCGCGCTATGCTGCGACGGGCGCCAGCACCGGCACGTGCTTCTCCGTTCCTACCGCTCAGCGCTCTAGGGACCCCTTTGACAAGCGTGCGCCCCCTACATACATTTTGGCGCTGCAGTGTCTTGGAGACAGGTACGCGGGATGCTTGTCAGTAGTGGGAGCAGGGTGACAGCCTGCCACCCACGAACCAAACGCACTCATGAAAACTCTGGAGAGTATATGCCTCCGGTCCTGCAATAGGGCGTAGAGTGATGTGGCTGTGCAGTGGCCCTAGCCTTCAATCTGACTGAGAAGCATACTATCAACTGCCTTCTTCCATACATGTACATGCTATCTTTCTATGCAGGTTGCTCTTTGTTCAACAGAGGTGGCTGGACTTCATAACAAGCAAGGACACATTGCAAGTGTATGATATGAAGAGTGGGGACTGCAGTTTGCTTGCACGACACATCACTGCAAAGAATGGCTTTGCTGTGCTCTCCAATGGCAGCACTGAGGTCGGCAAAGTCCTGTTTATAAACAGCAGCAACAGCCTGTGCCAGCTGGACCTGGGCAGCAAGGAGGTCAAGGTGCTGGCTGCTGCCTTCCCTCACCCCACAGCCCGCCTGTTCTCTGGCCCCGGCACCCTGGCCGCCCTGCTGGTGCCAGGAAAGCTCATCGACCCCGCAGGCAGCTCCCTGTACTCCTGCTCCGTGGAGGGCAAGCTGCAGCGGCTGAGGTCAGGCCTCACTGTGGCGCACGACATGCTGGCAGTCAACAAGGCCGGTGACGTGCTGTTCTTCCAGCCCCACCCGGACAACAAGGAGTTGCTTAGCCTGGTGTGCCTAAGGTCAGCGCTGCCGCCACAAGTGCCGCCACAAACACAGCCAGATCTGTTGCAATGCAAGCGTAACCGTACCCACTGATGACTGCTACCTGCTACTACACTGGTAGACCACTCCTGGCGCCCTGGGGCTCTCCCGTGGATGACAACGCAAACCCAGCACTATTGCCGAGTGTCATGCGCCCACTGATTCCGCAGCTCAGCTTCCTTAAGGGTCGCGCGGGAGGCACTCAGGGAAAAGGTTGCTCACCAGGCCCCTCCCCCTTCAGCCTCGTCCTGCAGCCATGTCCTGCTATCCCGCAAGCTGACTTGGCCGCGATATGTGGGCCCGCGCCTGTAAACTATCACTATGCTTACGTTTGAGTAGAATGCACTATCGCTGAGCCGCATGCGCCCACCAGCTGAGTCTCACAAAGGGTCTAGGGCCCTTCAGGGTATGGAGTCTCACAAAGGGTCTAGGGCCCTTCAAGGTTGTGGAGTTAGGGGAGAGGGTCCTGGATGGTCGCACCTACAGCCACTGCCTGCCATCCCGGAATCTGGCTGACTTAGAGCCATGTTGAAGCCATGATCTGGCTTACAGCCTTAGTCTGCAAGGCTGTGCCTGTGGCAATGCACAGCCGATCGCATGGTGCAGACATTGTTGACCGCTTGGCCGAATGTTGGTGCAGCCATAGTGTGGCCAGGCTCTCCAGCATGCTGTGCTGTAATGAAGGGCGGCATGCAGTGAGTGTGGATCTGAGTCGCAAGGGCAGGCACTGAGGTATGGAGTGAAGTGAAGGTGTGTTTTCAGGCCAGTGCTTGGCTGGCAACTGGTTAGTCGGCAATTGGCGCTTGGCTGGCTGCTGTGTGAGGGTCTCAGTTCTTCACAAGAGTTGTAGTCGAGTATAGATGGCTGACGTATGGATGATAACTGGGGTGCTGGCAGGTCTTGGCTGGCGAATGTCAAGGCAGGCTTGTTGTTGTCCGTTCTGATGCCGTCGAATGCGTCAGGTATGCCCAGGTGCTGAGTCCAGTTCAGTACGGACAGTCAAGTTCAGGCAAAGGTCAAACAGCTATCTTTACTTAGATTGTCGACTGACAGCCTCAGCACTACCTTGCAACCTTCTTCGTCACGAAAAACGAAAACAACTTGTGTAGGTAGTCCAGTTCAGCTGAGCAGTCGTTGGATATATGGCCTCATCGACTGCAGCACGGATAAGCAGGTGTGACACCTTGTTGAATTGCGTCCTGTTCGTCATGAAAAAACGTGAGAGGTGTGGTACTCATTTCACGGGTAGCGAGTAGGGTTTGTACAAGCTGAGCGCACACCGGCGTAACCCCCGCAATGGACACGAACGGCACGCTCCACGCTCCAGTGGCTTCCATCATCAGCTTGGCGGCAGACTGCGCAGGGTACGCTGTCCTCTGCTTGTGCAAGGATGGGAAGGATGGTGACAGCAACGTGATAGGTTCGCGCGATGGCGCGGGCTTCGCGACGCTCTTTGAGATGACCTCCGAGTCGCACGGTTTGGCGGCAGATCCTGAAGGTCTCATTTGGATTGCCCAAGGGAACATAGCAAGGCGATACTATCCAACAGGAGCTATCACCAGCACGTGTCTATCATTGCCGAATGCGTCTTGCTTCACCCCGTCCACCTTCACCCCGTCCACCTTCACGGCCGTACAGCGTATCAATGACAGGTGTGGAATCGATTGGGTATTCCGTGGTCAGCTCGGGGCGGATGTGCATTGAAAGAGCGGTTACATCAACCCTTGCTCCTCCCCATCAGCATTATCATCATCCAGGTCGTCTGCGTCTAATCCTTTGCGCCCAACAACAACTGGTGCCCTTCTTTTTCGTGCATGATACATTGGTGCCGCACCCTCCCTAGTGCAGGCACGAACCTGTATTGTGCCCATACTGCCCATGCCACCCAGCTACTTCCAATGTCCATGCCACAACCCCCCATGTGATGCTGGTCTGCTGTCCAGGCTCATGCCTGCCCCATGTTGTATCACAGTTTTTTCTACATCGACAGTAACACCGTCAAGGAAGCACTACGTGTGTATGATACAAAGAGCCGCGTCATCAGCCTGCTTGTGAAGCACGTCCGCCCGTTTAATTTGTTTGCAGTGTATACCAGCGGCAGCACCAACTGTGGCAAGGTGCTGTTCATCAGCAGCAGCAACAGCCTGTGCCAGCTGGACTTGGGCAGCAAGGAGGTCAAGGTGCTGATGGTCAGCTTCCCTCACCCCTCAGCCCGCTTCTTCTCTGGGCCCGGCCCTCTGGCCGCCATGCTGGTGCCCGACCCCTCCCAGCCGCCCGCCACTAGCTCCCTGTACTCCTACTCTGAGGAGGGCAAGCTGCAGCTGTTGAGGTCAGGCCTAACTGTGGCGCACAACATGCTGGCAGTCAACAAGGCCGGTGACGTGCTGTTCTTTCAGCCCCATCCTGACAAGAAGGAGTTACTCCGCCTGGTCCGGTTGCGGTCAGCGCTGCCACCACAGCCAGACCTGGATGATGTGAAGCAATAGACCACCCAATAGGACATCACTAGTGGCATCCCATTGCTACTCACCCTGCTGGCCCCATCACCACGGTGTTGCATTCTGTACTTGCGTTCTGTGGCTGTGCATTGTGGTTGTAATGCAAGGCTCGATCGTGACATTGATGCAACCACTGAGATAAGAAGTTGTGAGAAGCAGTTGTCTAGAGTGCCACATCTGTCAACCAAGTTTAGTGGCGGGGTAGTTTAGGGCGGGGGCGGGGGCGGGGGCGGGGGCGGGGGCGGGGGCGGGGGCGGGGGCGGGGGCGGGGGCGGGGGCGGGGGCGGGGGCGGGGGCGGGGGCGGGGGCGGGGGCGGGGGCGGGGGCGGGGGCGGGGGCGGGGGCGGGGGCGGGGGCGGGGGCGGGGGCGGGGGCGGGGGCGGGGGCGGGGGCGGGGGCGGGGGCGGGGGCGGGGGCGGGGGCGGGGGCGGGGGCGGGGGCGGGGGCGGGGGCGGGGGCGGGGGCGGGGGCGGGGGCGGGGGCGGGGGCGGGGGCGGGGGCGGGGGCGGGGGCGGGGGCGGGGGCGGGGGCGGGGGCGGGGGCGGGGGCGGGGGCGGGGGCGGGGGCGGGGGCGGGGGCGGGGGCGGGGGCGGGGGCGGGGGCGGGGGCGGGGGCGGGGGCGGGGGCGGGGGCGGGGGCGGGGGCGGGGGCGGGGGCGGGGGCGGGGGCGCTCAAGCTCGGGCCATGAGCCCTAGCCAGCAGCTTACTAGTGACTACACACGTCTGTGCTGGGCTGATTACACACGTATGTGCAGTATTGGGTTGCTAGCAGGTCTTGGCAAACTGCTGACAGACAAGATAAGCAGTTGCTGCTTATTGTGATGCCAACAAATGTGCCAGAAATGCCCAGGTACTCCAGTCGTTAGACAGTCCAGTCCAGCTGAACTGTCGTTGGACTCGGCGGCTGCAGACTCGGCACTACCGTGGCGCCTTTTGTCACTTGCGCCGTCGTTGTCCTGGCCGTAGCAAAAGACGAAACGCAAAGGTGAGAAGGTGCAATGAAAAAAATGAGCGGTTGAGATGCTCCCTTCACGGGTAGGGAGTAGGGTTTGTACAAGCTGAGCGTACACCAGCGGACGCCCCCCAATGGACACGCATGGCACGCTCCACGCTCCGGTGGGCTCCATCATTAGCTTAACGGCAAACTGCGCTGGGTACGCTGTCCTCTGCTTGTGCAAGGACCAGCTGGGTAGCGACAGCACTGTGATGGGTTCGCGCGATGGTCGGTGCTTCGAGACGCTCTTTGAGCTGACCTCCGAGTCGCACGGCATGGCGGCAGATCGTGAAGGTTGCATCTGGGTCGCTCAAGGAAACAAAGCATTGCAGTACAATACATCAGGCGCTATCACCGGCAATCACTTCTCCTTGCCGAACGCGTATTGCTTCACCCCGTCCACCTTCACGGCGGTACAGCGCGTCAACGACAGGTGTGGGGTTGTCCGTGGTCAGCTCGGGGCGGTTGTGGTCAGCTCGGGGCATCTTCATCACAATCATCATCCACATCATATTCCACATCATCTGTGCCACAACCTCCTGCGACCAACAACATGGTGATGCCCTCCTCTTCATGCATGGCACATTGGTGCTGCACCCTCCCTAGTGCTGGCATTCCACCCAGCACACAGCTACCCCCCTCCGCCTCTCGTCCTGCAATTCCAAGAGCTACGTACCATCCATGTGACACAACCGTCCATGTGACACCACCCGAGATATGACACAACCCTTGATGTAACGCACTTGTAAGGTATGCTACCAAAATAAATGCCTGCCCCACATCGTCTCACAGGTTCTACTACGTCGACAGTAACAGGGTCAACGAATCATTACGTGTGCACGACACGAAGAGCCAAAGCTGCAGCCTGCTTGTGAAGCACGTCCGCTCTTGTACAGGTTTCGCTGTGTTTCCCAGCTTCTTCAACGGTGGCAAGGTGTTGTTTATCAGCAGCAGCAATAGCTTATGTCAGCTGGACCTGCTCAGCAAGAAGGTCAAGGTGCTGGCCCTGGACTTTCCCCACCCTTCAGCCCGCCTGTTCTCTGGCCCCGGCACCCTGGCCGCCCTGTTGGTACCAGCAGCACGAAAGGATCCTGCAGGCAGCTCCCTGTACTCCTGCTCTGCGAAGGGCAAGCTGCAGCTGCTGAGGTCAGGCCTAACTGTGGCGCACGACATGTTGGCAGTCAACAAGGCTGGGGACGTGCTGTACTTCCAGCCCCACCCTGACAAGAAGGAGTTGCTCCGCCTGGTCTGGCTGCGGTCAGTTTTGCCACCCTAGCCAGACCTGGATAATGCAAAGCAATAGACCCCCCTAGAGGACGTCACCAGTGGCATCACCGTTGATACTCACCCTGCTGACCCTGTCACCACCGGAACACGGCGACGGCGTTCTGTACTTTGCGTTCTACGTCCCTCACCAATGCTGCGGGTTACAACACTGTGGCTGTGATGCAAGGCTAATTGATGGGCGATCCGATCTTTAGCCAGCAACTTGCTTATGTCTACAAACGTTTTCGCCGGTTAACTGCCCCAAGTGCGATAGTTACACTCCATGGACAGACTGTCCCGGTGCTTCATGCGCTGCATGTGGAGGGCGTACATGCCAGGCCTGTTGATGGCAGCTGCAGGAGGGTTCTAAGAAAGGGGAAAGTGGTCCACGGGGTGGGTTACTGTGGCAGGAGTGTGAGCGGAGTTTTGATTAGGTGCCCAGTAGATTAGGGGGGAAATGCTACCGGTGTAAGATGTGCAGTCATCAAGAGTGCGACCGAGGATCCCTTTACTTGATTGGAGTAACTTTCCCACAGGTGCCCATTGATGTGCAAGGGTGAGCTCAGGGAAGGTAGACAGCATTACACACAGCACAGGTAGAAAGACGCTTGCCTTGCTTATTGCCCTACTTACCGGTGCTGTCCGTGGGACCAATTCAGAGAAGGCTGTGAGACTATGCGCATGTCAGTCCGCACCATCCTCCCGGTGGGGAAGTTCACGGAGGGTTTTCACGGGGTAGGGTATCACGTCGGTTCTTGCGCGTCATTTGTTCGCTTGTGATGGAGGCGCAAGGCACGCTGCACTCGCCATTGAAGCACATAATTTTTCGCTGCAGATGCTGCCGGCTTTGCTGCTCTGAGCTTGTGCAAGGGATGGGACGGCCGCGGTGCCTACTTGGTGGGGTCGCGGGACGGCTCGGGCTTCGCGAGACTCGTTGACTTGGACACGATTTCCAGCAGCGTAGCACTGGACTCCGAAGGCTACCTCTGGGTCGCCCAGGGTAGAGCCATAGCGCAGCTGACGGCGACAGGCGAAGCCACCGGCAAGAACTTCTTCATTCCTGCTGATAATTATGGTTCTGTAGGCTGCATGTCAGGGCTGCAGCTCATTAAGGACAGGTGCGTCGTACATCAGCCACACATCCAATGTGTTGGAGCTGCTGGCCACAAGAGTAGGATGTGATTAAGATGTTGTGCTGGTGATTTGCCTACCCTTGCAGGATGTTTACTTTCACCAGCACATATAACTCTGCGCTGGTCGTATACGATACGGAAAGCCAAAGCTGCAGCCAGCTTGCACGAGGTGTCAGCCCAAATCATGGCCTTGCTGTGATCACCAACAATGAGGGCATAAGGGACAAGGTGCTGTTTGTCAGCACCAGCAACAGCCTGTGTTTGCTGGACCTGGGCAGCAAGGAGGTCAAGGTGTTGGAGGCAGAATTTTCCCACCCCTCAGCACGCTTGTTCTCTGGCCCTGGCCCCCTGGCTGCCCTGCTGGTGCCTGACCCCTCCCAGTCCCCCCCCACCAGCACCCTATACTCCTGCTCTGAGGAGGGCGAGCTGCAGCTGCTGAGGTCAGGCCTCAATGTGGCGCACAAAATGCTGGCAGTCAACAAGGCCGGTGACGTGCTGTTGTTCCAGCCCCACCCAGACAACAAGGAGCTATCCAGGCTGATTTGCCTGCATTGTCAGCAGGTGCTGGGTAAAGCAATAGTCCCCCGAGGATAGCACATCACATGAATGCTAAACTACTCACCCTGTTGCCCAGCTGCCCAATGCGTGCATGGTATTGTCGCTGTCATGATGAGTTGTCATGACAGATTGTCATGTGGTGCTGAGACTATTTAGTGATCCCAGCCTAGGGGCAATGCCTACCCTATGAGCATGAGGATAAGTAAGGCTGTTGTGATATAGTCAGATCAATGCACCATTGAGGCCGTGGGCACTGTAGCCACTGCAGTTGCCATGTGGCTGCGGGCTACCACACTTGCTCACCAGCTCGGTATTATCAGGCATACATGCAATAGATCGGTTGTTCATTTCGGTAGTCCAGCTGATCCCCGTACCTATATGAATGTGAGGACAAGGTTGATTCAGCCTGAGCTTTCCCCAGGAACAGCTAACATCAAGACTGCCGTGAAAGGGCAGGTGAGCAGGTGTGATACTCATACTAAGGGTAGGGAGTAGGGTTTGTACAAGCTGAGCGCACACCGGCGAACACCCCGCAATGGACACGCATGGTACGCATCACCAGCTTCCATCATTTCCATCATCAGCTTGGCGGGTTTGCTGCCTTACTCTTGTGCTCTATACGCAACGGCTGCGATACCTACGTGGTGAGCATAGATAGGTAGGCGTAGGTCTGCACTCCTCACATCTGTGCTGTCAGTGGTGTGGCGTTAAGGGTGACCTTAAGGGTGCATCGGACGAAGCCGGGTCAGATGAGTTGCATAAGTTGAGACTATGCAAATGTCAGTCAGCACAAGTGTGGCGGTAGGGGGAGTCCACGGAGGGTTTTCACGGGGCAGGTTTTCACGGCGCTTATTGCGCGCCGCCTGTGTCGACCGCTCGCCCGTGCTGGAGGCCCAAGGCACGCTGCACACGCCAATGGAAGACGTTGTTGGCTTCGCTGCTGATGGTGCCGGATTTGCTGCCCTGAGCTTGTGCAAGAAACGGGACAGCCGCGATACCTACTTGGTGGGCTCGTTGGACGGCTCGGCCTTCGTGAAACTTGTTGACTTCAAAGCGGCGTCCCGCGGCATAGCACTGGACTCGGAAGGCTGCCTCTGGGTCGCCCAAGATAAAATCATAACGCAGTGGACTGCGACTGGCGCAGCCACCGGCAAGCAGTTCGTTGTTCCAGATTACCACTCTGCTTCCGAAGGCTACGTGTCAGCGCTACAGCTCATGAAGGACAGGTGCGGTGGGTCCGGGTGTTGACTATAGCACCGAGGAGGAGGAAGGGATGGAGCTGCAAACCACACAGATTATGTTAAAGCTGCAGGCCACATGATGAAGACGTGGTGAAGATGTTGCCTACCCCTTGCAGAATGCTTGTGTTTACCACCACGTGGACCAACACCCTGTACATGTACAACACAGAGAGCAAAAGCTGCAGCCAGCTTGCACAACATGTCAGCTCAGAACATGGCTTGGCTGTGATCTCCAGCAATGAGGGCAAGAGGGACATAGTGTTGTTTATCAGCGGCAGCAACAGCCTGTGTCAGCTGGACCTGAACAGCAAGGAGGTCAAGGTGTTGATTGCTGATTTCCCCCACCCCTCAGCCCGCTTGTTCTCTGGACCTGGCCCCCTGGCCGCCCTGCTGGTGCCCGACCTCTCCCAGTCGCCCCCCACCAGCTGCCTGTACTCCTACTCTGAGAAAGGTGAGCTGCAGCTGCTGAAGTCAGGCCTGGTGGTGACTGGAAGCATGCTGGCAGTCAACAAGGCTGGCGACGTGCTATTCTTCCAGCCACATCCTGATAAGAAGGAGCTCTCTAGGCTGTTTTGCCTGCGTTCCCATCAGGTGCTGGGTAACGCAAAGCAATAGTTACTTAAGGACATCACATCACGTTACTGCCAAATTACCGACCATTGCCCAACTGCCCAATGCCTGTCTCCCATGCGTTCTCAGTCTTGTCGATGTGATGGTGATAAGAGGAGCGCAAAGACTGACAAGGCTGACATTTTGTGGCGCTGAGACTGTCGGGAGGTATAAGCATGTAAGCCATGCCTATTTATGGCAGCAGGTGCTGGGACCCAGCCTGGATAATGCAAAGCAATAGACCCTCTAAGGACGTCACATCACATGACTGCCAAACTACCGACCCTGTTGCCCAAGGCCTGTCCCCCATGCATGCATGTTGTTATCGCTGCGATTGTGTGGAAGGGAGTGCGAGTCCCCAACGAGGCTGGCATGTTTTGGTATTGAGCTGAGACTGTTGAGAAGTTCAAGCCTATGAGTCATGCCCAGCCTATGAATATAGTTGTGGAGGTGAGGCTATTGTGATGTAGCCAGATCCAAGGACCACGGATTGGATCCTGGGTGCGAAGAGTTGTGCAAGGGCTTCACCGAGTGTCGCTACTGTCACTGTTACGTCGCTACTGTCACTCTTGGTTTGAACCAAAAAGCGCGTATCGCTCTCACCAAAAAGCACGTATCGCTCCGTGGCATAGATGCGTGACACCTTTGACAGCTATGGAAACACTGGGCACGCTACATATGCCAGTGAAAGAGATGCTAGGGTTAGTCGCAGACGGTACCGGTTGCGTTGCCCTGAGCTTGGGTGCGGACACGGAAGAGCACGTGTAACGCTCGCGTGACGGCTTAGGCTTTGCGGTATTGTCTCAGCTAACCGCCACAGCGCAAAGCATCGCGGCGGACTCAGAAGGCCACATCTGGATCGCGCAAGACAGTGTAGTCACGCGACTGACTGCATCAGGCGCCAGCACCGGGACGAGCTTCTGCGTGCGTCCCGCTCGTACTGGCAAAACACCGCCATACGCCGCGGTATTGGCCATGCAGTGCGTTAACAACGTGTGGGTGATCGCCTGGTTTTGTTCTATAGGGAAAAAAAATCTATAGGGAAAAAAAATCGCCTCTCCCCTGGCCCAGCAGGCTGTACTTCATCACCTCCAGCACTGCTGGCCATGGCGGCCAGAGTGTGTTGAAGACGTACGACATCAGTAGTGGCAACTGCAGCACTCTCACGAAGCACGTGAGCTCAAAGAACGGGTTTGCTGTGTTATGCGGAGGTGACACGAGTCATAACGACAAGGTGCTGTTCATCAGCGGCAGCAACAGCCTGTGTCAGCTGGACCTGGGCAGCAAGGAGGTTAGGGTGCTGACAATCAGCTTCCCTCACCCCTCAGCCCGCTTCTTCTCCGGCCCCGGGCCCCTGGCCGCCATGCTGGTGCCGGACTACAGGAAAAGCCAGACACGCCGCTGCCTGTACACCTGCTCAGAGGCGGGTGCTCTGAAGCTGTTGTTGCCAGGGGTGGTGATGGCCCACGATGTCTTAGCTGTGAACAAGGCTGGTGATGCGCTGTTCTTCCGACCTCATCTACAGAAGCCAAAGCTCCTCAGCCTGATGTGCATTCGATCAGCGGTACCTTTGAGCACGGGACCATCCGATGTGATGTCCAGCTGCTCCTCTGAGGTGCTGACGCAGCCAAATGTCGGGTGCGGCAAGCGCAAGCATTCCCTGCTTTCTTCTGATGCCCCTATCACCCCTAACCCTGATGATTGACGCCTGCTGACACTGAATGCCAGCAGCAGCCTGTGTCAGGTGGACCCGCACAGCAAGGAGGAAGTCAGACTCCAGCCCTGGTTACCTGGCTGCCCTGCTGGTGCCTAACTCCTCCCAGTCGCCCCCCACCAGCTGCCTGTACTCCTGCTCTGAGGGGTGTGTGCTGCAGCTGCTGAGGTCAGACAACAAGGAGCTGGTGAGCCTTGTACTGTCATTGTCCTGTTATGCTGCCGCCCATGGTATGGCACCACAAGCCCCTCAGTGGCTTCTTAGACGCAAGGGCTGTGAAGTTGTGTAGCAGAGGGGAGGCGTTGCTGAGAGGTTGTAAGTTCTCAACAGTGTTGTAGCCACATTTGTCACAATTGGTCTGGCCTAACATGGGAGGATGTTGTGCACAGCCTGACCCTGTATTGTCCCAACGTCAACACATAGCAACATAGCATCGCTGTGATACCAGCTTGGGCATGCCCAAACTGTGAGAGAAGTACAGCTTCAGCACACAGCGAAAGCATGGAGCACATGGGGCTACGGTTGCTTCGCGAGTTGATTTGCCTGCTTGCATACAGTCCATCAAGCAGCAGCAGCTGTCAGTGCAGGCTGGCAGCTGCTGCTATGGCATTCGCGCAGCGGTCTTGAGCAATGCAGTGCGCGACGCAATGCAGTGCGCGAAGCTCGTCTCGCCAGTGTTCCAGCAGCGCTCTTCGGTGCGAAGGTGTCCACCGCGGCTGCTCCCACACCCGACTCCATTGCGCTTACCTGTCCGACCACGAGCCCTATCAGCTCCAGACTCGCCCCCTGCTGCAGCGCTACTGCTCGTCACAGCCTGGCTGGCAGCTACCCCTTCCCACGACGGACCTGCAGCCGCGACGTTCCTAGGCCGGGTGCGCGAACGTGCCCCTGCCTCCCTTGCCCTGACTTGCTAGTGGCCCTTCCTCCTGCCCCTGCGCAAGCGAGCACAGCGCCTGGCACCTTTCCACCTTGCAGGTGCTGCGGAATGTTGCCCTCCCCGCCCAGCTGTTCCTGCTGCCCCTACTCCTGGCCCTGCCTACCGCGTCCCACCCCCTGGCCCCTCCCCTGCCTCCCCCGAGCATCATGCAACTCAGTCATTCAGGCCCCTCCATGCAGCTGCAGGCTTCTGATCTGGGGCAGCAGCTGTGCAGTGCGGCAGCAGCGTGTGTGGCCTGGGTGTGTGGCCGGCTGACCGGCTCAGCAGGCGTACCCAGCCTGCTGCCAGAGGCGTGGGCCCCTGGGCTGCTGGCAGCTGGCTGGCTGGGGGTGGGCTTACTGCTGGCTATAGCTGGTAAGAGGTCTGTGGACAGATAGGGGTGGGCCGGGCAGGGTAGGGTCAGCGTGGGCAGGGACCCAGCCTGGCTGCAGCCACCCACCCAACCCCTCTCCACCTGTCACTTTGGTGGTGGCTGGAGGTGAGGTTAGGGGCCTGGGGGCACGTTGGCATGTCGGCGTCAAAATGAGCTTTCTTGCCCACCGCACCATCTAGGGCCGGTTGCTGCTCTTACTGCTCACTGCTGCTGCTGCCTGTGCTGCTGGTTGCTGCAGGTGGTGTGGTGGGCTGGGCTGCGTCCAGGGCGCTGCTGGCCACCTGGGAGCTGTGGCTGCTGGCCACTGACCGGGCCGCCGCCACTGCCGCCACAGCCTCCCCCCTGGCCCCACAGCCAGGTCCTCCCAGACCAGCCTCCAAGGTCCACCACCAGCCTCTGCCTTCGCATTCGCCCTCTACTGACTGGCCCCAGGCGCAGCTGCACCCTGCCCTAGGCGGCAGCAGCAGCAGCAGCAGCAGCAGGGGCCTCAGGCCAGTGGGCAGTGCCGGTTATGCAGGGGAAGGGGCTGGGCAGGACGCTGGTGGGGGCTGGTGGGGCAGGCTGTGTCAGGGGCTGCCCCCCTGGCTGCAGGGGCAGCGGGGGCAGGGCCAGGGGCAACAGCACAAGGCAAAGCCGGGCCAGGGCATTAGCAAGGATGTGGCGGGGGCAGTGGCGGCGGCCATGGGGGTGCCTGCGGTGAGTCTTCTGCAGGAACGGGGAGTGGGCCAGGTACAGAGGGGCAAGGGGGTGAGGGGCACTCGTGAATGGGTTGGATAGACGTGGGCTCACGTGGGCTTGGGGGGGTGGATATGGTAGAGAGGGGGAAAGAGGTGGATATGATAGAGCTGAGCAAGGTGTCGAGCAAAGAAGGGTGCTGGGGAGAATAAGGGAATGTAGGGGAAGGCAGACCGGGCTGGGCTGGGAGTGGTCCATTCAAGAGCTGTTGCAGCTAGGTTGCCTGTTGGGGGGGGGCCAGGTGGAGGGGAGGGGAGCCCTAACCCCTGAGGGAGGGGAAGGGAGGCAAGGGCAGTCGTTAATGGGTTAGATAGATGTGGGCTCAGGGATTGAGGGAAACAACGGTGCGTCTGGTGGAACAAGGTGTAGAGCAAGGAGGGCTTGGGGGAAAGAAGGAACTGTGGAGGAGGGGAGATTGGCTGGGATGGGATGGGCTCGGCTAGCAGTGAGTCCATGCAACAGCTATTCCTGCCTAGGGTGCCTGCTTGTGGTGCTAGGTGCTGCCTCCCCCTGCCTGCTCCAGCCTGCCCTCCCCCACACTGCCCTGCTCCACTCCGTAAACAGCACATCACTTTATACCTTACCATGCCCCCCTGCCCCTGGCCCCGCTCGCCCTCCTGCCCAGGCTGCCTACGCCCTGCTGCCGCAGCCAGCCAGCCTGCCCCAGGAGGTGGTCCCCCTGCTAACCCTCACCACTGCTACCGCCCTACCAGCGCTCATGACAAACCACTTGAGAGCCTACCTGGCCCCCTCCCCACATGCCTGGCATGCCCCTGGTCACTCTTTTGGCCAAACCCTGGGTCACACTATGGGAGGGCAGGCAGGGGGCACCTGGCTGCCTGGCCTCGGGGAGCAGACACTGGCAGCAGCAGGGCTGTGGTGCTGGCTGGGCATGGCGGCTGCACTGTGGTGGCTGGCTGTGCCCTGGCTGGCGTCAGGCCGCTGGCGGTCACAAGAGGGCGAGCGGCAACAGCCCACAGCTTCTGCTTCAGCGCTTAATCTAGACAGCGCGATGCATCGCGGCATTCACGAGGGCGTCAGCTTGGACGACCTGCCAGACAATGGGCTGCACAGCTCAGCGTTTGCGGCAGGTCCGCAGATGCTTGCACAGACCATGGCGCGCAAGGCTGGCGCGCCAAGCAAGGTCGCTGCAGGCCGTGATGGTGCGGCAGAGTCGTCAGGCACCCGGGAAGGCCGGGTGTGGATGGCGGTCGGAGATGGTGAGTGGCTGCCCGGTCAACCTTGCGTGTCACAGCCGCTTTATGCATAGAAAACGGTTTGGCTTTGGCGCAGAGAGTGCCTGTTCATACGCCTTGCCTGGGCTGCTCCTTGTTCCTGGCGTGTCGCAGGCCAGGAGGTGCTGCTGTCGCCAGCGGACCTGGCGCGCGTGCTGCCCTTTGACACGCCGGTCCGGGGCCTGATGCGCGTGTCACGTGCCGCCGAAGGAGTCGGGCTGCAACCCCGCGCGACCGCACGGCAGCGAGAGCTACCAGGTGCTGCCATTTCAGCGCCGAACTTGGGACTGGAACCTGGGACCTCTGGCAGCGGTTTGTTCGGTTCAAGCAGAACTTCAGGGTGGCCGCAGCGGCAGCCTGGCCCACCTGTGTGGCAACAGCTGGCTGACTGCGCCAGGGCCAACCTGCCAGGGGCTGCCCTGTTAGCAGGTGAGCAGCATTGGAAAATGGAGGGCACAGTGGGGTGGGGGGCGGGGGGCTCTCTGCCTGGCTCATTGTCTTCACCGGCATGTTGCCTGCACATGTGCCCTGCCCTCCAGCCTGCCTGCCCGGCTTTGACTTCGGCTGCAGGGCTGTGTTTGCGTGTGGTGCTGGGCCTGCTGCTCCCTGCCAGCTCCTTGCCTGCTGAGGCTGGGCTGCCCAGTGGCCCCCCACTGCCGCCCTCCTCCTCAGCGCTGCACTGGGTAGGGGGGAGCGGGGCAGAGCCCTGGGATGGGGCGCTGCTGCGCCGCATGGCTGGGCAGGTGGGCGGATTGGGGGATGGGAAGGCAGTCGGGGCAGCAAGCCAGGAGAGACAGGGGTGGGGGTGGGGGTAGGGCAAGGTTGGGTTAATGCTTGGAGCAGCTGCGGGCAAGGGGAAGGGAGAAGAAGGTTGCGGCCTAGTCTCAATTTCTGGTTTCAGTCAGAAAGCCAGGAGAGATGAAGGGGTGGGGGCAGGGTAAGGTTAGGTCAGTAAGGGGTGGGAAGGAGTTGGCTGCTGCTGCTTAGCTTGGCCTGGACAAGGGTAGGGGAGCAGGCCTTGAGCAGTACAGGCTGGCTGTACTTGTGCATTAATGTTAGGCAGGGGAGCCTGCAGCTGAAGGTACACGTGGCCACCTGCTCCTCTTCTCCTGCTCGAGCTCCCATATGCTCTGCCCCTGCCCCTGCCCCTACCCTAGCCCTCCCTCCATCCCTCCTACTGCTGCTCACCCTCACCCCCCCTGCGATGTGCTGCTCGTCATCAGGCCTGCCTGGCCCTCTGCTGGGTGGCTGGCTGCTGCCCGGCCCTGCTCCTCCTCTTCACGGCCACCTCCGCCACCAGCCGCCCCACCACTGCCCCAGCCTCCGCTCCCTCCCCCTCCGGCCTGGACCTCAGCAGCAGCAGGCTGGAAGTGGAGGGGCGGGGGGAGGGCAGGGGCGGAGAGGGGCGGCCTGCTCCACTGCTGCACGCCTTCCTGTCCAGGTCTGGCCTCACCCCAGACAGCCCTGACCAGCAGCAGCCCCTGGGGGTGGGGCAGGGGTCTGTGCAGGGGCAGTGGGGCCAGCTGCAGAGCCAGGCGGCGGCACTGACGAAGCAGCTGGTCCAGGGCCTGAGTGGGCTGTGTGCCCTGCTGAGCAGCGTGCTGTGGCCGGGCAGCCGGCAGGAAGGAGCGCTGCTGGCAACGGCGGTCCTCGCAATGGCAGTGACGGTAGCAGCGGGGGCAGTGGGCGTCGGGCTGGCAGCTTCTACGCAAATGAAAGGCGGCGCGGCGCTTATTGCTGCCGGTGTGGTGAGCGACTCGCTGGCGTCGCAAGCTGCCATTCCAAACGTTGCAGAAGTTGTGGGGTCGGGAGCGAGCGTTGCTGCCCAGTGCACCGCGGACGGGTGCAGGGTACAATTGACATCGCTGTTCTTGCGCACCTCCGCAGTGACGAGGGTGGCGATCGCGGCCGCACATGCGCTGCTTAACAACTTGTCGGCCGGGCTGCAGCCTGAACTCGTCAGCATTCTGGCGTTACGTACCGGTCTGGAGAGATGGGGTGGGCAGCAGCGGACGGCGGAGGTGGGCGCGATGGCCGGAATAATGAGGACGGCGGCGCTCTTGACGTTGCGGATGCAGGTGTTGAGTTTGGCATGCAAGCTTGTGTCGCTGACAACTGATTGACATCAGGCTGGAAGATTGACGGCACCATGCACGTGCACATCACGCACGCCGTGCTTGGGTTACTTGGATTTATCACACACACAACCACACGCGTGTCCCTGACTACACATGTCCCAGTTGACTTGCCAGTACCAGCAGAGACTGGGTTTACAGATCTTTTTCTTACACCCACGTAATACACTTGCCATCGTGACAAAGCCGTTGAGCCAGATATTTCATCTTGCTGAGTTCCCTACCGTCTGTCCTCCTATCTACACGGCCCTCGTCCCACACATTCCTTTTCCTCCCCCACTTCCGCAATCTTCGACATGAAGAAGAGTACTCTCGCTTCGTGCCGCCGCACATCATTTCAGTGTGAACAGCGAGCGCCGGGCATCCACGTCCTCGTCGAGGCCATCGCCAAGATCGCCCAACGGCTGGAAGTAATGCAAGTCGGCGTCGGAGCCGGCGCGCCGCCCCCTGCAGGTCAAAGGCGAAGCAGTTTGTCAATCAGCAGCCCCATCGCACAGAAGCACAGGAGCAGAGGTTGACGACGGAGGCGACCGAGGCAGCAGCCCCCCCACCCGGTACTGAACACCAGCATGCTCCGCAAGAGGGCCAGCGGGGGCCAGCCAGGTTGCAGCTGAACGCGGGTCCCACCCGCGATGTCTCGCTCCTGCCTATTAGTCTCCACTGCCCGCCCTGCTGCCCTCACTGCAACCGGACCGCAACTGCTCACCTGATCTTCTCCTGCACCCACGCGAGAGCGCTGCTGACTGCAGCCACGCTGCCCGCCGCGAGATCTCGCACCGTGTCCCGCTGCGGCTCAGTCGCAAGATACAGCCACCATGCCACGAACATCGCAGCCAGCAGCAGCACCACCAGCAGGAAGATCAGGAAGCCGAACAACGCGGAGTGGCGCGGACGGCCGCCAGAGTAGCCGGTGCCGGTGCCCAGGCAGCTGTCACCAGGCTGAGGGCCCTGCAAGGTGAGAGATGAAGGCAGGCAGGCAGCGTCAGCAGCAGGGGTGGAGACAGTGAGCACGGTCAGACCTGCAGCCACAGTGTGGATCCTTGCACCCCCCCGCGCCCCGCTGCTGCCGCTGCCGCCGCTGCCGCCGCTGCTGCCGCTGCTGCCGCTGCTGCCGCTGCTGCCGCTGCTGCCGCTGCCGCCGCTGCTGCCGCTGCTGCCGCTGCCGCCGCTGCCGCCGCTGCTGCCGCTGCCGCCGCTGCTGCCGCCGCTGCTCTCCTTACTGCCACTGCTGCTGCTCCCCCCTCTGCCACTCCTGCTGCTGCAGCCGCCGCCCCCCCTGCCCCCTCACCCTCCACTGTGTGTCCAGGTCAGGGATGACGGCCTTGATGTTGTCGCAGGTGTCGGCATGGACCTGGCGCTGACCGCTGGCCGCCACCCGGTAGTGCTCCAGGGAGATGGCGGGGCAGTGCGGCATGTTCTCCGCAGGGATGGCCAGGCAGGTGCCGCCTGAACACACAGAGGGGCAGGGGGGGGGGGGGGGAGGGCTTGAGGAGAGGGGGGTGGGGTGGGGGCTAGGAGCAGCTACCCCTCATGTCCTTATGCTGTGCAGGCAACGGCGCTGCTGCTCAGCCGCATCCAGCACTGGACAACAGCCAGGTGGGGCCGGGCAGGGCTGCCAATTCCCCCCAGACTGGGGCCGCCCCCCTCACTTTCCCCTTCGCCTCCTCTCCTGTCCTGCTCTGCTGCTGGCCCCATGACTGAATGACCTCCACTGCTTTCCCTGACCCTCGCCCGTGCCCCTTCATGGTCAGGGTGCTGGTCAGGGTGGCATCCTGCCGCTACTCAGCCGCCCCCCCAGCAGGACTATCCTGGTCATGGTTCGCTGGACTCCTTTACAGCCCGCCCCCCCTGGGTCTCACCCATCTTGAGGAAGCCGTAATCACACTCGGAGTCCAGCTCAGCGGAGCAGGGGCAGGTGGTGTTCTGGGGCAGCGGCCGCTTGTAGTCGGGGTCATTGAAGCAAATGCTGCCGGGGCGCCGCCGCTCAATACGCGACTGGCGGCCTGCAGCAGCCAAGGGGCAGGGCAGTCAAGAGGGAGGGGCAGGGCCAGGCCCACAATGTGTGATGATAGCGCACTGTGGGATAGCGCAGTTTGGCCAGTGCGACCATTTACAGCGACCTTTAGCATATGGCATATCATAGGGAACACTCTATAAAGCGGGGTGAGGGGAGGAGGGGGGTGGTTCCAGGCCTCACCCAGTATGCAGCGCACTGTGGCGGCTGAGGTGTCTGAGGGGACGCCCCACTGCTCGCGGTCAGAGCTGGCGCACAGCCCAATGCGGGTGCCAAGCAGCTCCTGGACCACACGCCACACAGCGCACAGTCAGCCACACCCTCCCTGCCCTGCCCTGCCCTGCCCTGCCCTGCCCTGCCCTGCCCTGCCCTGCCCTGCCCCCCTCTCCGTTGCTCAACATGCTGCCTTATAGCTTCATCCACCCTTCACCTCTTATTGCCCCTTCATGGGGCTGCCCTAGGCATTCCTTACTATCCCAGCCACTGCGCCTGTTCCTCCTGCTTCATGCCAACTGAATGGTTAGAGAGGCAGCGCCCCTGCTGCCCCAGCCCTGCTGCCCCCCCTGGGCTGCCCACCTGCACGTCCACCAGGTACATGAGTCCCTCAGGGCTGGACCGGCTGTCCTCATCCGTGTACCCGCACAGGTTGTGCTGCGCGCGGCGGCAGCGGCGGCCGTGAACCAGCACACGCGGCCGCTGCCCGTCAGGCTCAACCCTGCAGCGGCAGATGACGGCCAGGCCAGGGTCAGCATAGCTCTAGGTCAGCGGACAGCGGACAGCGGGCAGGGAAGGTGGTGCAGTGCTGGGGGGGAGGAGGAGAAGGAGGACAGCTCAACCCCTGCAGCTGGGCCTGACCCAACTGTGGGTCCCTACCCTTAAATCAGGGTAGATCAACCCAGCAATAAACCAGCGATCATCACCAGCAAGTAGTGACTGGACCTCCTACACGCTGGCCACCTTGTCGCCGCCTCCCCCTGACCTGATGTTGTCCACCAGCAGCGCCTCAGCCAGCGGCACGCCCTGCCAGCAGCGCCCGTAGTCAGTGCTGAACAACACCTCCTCTGAAAACAACCACCACGACCAGCCAGGCAGGGTACAGGTGCAGCACCCCTCCACCCCACATGCACCTTATTTTCCCCCTCCCCCTCTGCCCCTCTGCCCCTCTGCCCCTCCCCCTCTGCCCCTCTGCCCGTCTGCCCCTGCCCCTGCCCCTCCCCCTCACCTGCGGGCTTGTTGCTGCTCCCCGGGTGTCGCGCCATGATGATGAGGCCGCCCCAGTCGGCGTACTCGTAGATGTATGCGCCCACCGCCACGTCACGCCAGCTCACCCCGCCGTCAGTGGACAGCCAGGTGCACAGCCTGGGGCAAGGCAGGGCAGGGCAGGGCAGGGGGGGAGGGCTGGGGGGGACAAGGGTGGAGACCATGGGTGCAGAAGGTGCATGGGTGCATGGGGAGGGGAGGGGAGGCAGGGTGGGGGTAAAGGGTGTGCGCAGTAGTTAGGGCAGCAAGAGAAATATTAGCAAAGGGGGAGGCACTGGGGACGCAGGGGGGGGGAGCAGGGGAGCAGGGTGGAGGGGGAAGCAGGGGGAGGAAAGGAAAGAGGGTGGGGTGAAGGGAGGGGGGGGTAAAGGGGGTGGAGAGTCTGACCCGTCATTGTCATCCAGGCCGACCCCCTTGATGCCCACGTTGCCTGAGGCCATGATGAAGCCGGGCGCTGAGGGGTTGGAGTACACGGCGGGCAGGCTGTCGCCCATGGTGTCCCAGCTGCTCATGCCGTGCAGGTGCAGGAAGCAGGCGGCGCTGCCCTCACACCTGCAGGCCAGGGGGAGGGGCAGGGGGGCCAGGGAGGGGGGGGCAGGTCAGGGCTGGCAGCAGGAGTGAAGGGGGGGGGGGAGGAAGGGGGAGGAAGGGGGAGGTAGCAGCACAGGGGCGGCAGGGGGCCTGGGCTGGGTGAAGTGCAGGGGGGCCAAGGGGGGCTTACCTAGCCCCAGCCCCCTAAGGCCTGCCTGCCTGGCCCCCAGCTGCGGTCACCCCCTTCCCCTCACGACCCCTCCCCTCCCCCCACCTGAGGTCCCTGAGGCCCCCCCCAGCTTCTGGCGCTAGCTTGCCTGCAGCCAACCCCTCCCCCTGCCAACTCCTTCTCACCGGTTGCACTTAGGGTTGTTGAATGCAGCGGGGGCAGGGATGCGCTGCCAGCGGCCGCCCCCATTGAAGGTGATGATCGTCTCCACCAGCGGCGTGCCTGCACAACACACGCAGTGCTGGGCGCCACACCCACCCTGCTGCTGCTGCTGCTGCTGGCAGGTCCACCTACTTTTTTGCTTTTTTTATTCACCACCTGCACTGCGCTCACCCACTAACCAGGTGCCATGCCCCCCTGAACCCTGCGTCCCAGGCTTAACCCTCTCCCCCCCTCCCCCAGCCCCTTCCTCCCTGTCCCCCCTTCCCCAAGTCTCTCACCCTGCCTTTCCCCCCTTCCCTCCCTCCCCCCACTCCCTCATCCCCCCTCCCCTCCCCCAGCCCCTGTTTCCCCTGGCCTGCCGCCCCCCTGACCTGTGAGGTCGCTGAGGTCCAGGTAGTCTGCCCCCACATCATAGCTCTCGTCATCCGGCCGCGCCAGCATCTGGTTGGCGATGTACACGCCCTGCGCACGCACCCAGACCTCCATGGGATGCAGCCATGCAGCCAGGGCTATGGCCTATACCAGCTTGATGGCAGACCCTATTGGTTCCTACCAGGCATGTCAGCCCCCTGCTGGCCACCTGGCAGCAGAGCAGCACTCCCAGCTGGGCCACGGCCTGGCCCCACCACTGCAGCCTGCTGCCTGCATGGCCCAGCACCCCAAGAGCAGCAGCACCTGACCCCTCACCAGACCCTGCACGAGGGAAAGAGTATGCCGCAGCTGTTTTGAGAAACAGCGTTGAGGCCCTACACAGCCGAGTCCAGGCCCCGCCTTGTTCATCATCACAATCATTCACGACCCAGGCGGTAGTTCCATCACCCTTCCACCCCTTCTCGTCCCCCTACTTCCACTGCCCCTGCTTGCCCCCCCTCCCCCTCCCCCTCCCCCCTCAGCCCAGCTCACTGGCAGTGAGTCGACTTTGGAGAAGTCTGTGCTGACGCCTCCGCTCTGGTGGTAGACGTCCGTCAGGCTCAGGCTAAACAGCGCGTGGTGCGGCCCCGCTGAGTACACGCTGGCAGCGGGGATGTCCTGAAGGAAAGGGGACAGAGGGGCAGGTCAGGTCAGGTCAGGGCAGGTCAGTAGGGCAGCAGAAGGGGGACTTAGGGGACAGAGAGGCGAAGAGGGGTGTCGCAAGGTGTGTACACACTGGAAGGTAGCTAAGTCTGTTCAGAAGGTGCAGTCTGAACAGACGACAGCAAGGAAAAGAGGTGAAGGAGCTGGGCTGGGGGGGGAGCCTGGGGCAGAGTGCATGGAGGGGGGGGGGGGGGGGCACTCACAAACACGCCGTTGTTGATGAGGAAGTTGACGATGACCAGGGCGCCGGTGCCGTCATGTGTCTCCAACAGCTCGTAACCCTCTTGCTGCGCAGGCAGACAGGGTCAGGCAGGGTCAGACAAGGTCAGGCAGGGTCAGGATGGGCCAGGTCAGATGGAAGCAAGTCAGGTCATGTCAGACTAGGACCCCCTCCTTCTTACCCCCCTCCCTCCTCTCCCTCTTCCCCCTTTTCTCCCTCTTCACTCTCCTCCCCCTCGAGTCTTATCCCACTTCCCCCCTCCCGCACTCCCCTCCTCCTCGCCCCTCACCTTGACAGCCACTGGGAGGCAGGCTTGCAGGAAGAGGCAGCCCGCGTCCTGGCTGGTGTACAGCGTGATGCCCTGGCCCAAACCCACAACAGCAACACCCAGGGTCAGCAGCAGCAGCAGCAAGAGCAGCAGCCCCTGTTGTGCCCTGGACCACCACACCACCTGCTGAGGCCGCAGTACGCTTCAAGGGCCTGGACCCCATCCACCACCAAGGCCACCACCAGCACCACCAGCCCTTAGCCAGCCCTTGCAATGGGCAGCTTCAGCAGCGGCAATGGCAGTGGCAGGGGCAAGGCGAGCAGCAGTAGCCACAGCCTGCAGCTGCCCTGTTGGCCCTGCCCTGATGGAGCCTGACCTCTGCGCACTGCCTGACCTGCCTGGCACTGGCTGCCTGGCTGCACCTGGCCCTGGCTGGCCTGGCCTGGGCATGGCCTGGCTCACCTGGGGGAAGGCGCTGCTGCTGCTCTTGGTGCGCCCGTCCATATCCACAGGGCAGGCGTTAGACACGGCCAGGTAGATGGTGCTGCAGCAGGAAGGAGCGCGGGCCAGGAGCAGCAAGTCAGGAGGGAGGGAGGCAGTGAAGGGGCAGAGAGGGGGAGGCACCTAGGGTGTGATGATGCAGAGGGGTGAGGGGAGGGGAGGGTGCGCCCCTGCCCCTGCTCCCTGGTGCCTCACCTGCCCAGCACCTCGAACATGTTGCCGCAGCGCACGTGAGTCTGGTAGGTCTTGAACCAGTCGCTGCTGGTCACAAAGTGCACGTCAGGGTCCCAGGGCTGGTCGTACGCACCAGGGGTGTCGTACATGGTGGCCAGCACCAGCTCGTCAGGCAGCTGCGGGCAACCAGGCCAGACCAGGGTCGGTTAGGGTTAGGGTTAGGTTAGGCTAACCCTGGGGCAAGCAGGGTGGGGTAGGGAGGGACGGAGAGGGGAGGCAAGGGTAGGGTGGAAAGGAGAGGAGAGGGTAAGGGGGTCACATGGGGGGTGCTGTGGTGTATGATTTGGCCTGAGCAGCAGCTTGGCCATCTCAGCTTAGCCCGACCTGGCTGACCTGGCCAGCCCCCTGGCCTGCCCCTGCTGCCTCCCCCCTGCTGCCAGCCGCCTGACCTCAGCCACGTCCACCCCGCAGCCCTTGGGCCCACACAGTGTAGGCGCCCCAGTCAAAGTCCACAAAGCCTGCGATGCGGCCGTTAGAGTCGGCTGTCAGGTTCTGCCAGCTGGGCTGACCGCTGAACAGGTCCTGCGACCAGGCCAGGGGGGAGGAGGGGGGCGGCTGGTGGCACAGGCCAAAGGGAGGAGAGCTGTGTGAAGGAGGCCAAGGGGGTCAATGGGGCAGGGTCAAGGAGGAGGCCATGGGGAGGAGAGGTCAAGGAGGGTGGGTGAGGACAGTGCAGTGCAGAGGGGAGGGGTGGGGGCACGCAGTACAGGGGGCACCCACAGTCTGGCCTGGCCGCCTAAATGCAATGATAGACCCTAGCCAGACATGGTCTATCCTGCTTGGGGCAATGGCTTAGCCTGCCGGCTGCCTGACACAGGCACAGTGGCGAGCCAGACAGCGAGCTAGACAGGAGGGTGGCCTAGCCTGCTCTGATGCCTATACCCTGGATCTTCAGACATCGGCTACCCCTGCACGGGAACTGAGGTGCCTGAGGCCGTTCTACCGCTGACCTGGCTGGCCCGCCGCTGCCCACTGCCGCCGCAACCCAGCTTGCACTGCCTCTCCCCCCGCTGCCGCTGCCGCTGCCCCAGCTGCCCTGCTCAACCCCACCTGCACTTGAAGCTGGCCCGGCCCTGCCCTGCCCCCCTGCCCTGCCCTGCCCTGCCCTGCCCTGCCCTGGGTGTCACCTTTGTGAGCAACAGGTCCTTAGGGCAGTCACTCAGCGCGTGGTCCAGGCTGCGGCAGGACGGCCGCTTCACCAGGGCAAGCATCCAGCTGTCCTGCACACACAGCCAGCGCCAGCAGCAGGACACCTGAAGCATGCCTCTCTATTCCCACTGCCACCGCCATCTCAGCCCTCAATCCTTGCCCTGGGCCTCTGCCCCCACCCTCAGCCCTCTGCCCCTGCCCCAGCCCTCTGCCCCTGGCCTGTGCCTTCTTGCCTGGCGGGGGTGCATCTTGTAGGAGGACACGCCCCGCCAGCGAGTCGGCGTCTGCACCGCCTTCCAGCTTGACCCATAGTCCTGGGAGGTCCTGCACCGCACCAGCAGGCCGCCCCAGCAGGCCTCAGAGCCGCTCAGATGTTGCACCCAGCACGCCCAGCTGGCTCTGCAGGCTCAGCGCTTGATACTCTCCAACCGTTTGACAAGCCAGATCTGACAGATGGCGATGCAGTGTCCCTGACACCATGCAGCAAGGGGTGGTGGTGGGCAAGCTCAGCCTCGGACCTGGCTCCACACGACGTAGGGCCAGGCAGGCTAGGTTAGAGCAGGCTCTGGCCCATCAGCTGCTCAGGGCAGGGGCTGCGCAGGCTGCGGTCGGGGTGCTGTCCTGCGCTGCCAGGGGCACAGCGCTGGCGCCCGGCTGTTGTACAGCTGTTTCTGTTTGACAGATCTGGTTGTGCAGGGCAAGTGCTGCTGTGCAGGCTGCGGGGGGAACAGCTGCAGCCTCCTCAGTCTGCTGGCCTGTCCGGCACTGACTGCCACACTGCCTGCACCGCTGGGCTGCAGCACTGCCTGCACCAGTGGCTTAGCTCTGACTGCTGGCACTGTCCTGCTGGCACTGTCCTGCTGCACCTCCTCTGCTCAGCCTGCTGCTCGCCAGGCTCTGTGTCGGCTCCTGACCTCACAGCTGTGGGCCTTATGGCCGCCCCACAGCCTGAGCCAGGCAGCTGCACACGCGCCCAGCAGAGGTTGACAGCCCAGTAGCGTGCTGTTGCTGCTGCTGTCACTGTTGCTGCTGCTGCTGCTACTGCGACCTGCTGCTGAGCAACTGGTACTGGCTTGCTGCTGCTACTGAGCGACCCGGGTTGAGCAGCCTAGTAGCGTGTCAGGCAGTGACCTGCTGTTCCCTGCCTGCTCTCACCGACTCTGCTCTGACCCCCCATCCCATCAGCACCAATACTCCCCATGCTGGTGCTGCTCCTCCTGCTGCCACTGTTGCTGCCACCGTTGCTGCCCTGTTGCTGCTGCTGCTGCTTCAAGCCCGGCCACCCACCAGATGTAGGAGCCTGTCCCCAGCAGCACCACGTTGGCGGGGTTGCTTGCCTGGCTCAGCACCGTCATCACGTCCACTGGCTCACGCGCAGGGAGCGAGGCTGCGCAGAGGAGGAGGAGGAGGCAGGGGCAACGCCATTGGTGCTGCCACAGGTGCCCCTTGTGCTGCCACCGGTGCATCGCCTCTGCCAGCATCACGGACGCTGCCGCTCCTGCCGCCACCACAGCTGCTGTCGGCATCTCCAGGGAGGGCTGACCCTGCCTGGATTGCTGGCCACTGCAGGCCCTTGGCAGATAGTTATGGTCAGGTCGGGTCAGCAGGGTGCTGACTGCAGCTAGTTAGTGGCTGGCGCTATGGTGTGGGAGCACAGCAAGCAGCATCAGCTGCAGGGCGGCCGACCCTGTCACTCCAACAATGTGCTCAAGTGTCTGATTGCTTTGCTAATAGCATATAGCATGCGGTGCTGGTGCTGCTGCTGCAGGTATGCTTGCACGCCTGGCCTACCATTGAGGAGCTGGGTTTTCTCAGCCCATCGTTTCCCGCCGTCCGATGAAAGCCACAGGCCACCAGCATCGACCCCTGACTTCTTGGTGATGGCAAGCACGTTCTGCAGCAGTGCGTGTCGCCGATGACTTGAGCTGTCTGACTTCCGTGTTCGAACAAGTATGCATCCGCGGCACCTACCAGGTCGTTCTTGTCCAGCCATTGGAGGTCCACGACGGGTGCGCGTGTTGTGAACTGCGCGGGAGAACTGGCTTGCATACATGTCTGCGTCAGGCACGATCAACCTTCAAGCGATATGCCCACCGGTGTCAGCCTGTCCAGCGTGATGGGGTCGCACGCCGCGTCGCTTAGCCCGGTCCCGTGTAAAGACCTTTGCTGATTGCTGGTTGCAGCAACAGTCCACAGCAGCGGCAGAAGCAGCAGACCCGATGCTATACACGCAGGGCAGCGCATCCTGCCACGTAGGTTATGGGCTAGTTCGACGCGTTGTTCATCAAGATGTGACGCGCGGCAGCAAGGCTACAGTCGCGCGACAGTCTTCCTCGCACGCAACCAACTTCCCATCAAGTTTTAGTCCCAACAGCCCTCGTGCTACTCCAAATGTCTGCCACATACCTAGTTTACCAGAGCCTCGGCCACACGCAAGTCGTCAACCATCATGCGACTGACATGAAACAAACGCGGAAGCCAGCCTTCGAGTATCGCCCTGGCCTACCTGACCTTCCTCTGTTCCGTCCTATGTACAGCACAGGTTACTTTCAAGCCTGAGCTCGACAGCGGGGAGCCTGCATCCTGACAGTGCTCCGAGCTAGGGAGCATCAGAGACGAGCCCCTGGTGGTGTTAGGGTCTAGGTGTCGGCCATACCCCGAAGGCCCGTAGGCCAAGGTGACCAAGGCCAGGGTGTGTGCCTGCCAGGCATGGGGTCTGTCTCCCTGCTGCCTGCCACACCCTGCCAGGCCGTGTACGCTGACCCCAGTGGGGGAGGAGGCCCGGCCCTGTCTGCGGCCTCGACCCTCAGGGGGGTGGGGCTGCCTGTGCAACACCTCACGGTGGCGCATTGCTTCTTTCCTTCCTGATAGCTGCCGCGCCACTCCTGGAATCCTCCGGAAAGCCCGGGCATGGGCGGCTCTGTGCGTCCTGCTGCCGGCCATCCGCGGGGTCAGCCCCACTGATGGGGGTGGGGCTGCCTGACTCCTGGCTCCTGAACTCAGCCCCACTGATCCCCTCCAGCCTGACTCCTGCCTGCCTCCTCACCCCAACAGCATCACGAGCCCGCCCACCACCCAGTTCACCACACGGCAACAATTACTGGAACCCTCCCCGACACACAGCCCGGCACCTGGTGCCCATGGGTGCCCCAAGAGTCCAGCCGCCAGCCGCCTCACCTCAGCGCCCCCGCATGGGGTCGGACCTCAGCAGCACCCCCGACGGGTCAGCCTGGCCCAGCACAGCACGCAGCCGCACTATCTCGCGCTGGTAGCCCAGGGTGGCCTGCAGGGGGGACAGCAGGGGGGACAGCAGGGGGGCAGCAGGGGGCACAGGGCGGGGGGGAGGGGGCCACATGCCCAGGGTTAGGGTGAGGGTGATGGGAGGGTCACACACCCAGGTCGGAGCAGGCAGGTGGCCATAGGGCACAGGCTGGGGCAGGCAGGGGAGGGTGAGGGTTTGGGGGAGGGTTAGGGCGAAGGTTAGAGTGAGGGAAGGGTGAGGGTGAGGGCAGCTGGGGTAAAGTAGTGTGACCTCTCACTCCATCCCTCCCCGATGGTCGGCCGGTGGGCACGGGGTTCAGGGGGTCAGGGGGGTCAGGGGGTTCAGGGGGGTCAGGGGCAGGGAAGCCGGGGCCACTTGGGGCCCAGTGGGGGTCGTGGGTCCCCTCCCCCCCCCCACAGCCGCCGCCTGGCCCCCCTCCCCCTCCTCTCCCCCTGGTGGCCTGACCTTGGTGAGGTATGCCTGCATGCTGCTCAGCTGCTCCTCAGCCATCACCCGGCCTGACTCAGCCGCCAGCAGCCGCCGCTCCAGGTCAGCCTACAGCCCCCCCCCACCACACCGCCAGCAGCAGCAGCAGCAGGAGTAAGGGGAGCAGCAGCAGGCGGGCGCCCCTGCCCTGATGCTTTGTTGTGCGCCTGCATCATGTCAACCTGGCAGACCCCAGTGACCCCGGCCCCACCACTGGGCGGCAGGGGGCCGGCAGGGGCAGCGAGGGGGCAGGGGGGCAGGCAGTGGTGCTAGTAAGACCTTGTAGTGGGTATGGGCCAGGCAGGGGGGCTGGGGGCAGGCCAGGCAGGGGGGCAGGCACTTCAGTTGCAATGCCACCACAGTGTGTGGTCACCCCCCTACGGCTGCCCTGGGGTCTGCTTGGGTCTGGGTGGTGCAGCAGCAGCGAGGGGGGCAGGGGGCAGCCTGTGGGCCCAGTGTGACCTGGAAGTGTGTAGGTCAGGTCAGGCAGGGCGACACGCCAAGCCAGGCAGTGAGCTGGGTCACACCCCCAGCCAGCCAGCCAGCTTGCCATGGACCCAACTGTTGCAGCAGCGCCTCCCTACGGCTGCCATTGCAGGTGTTGAACCTGGTGCAGCAGCGCTGAGTCACACCCCCAGCCAGCTTGCCGCCGGCTGCCAGCCTGCCCTGGTCGCTGCATGTTGCAGCAGGGCCGGCGTGGTGACCGTGGCAGCTGAGTGCCTGCCCCCCTGCCCTGCCCTCCCGACCTGTGTCTTGCTGCTGAACTCCTGCACCAGGCGCGCCACACTGCCCTGCGGCCCGCCCCCCGCCTCCTGCGCCTCCCGCTGCAGCCGGGCCACATCCTGCAGGCCGGGGGGCAGCACAGGGGGGGTCTGGCAGCTGGGTCGGGCAGGCTGATGCCAGGGGAGGGGAGGGGATGGGTGGATGGGGTGGGTAGGCTGGCAGCCCTGTGAGCACTTGGGGCAGTGCAGCAGGGGTAGGCTGGTGAGGTTTAAGGTGTGGGGGGAATGGGAGTGGGGGGAACTGGCTGTCCAAATGATGGGCCAGGTGTTGGGGTCGAGCTGCTGATCCTGTTCATGGCGCCTGACCTGCTGCGCCTCTGCCAGTTGCTGAGCCAGCTGGGTGCGGGTGGCGTCAGAGCTGAGCAGCGCCACCTGCAGCCAGGCTGGGCAGCACAGCAGCTGACACTGGCAGGCGGCAGGGGGGGTGAGGCCCTCCCCCTCCCCCTCCCCTTCGTCACCTCCCCAGCTGCACTGCAGGCAGCCCCCACCCCCCTCCCCCCTCCCTCTCCTTCCCCTCTCCCCCTCCTTTTGCCCCCTCCCCTTCTTCCCCTTGCTCCTCCCCCTCTCCCTCCTCTTCCCCCTCTTCCCCCTCTCCCGCTTCTCCCCCCTCCTCCCCCTCCCCCCCACCTGCTGCTCCAGCACCGCCTTGTCGCGCCTCAGCGCCTGCAGCTCAGGGCTGCCCAGGGCCTCCCCGGACCTCAACGCCTCAACCTCCCGCCGCAGCGCCTCACTCTCCAGCTGCCACATGCCGGGCACCTCTGCAGGGCAGGCAGTGAGGGAGCCTGGAGGGGGGGGCGGCGGAGGCCGGGGGCTGCGGGGGCGGGGGGGGGGGCGCAGGGTGGGTGGGTGGGGGGAGCAGCAGCTGCTGCACAGGGCCGGACCCTGAGGCCCTGAGGGTGGACCAGCAGGCCAGCTGCAAGGGGGGGGAGGGAGGGGGCGGCGGCAGTGGGGGCTGGCGGGCAGGGGTGGTAGCGTGGGGTCAGCCAGGGGGGGGGGGGGGTGCGGCAAGGGGGCCAGGTGGTGGGGGGTGGAGGCACTGAGGCTGAAGGGGGTCGGCTGGGGGGCGGTGTGGCCGCCTGACCTGCCGCCAGCTTGTCCCCTGCAGCTGCCCCGTAGTGGCGCACCCCCGCAGCCAGGCTACCGGCCTTCATGCCCACACCCTGCACAAGGTCAGGGTCAGGGTCAGGGTCAGGGTCAGAAGGGGAGGGGCCATCACCCCCCCCCCTAACCCCTCTCACACCAAGTTCCCTCCCCGCCCTCCCCTCCCCCTCCCCCTGCTGCTGACCTTGGCTGCTGCTGCCTCCGCCAGGTTGAGCGCCCCCAGCTGGCTGGCCTGCTGGCTGGCCTGCTCCCGCAGCCGGGCCATCATGCGCCGCTCAGCCTCCTCGTCAGACCTGCAGCCAGGAGGACGCAGCCACAGCCAGGCCTGGTAGGCTATGAGGGCAGGGGGGGGGCAGGGGGGGGAAAGGGGGGGCAGGACAGATGCAGGGCCGGGGGGGAGGCGATTGAATGATGATACTTAGAAGGTGGGTTGGGGGAGGGTGGTGGGTGCCTGCCGCCTGACCTGAGCAGCGTGTCCAAGGCCGCCCCCAGCACCTCCTCCTCGCTGGGCAGCTGCAGGGGGGGGGCGGCGCTGTCACCGGGCCACTGGTCTTCAACCAGGTACCTCGCCTGGGGGGCCAGGGGGCCAGGGGGGGGGGAGGGGGGCAAACGTATGGTGAAAGATAGGGGGGGGGGGGAGAGTAGGGGGGGGCAGAGTAGGGCGGAGGCAGCGGGGGAGGGGGGGGGGGGTCCAGGTCAACCCCTGCACCCCAGGGTCTGGCCCCTGGCCCCCTGTTGGCCGCCGCCCCTGCGCCCAGCTCACCACCCCAGGCATGGCCAGGGGGGGGGGCAGGAGGGGGGGGCCTGGGGGAAGGGGAGTTAGGGGAAGAGCGGGAGGAGGGGGGGGCTGGTGGTGGGAGGAGGGGGGGGGGGACGAGGCAAAAGGAGGGGTGGGTGGGGCAGGGTGAGGGGGGTGGTTGTGTGTGTGACCTGGCGGTATGCCAGATACAGCGCCCTGAACTTGCGCTTGAGCTGCGTGTGTCTGCCCTGCAGGGAGTCAAGGTCGCCACGCAGCTCTCGCTCTCGCGCCTCAGTCACCTGCACCCCACACAACACCCCCACACCACACAGCCACACAGCCGGGGTGGCAGCAGCTGGGGGGGGGGCAACCGCAGCAGCTGGGGGGGTGGGAATAGCAAAACAGCAGAGCTGGGTGGGCGGCAAGACAGGAGCTGGGGACGCAGCAGCAGCGTTCAGCCCTGCCCTGCCCTGCCCTGCCCTGCCCTGCCCTGTGTCCCCCCCCCGCCCTGCTGCTGCCCCCTTGGCACCCCTTGGTGGCAGTGGTGGGGCTGACGGCCACCTTCAGCCCTTCAGCGCCGCAGTCCCAGTCAGTCAGTCACGGACCAGGACGTCACCCCCCCCCCCTCCCCCCCCTGACTTTGCCAACCTCTTGCGACCGCGACACCTCGGAAAGGGGCCCTGCCTGCTGCCTCCACAGGTCTGCCCCCAATCCCCCCCCTGGCCTTGCCCCCCCCTGGTCTGCGACACCTTGGGGCGGGGCCCTGCCTGCCTGCTGCCTGCACAGGTCTGGCCTTTCCCCCCCCCTGGCCTTGCCCCCCCCCCCCTGACCTTGAGGTTTTCGTCTGTCAGGCGCTGGAAGAGTGCGAACAGGTCCTCAGGGCCAGCGGCCAGCCCTGACCCCGGGTCCGTCTGCAGCCAGGCTCGGCCAGGGGGGGTCAAGACACGACAAGGGGGGGTAGGGCAGGGGGGGAGGGGGGTGTTTCTGCCCAGGCAGGGCCAGGGAGGGCTGCGAGGGGAAGGAGGATGAGGAACCCCCTTTACCCCCTAGTGTTGATCGCGCACTTTACCCCTTGACCACCCCCCCTTGCCCCCCCCCCAACCCCCTTAGCGCCGTGCCGCCTTCTGACCTGCTGAGCTCACCGTCCCCCCCCATGCTGCCCCCCCTACCCCCCCCCCCCTGCCCCCCCCTCCTGCGCCCTGTCGCCCGCTGACCTGCAGCACGGCCACAGCGCGGCTGAGGTCCGCCACCTCCCTCATGGACACCTCCAGGCGGCGCCGGTACGCCTCACGCATCTCATCCAGCCCGCTCTGCAGGCCAGGGGGCAGCAGGGGGGCTGGGGTAGAGGGGGGAGGGGGTTCAGCAGCAGGGTTAGGGGTCGGCAGCACGGGGCCCAGAGGGGGGGGGCTGCGGCTAGGGGCCAGGCGGAGCTGGGGGGGTCAACAGGGGGTCAGGGCAAGGAGTGGGGGGGTCAAGCGTGGGGCAGCAGGGGGGGGCGCAGGGCGTTGAGAGCTGGGCAGTTTGGGGTCTATCGGCTGGGGGGGGGGAGGGGAGGGGAGGAGGCGGGTCAGGGGTGAGGGGGGGGGGGGGGCAGCGAGGTGGACCTGGGTGAGGGTGCGGCAGTTGCGCAGGCGGTCCGCCTCCCTCCTCGCCTCCTTCACCTCCCCGTCAAGCTCTTCACACCGCCGCTCCTGTAGGGAAGGCGGGGGAGGGGGGTTGCAAGCAGGGGGAGGGGGGGCTGGGGGGTGAGACGAAGGTGAGACGAAGGGGCGGAGGGGGTGCGTGGGGGCTGCAGGCAGGGGGGTGAGGCTCAGGTGGGGAGGTCCTGCTGCGCCCCTCCATCCCCCTCCATCCCTCCATCCCCCTCATGCTGGATGCCTGACCCTATTCCCCGCCTGCGCTGCTCCCCCCCCTGCACTCCTGGACGCCTCCCTCCTGCACCCCTCGTCCCCGCCTCCTGCCCCCTCCCCTTCCTGCCCGCCCCCCTGCCCCGCACCTTGGCCTTCAGCCG
>JASKMD010000024.1:64278-125609 GCA_030144725.1 Haematococcus lacustris | reverse complement strand
CTCCCCTCCCCCTCCCCCTCCCCTCCCCTCCCCTCCCCTCCCCTCCCCTCCCCTCCCCTCTCCCCTCCCCTGGCTGGCCTGGATTGAGCGCTCGTAGTTACAGCCAACCCAGCTCACTCCAGCTATGCCATGCCCACACACCATTATGTCAATGCTACTGCCAGTGCTGCTGTTGCTGCTGGTGCCTTTGCGATTGCCAGTGTTGCTGTTGCTGCTGCCACTGCTTCTGCCAGTGGTGGTGCTGCCAGTGGGACATGACATGGCAGGTTTGCACGTGTCTTGATGACATGCACGTCAGCAACAGCATTGAGAGTGCAGGGCTGTAGTGGACAAACATGCAGCTAGGAGCAGCAGCTAGAAGGTGCTTGGAACGACAGCCAGGACTTCAGGTGAGTGCACATGCTGTTAGGGTGTCAGCCCAGCCTGCCAAACTCTGGTCATGCATGTTCTGCCATGGCTTGGTGGTTGCTAACATGTCATGCATGTCCTTATACATCTGCTTGCTGGCTGATGTTTGCTTGCAGTTGTCGCTGGGGCAGCTGGGGTAGCTGGGGCATGACAAGAGTAGCATGGCTTGGTGGTTGCAAGCAAGGCGGCAGCCGTGTAGAGCAGCCAACATCATGCATGGTCATGCATGTCCTGCCACCACCACCTCCCAAGCCATCAATAACAGCTTGGAGCAGCCTGTTCCTTCCCCCAATGCAAGGATGCCCCTTGTTGGCTGCAGGTCTTATGGGCCCCTTGCCCCCTCCCCCCTTCCCTCCCCCTTTCCACCACCGCCACTTCGGAACACGCCATAGCCCTCTCCCTACCCTACCCAACAGCCCTTGGCATAACAGCCTAGAGTGGGCAGCCTGGAGCGGGCAGCCTAGAGCGGGCAGCCAGGAGCGGCAGCCAGGAGAGACACCCAAGAGTGGCAGAGCCCCCCGTCCATGAAGGCCAGCCATTGGGCGGGCAGCATGAAGCGGGCGCTAGTAGTAGCGGCCAGCCAGCCCACTCTAGCCATGCCATGCCCACACACCACACTGACCAGCCCATCCCTCCCCAAAGGGGACAGCAGTAGGAGAGCCAAGCCAAGCACATGGGGGGTCCGGTCCGTACTTTATGTGCGACATGGCGTGGGGGTGGGGGTGGGGTGGGGTGGTCTCGTTGTTGTTGTTGGTGGTGGTGGTGATGGTGGCGGTGATGGTGGTGATGGTGGTGGTTGTGCCAATTGGTGTTGTTTTGTTAAACAACAGCATGGCTGTCCTAAGCTTCAATTCAGTTCCATGCCACACATTGTGATTTGTAAGCAGTGAATGGTCAAGATGTAATGAAGAAAACGGTGGTGGTCATTAGCCGTGTATCCTCTTCTCAAATGATACCTACGCCCCTTGTATGGACACCACCACTACGCGCTGATGCGCTAAGGCCGCAAATGTGGTAGCCACCTGCTACAAACCCCCTTTGCATGTATGCATCACGGTCATGCTAAGCAAGTGCAAGCCTGGCAGTGATACACACCCAATGTGTCACAGCTAGCTGGACCACGGATGGTACCTATAGTGGAGGCTCACCAGATCCAGCCACATGCTAGGGGTGTGGTGTGCCACATGCCCCTTGTATGGACAACACCACCACGCGGTGATGCGCTCATGACATCACAGCTGTTGTGTTGTCTAGGAGGCAGGGCGGTGCTAGCAGTGTTTAGACTGGAAAGTCTAGGCTTAGGCGCGGCCCTTCCAATTTGGCTTGGCTATTTGGCCTGGGCTCAACATGCAAGGTATGCATAGGTTGGGACCAGGTGACTCTCGAAGTATAGTTAGGTCAGCTCTCAACGGTTAGGAATTACATAAGCGGTTGGTTGGATAGCATTACATGACCACCATGTTACAAGGGATTACAAAGGTGTTACAAGTATTAGGTTGTGCACATGTCCCTGCACTCCTAGCTCATGTGCATGCCCTCAGCCTTGTATGTGTAGCCTTTGCATGTGTTGTTTGATATTGAATAACCGCCCTGATTGCAATGACTGCTGCAGCTGCCCTGACTCAGCCTCACCATGCGGCTCAGGCTCACCGCATGCCTCCTTGCACACAACAATCATGTACCGCAGCCAGACAAGCAGCCGGCCATGCTCCATAAGCAGCAAAGCTTACTGCTAGGTGCACCTATCCCTGTTGCTCCAGGGCTACAAGGTAGTACGCCAAGGGCTGCTGGGTGGGGTAGGGAAGGGGCTGCAGCGTGAGCCTTGGGGTGAGAGTGAGGGAAGGGGGGGAAGTAGGTGACTTGCTGCCCCTGCCCCATGTCCCCAAACTGGGTTGGTTGCTACTACCATCCGCTCCATGCTTCCCGCTCCATGCTGTCTGCTCTATGCTACCAGCTCCAGGCTGCTACTCCATAGGATGCTAGGTGCCGTGGGGTGGGGGAGAGGAGAGGGGAGGAGGGTAGGTGGGTGGCAGACTTGGAAGTGGTGGTGGTGGGATGGGGGAGGGTACGGGGTACGGGGAGGGCACGGTCCTTGCTGGCTCCTTGTTGGTTGCTGCTCTACGCCGGTACCGCCTTGCTTGCAATCACCAAGCCATGCTACACTTGTCATGCCCCAGCTATCGAGAACTGCAAGCAAACATCAGCCAGCAAGCAGATGAATAAGGACATGCATGACATGTTAGCAACCACCAAGCCATGGCAGGACATGCATGACCAGAGTTTGGCAGGCTGGGCTGACACCCTAACAGCATGTGCACTCACCTGAAGTCCTGGCTGTCGCTCCAAGCGCCTCCTAGCTGCTGCTCCTAGCAGCATGTTTGTCCATTACAGCCCTGCACTCTCAATGCTGTTGCTGACGTGCATGTCATCCAAGCCATCAAGACACGTTGCGCATGTGGGCTGCCAAACAGTTGTGACGTGGCAGTGGTGCCTAACTGCCGCTGTGGGAGCAGGGGGGGGCTGCCAAACAGCTGGAAGGTGGCAGCGACGCCTGTCAAATGTTGTGCTGGCGCTTGGGGCTGCCAAACAGCTGTGAGGTGGCAGCAGTGCCTGGCAGCTGCGGTGCCGGCGCATGCGGGCTGCCAAAAAGCTGTGACGTGGCAGTTGTGCCTGGTTGCTGCTGTGGGATTGGGGGGCTGCCAAAAAGCTGTAATGTGGCAGCGATGCCTGTCAAATGCGGTGCTGGTGCATGGGGGCTGCCAAGCAGCTGGGAGGTGGCAGTGAAGCCAGGCAGCAGCGACGCTTGCTGCCTGCTGCTACTGGGAATTGCCTCCATCGCTGCCATCATTGCGACGTGGCAATGAACTGATGGTGACTACAGCACTGGGCGCCTGCCTTGCTGCCTTGCTGGCTACCTTGCTACCCTTCTGCTTGCTTAGTATGCACCTAGCTCCCATGACAGACAAATCACCACTGCACATGCTGCCTGTACGCATCAATGACTGCTTGGGCTGCTGCACCACGCATGGCTGCATCTGTGTCTGCCAGCATGCCCATGAGCTTGTAGAGGGAAGGATCCACATCTGTTGGGATCTGGCTAAGATCCAACCCAGACGCTGTCAAAGCCTTTCTTCACTCCAGCTGTGGATATGGCGCCGCTTCTTGTATATGCCATTGCTGTTAGGGGGACGAGCTCGCTGTGGGTTACAGCTGGATCGTGCGCTGACCTAGCTCCTGAGGCTGGTGCTGCATCCGCTTGCTCTGCTGCCGTTGGTGCTGCAACTATGGTAGTCACTGCGGCTGTCGATGCTGATGCCAGGCCAGCGAGCAGGCAAAACATGCCCGTGAAAAGCATGGCTGTGGAGCACGGAGATTAGAAATGATACGTGGGTTGCAGCGCAGACTGCGTTCGCAGGAGCAGCTGGGCGGGCAGCGGTTGGTCGGTTGGCGCAACCTACCCTGTGGGGGGTGACGGTGGCTACCCCCATGGGGTAGCCACTTACCGGGAGAATTTAATGGCATGTGGCCACCCCGCCAATCCGTGACAGGCCTGCGCATCGCACCACGCGCTAGTGAAGGGTAGCTGAGGATATCGCGGTAAGTCACGCGCGCTAAAACTCGCGTTTTGGACTGAAGCCTCCCAGATCACTCCGCCCGCCATTCCCGCGGACTGTGAACATGGTCGCTCGCTGCAACCTGGGGCTCAACGGGGTGCGACCGTACGTGGGTCGCAGGTCGAAGCGCAAGATTCCCTGGGTTGGGTCGGGACCCCTCATGGCTCTTGTAGGTGGGTCGCTGCTTGTTTGCGCTATCTCAAGTTTCGACCTGGTGGCGGGCGGTGATCTGGGACAAGGCTTCAGTCTAAAACGCGAGTTTTAGCGCGCGTGACTTACCGCGATAGCCTCAGCTAACCTTCACTAGCGCGTGGTGCGCAGGCCTGTCACGGATTGGCGGGACCAATGGCCGGGGTGACCATGTGTTGTGACAGGAATGATGGATGGTGGCTAACCACTGGCAGCAAGTGACTGGTTGTGGCCCTAACACCTGCTGTTGGTGGGAGTTACAGTTAGGCTGATCAAGGATGTAAAGCAAGGAAGGTGTGAAGCGGCGGCTGTGCCTTTCAGGCAACGAGGCATGTCTGACCACCACGCCACGGTGGCAGGGTGCTGCTGCGGCGCCTGGTGGAAGACCTGGCTATCTAGGTTGAACCTCTACCATCACACATCACCGTTACACGGAAACAAGCTGAACACCCGTCTGTTTTAAATGTAGCAACCCATTGCCAACCCAACTCAACTCGATCGTTGGCATACAGCACGTCCTCGCTGCCCGCCCCCTCTTCAACATAATGCACGATGAAGCGTGGCTTTGGCGCCTGCACATGTAGTGTAAGATTGTGATGTCTGGGGAAGGGCGAGACACTCGGGTTCACCTCCGGTCGCTGACGCCCTGGGTCAGGTTGTTATGATACCTATCCCTTGCTAAGCTACTATCAACTAAGAAGGACAAGGGTAACCTAAGGTGTCGCTCCTCTACCGCTCTGCAGGGCCGCAAGGAGGCTACACAGAAAGGTTCCTAATCTGATCAACTTTTGGCGTCTCAGGCCCATTGCTGCTTCACTTTGGTACCAATGTGGAAGCCAAGCACATAGCCGTGCAACCCTTCATGGCATCTATCCACAGCGCCATTGATTGTCTCCTTATGCCCATCAGCAGCAAAGATATGACATGTTTTAGTACCATACCTCTAAAAAACCAGTTTTACATTGAAAGTCCCCTAATGTGAGCATGTCGTTGCTATTGTCCACCTACTCGAAGATTGGCACCACAACTTTTGTAGAGGCTGCTACCCATCCCAATGCCCCTATCAAAGCTAGCAGCTTGTCAAAAACATGATCACGTGGCAGTCTAGAGGCACTCAAAGTTGTGCACATGGACATGCAAGCATGCTACTTGCAAGATCGCTTGTTGGCCTTTGCAGCTTTCTTGGCTGCCTCAGCAACCACCTCATGCTTGAAATAGAACCTATCCTCTGCTGGGAAACGTAAGCTGGGCTGCGGTTGGGCTGATCGCTGAGCTGCAACACGCAACATTGCTGCGTCGACTGTCAAGGGGACCCAGGGTTTGAAGGCTGGTTGCTGCCTGCCACCCTCCATGCTGGCTGTTGCTGCTGCTAGCATGTTATCCTTGTCAGGGGGGAACAGGCCAGTCTTCTCGAATGCCCGCTGCAGTGGCTGCATGGAGAAGCCCACAGAGTAGTGCATGGCTGTGTCCACTAGGCTGATGATCTGGGAGGGTGCAGGGTTGAAGCCCTCCCCATCGGCTAGGAATGCAGCCTGTCCCAACAGCTTCTGATACTGAGCCTTGACACTGCCAAACAGCTGGTCCCATGGCTGAAGGAAGGAAGTGCATTGCGCGGGCAAGATGACCAGATCAAAGCCATGCACCCTGGCTGCCTCCTTGGTGTCGTTGCTGAAGCGAGAGGCGTGCCCATCTAGCACCAGCAGCGCACGGTTGGTGGGGCTCACACCGCCTGGGATTTGCTTCGCCATGACGTCCAACAGCTTGGGGAACAGCCTGCCGTCCATCATGTGTGTGCCCTCCTTGAGGATGATGGAAGACTGTGGGTAGAAGGAGACAGGAGTGGCCTTGCGCAATGACAGTCCCTGCCGTCGCATGAACCCCTGGCGCCATTTCTTGCCAGGGGCCTTCCCCTTGAAGGGGTCCACTTTGCCCTTGCGCTCCGTGACCCGCTGCGTCGTCCTCACGGCTGCAAGCAATGCTGTCTTGGTGACCCCCACACCCTGCTGCTGACCCCTCACTACCAAGTCCCGCAGTTGCTCCTCTTCCACAGCTGACAAAGCTGTTGGGCGCCCACGTTTTGCAATCACCCCACCCCGCTTAATGACTCTGCGGAGGGTGGCATATGGAACGCAATGTTCCTGGGCCACAGCTGCCATGGATGGCTGTGGCTGCCCCCTCTTGACCTTCAAGTAAGCATTAGCAGCTGCCAAGAGCCTCTTGGCTCTTTCGCCTGTGCTGTCTTGAGCCAAGCTGGACTGTCGAGAAGCACCAGTGGTCAGTTTGGCCATAAGGGCTGGTGGTGTGCGGTAGGACCTGGGCGCATGAGGCCGAAAAAATGACATGAGAGCTGAGAGAGAACATTTTCAACGCAAGACCGCGGCCAAACGGAAGCAATAAACCAAAGCGCACCAACTGCGCTACATTGGGTACCCACCAAGGTGTCTAGAAGGGCCGCGCTCGCATGGGTATTTCGTCGCGCTAGTGCACGCGGGACCTTAACGGCCGGTAGGGTTCAAACGGGCGTAACCGGCGGCAGCCTCATCTCAGCCGACAAAACGCGATAGTCCGCCGCTAACCGCTTCACAACGTCCTCATAACCTCTAACGACCGTGTATGAAAGGAGGCATGCGTGTTGAAGAGCGGAAATGGGAGAACGGCCCATATAGGCCTAGTCAAATTAGGAACCTTTCTGTGTAGCCTCTAGCAGCTGACAGATTTGTGTACAGCAGGGGCAGCCAGCAGCAGCAGGTGCACCGCCCACATACTCCCACCGCTGCCCACCCCCAACGCAACACTGAGCACCACCAGCACTCTCCCGCCATCAGGACTGCAGGGGAAGGCCACTCATGGGCCCCTCAGTGTCACAGACTGCAGGTCATGTGTTCAACCGCCACCAGCCCTTCATCGCCTGCTGCACTCAATGAGGGATTGGACACGGCAGCGCATTGCCTGCTGCCCTCCACTCCCCGCAGTCTCCTCCCCGTCACATGCAGCCTGACAGGCAGTGCCAGCGGTGAGCAAGGCAGCACTGAGCGCAGGCACAGCCAGGCCCCAGTGGAGGATGTGTCATGTAGGGTGCTGCATGTAGGCACCTGCTTCTGCCCCTGGCCCTGCTGACCTTCACCTGCACCAGCCTGTCACACAACGCGCCCCTGGCTGCCAGGTATCAGGAAGGACAGGGCGGCGCACGGCACGAGGGCACAGGGGAAGCCCAAGGCAGCGCTCAGCGTACGGGTTTGGCTTGCCCTGACATGGCCTGCGCCCAACTGGCTATTGGTGAAGTTGGCCCGCGCTTTGGAACGCTCGCATAAGAGTAACGCACTCCGCATTCCTCCACCGCGTTCGTCTAACCAGCCCATCGCGGCGCCACACAAAACGTCACTCATCAGCACCTGCGCCGCGACTACAGACAACTGGGACCTGCTGGCTATCGATGAATCACTTCGTTACGTGCTGTAGCTGTGCCTCATCAGCCCGAAGTCTGAACCTTCGCGTCACCAACCAGGCGCATCGTGAGTCGCGGTGTCCGACCAATGGTTGCGCACCAGGCTGCTACTGTTCACGGCGCGTTTGCCTTCTAGACGTCAAACCACGCCACGATCCAATACCTGCTCTCCATGCTGCGTGATGCGCCCCTGCTGCCCCTCCCTTCATAGCAGAAACTGAAGGAAGCTGACCTCCTGCAGCACACAGTGCGGACGAGGAACAGCCAGGTGAGCATGACAGGCACAAACCCTTCTTCACCATTCACACTCGTACCCATGCAGACTGCTGCTGCCATCAGCCGTGAGCCGGAAGCAGCCACGTGTGTAGAGAATGGATGCAACGCAACAAGCAACAAGGGCTGCAGCTCATGAGGACTGTGCAGGGCAGGGCTTGATGCCACCAAGGTGCTTGGCACCATCATCTCTCAACCGCCTGCTGGGCTGTTGTGTTGCGTACACTCTGCAGGCTGCACAACCCGTGAGCCCCTGCAGCCCTGAAGCAGCCAGACATGGATGAGAGGTGCAGGCGCAGCCAGGGGCCTGAAGCAGGCAGTGCAACGGACACACCCTCAGCAGCAGATGCCCCTGCTCCAGCCCCCTCCCTACTGGACCTGCCTGTGTTAGTCCTAAATGACATCGCCAGGCGGTCTGTTCAGCTTGGGGCTGGAGGTCATCTATCCGTCACCTGCCGTGCCTTCTCCTTGGCTAACCTGCTGCATGCCCCTGGCGTTCACATTCAGCAGTGTGATCAGCACCTCACACCCCGTGTGATCGCAGCGCTGCGCGGCAGGACAAGCAAGCTGGCCTTGACCTTGCATGATGAGGTGCATGACCATGTCATGGCAGCGCTGGGCAGCTGTACCGCAGTGGAGGCTTGTGGCTTCAGCAGGAGTCTCAATGGCAGCGACAGCAACCCACAGCCCCTGGACTGCACACCTGGCCTTGCCCAGGGCCTGCTAAACAGCTTCCCTGGCCTGACTGCCTTGTCCCTTCACGGCTACTCCGTCACCTGCAGCGGTTTGGCCGGCCTGCTCTCCCACCCACAGCTGGCCTTGCAGCTGCAGCAGCTGGACTTCATTGACACCTGTATCCTGCAGCCAGAGCAGCCTGGGCCTGAGGCAGTGGCCCCAGCTCATCTGTTTCATGGTCTTAAGCTCAAACAGCTGAGCTTGCCTATCATTGGCAGCGAGCTGGTACTGCCCGACATGCAGCCTTTGGCACAGCACCTGACGCAGCTGACTGTTGAAGGCCAGTTGTGGGATGAGTATCCCTCAGCCGGCTTGGCAGCTCAACTGCAACCATTGGCTCAGCTGCGGGTGTTGAGAGCAACGATGCACTTCGTGAAGGGAAGCTTGTTTGATTTGCCTGCTGCACTGCCCCAGCTGCACACCCTACAGCTTCCATGGCTGTGTGTCAAGGAGGGGTGCATTGATGAGCTGCTGGCAGCCACTCAGCTCACCAGCGTCCAGTTCTTCTCCATTGAAGGTTTACACAGCTCACGCGCCGACGTGCCCTGCAGCTGGCAGCGACTTGAACTCAGACACTTGAGCTACGCCACTGCCGCCTGGCTGCCACTGTACTCCCTGACCCAGCCCCTGGTGCTGGGCCAGCTGGACATCAAGGTCAACGCAGCGTCCAGCCCGGAGGTGGCAGCTGACATTTACAGCCTGGCACACGTCTGCAAGGTGCCTGTTGTTCTCAAGACCTTGAAGTTGCTTGGGGAGCACAAAGGCAGATCAGCGTTAGGAGAGGCGATGGCAGCACAGCAAAGAGGGCACTTGGAGCGAGTGGTAGCAATGCTGCAAGCACTGCAGTGCTCTGCCACAGCCCAGGTTGAGCTTTTTCACATTCGAGATGTTTGTGCCAGTCATGTCACTATGCTTGCTCTAGTGTGCCAGTTTTGCACGCGCCTCAGGTTTCTTCTTGGCAGCATGACCCCTTCCCTCCTGTTTTGGCGGCAGCTGGTGCAGCTCATGCCCACAGTGCAGCAGGTCAGCTTCAGATGCACCGAGGGTGCTGACAGCGAGGCCATGTGTGAGTCCCTACAGCGCATGGCAGAGCAGCCCTGGGCCCGCTGGTTGGACATCACCATTGTCACACCAGAGCTGTCATATGACCGGCCATCAGCATTCGAGCTGCCAGCATGCTGGCAGACTGGTTGCTGGTTCAAGGCTGGGCACAACAGCTGGTCCATGACCGGCAAGTTTCAAGTGACGATCAGCGGACATGTGTATGGTCTGTAGGTGCAGGCTTGGTGCATTGGTGCATTTGAACAAGCAGTCAGGGTTGGGACGGCGTGGGCAGGTACTTGTGCGGCTATAAGTGCAGCTGTGCGGTGTGGGGCATGCAGCCACAGTACTGCCGTGAAGCAATTGTTACAGCTCATGTTACGACCGAACCTCAACTCTCGGTGGTGTCTGGATGGCGTGTCCCTACTGTGTAGGAGCTGCTGGGCTACTGGTTGAGTTCAAGATGTGACCCTTGCCAAGGTTTGACATACGACCATGAGGTTGCCCACTTGCACAGCCGCACCTTGACACTGTAGTTTTGCTTCTGCGCTGTGTGACATTGCTTGATGCTGGATGAAGCAGGGATGGAGCATAAGAGCTGAGGATACAGCTTTGGAGCGCTACGACAATGCAACGGGCTCGACTACTAGGGTGGGCACCTTCGCAGCTGCTTCTTGCCCCAATGCTCAACCATCCATCCATGAGGCTGAGGCTGGATGCAGCTGGCCCACCTCGCCCATAGCCACAGTTGGCCCCCCCTTGCAGCCCCCTCTCAGGCCCGCATCACAGCACTTGACCGGACCAGCTGCCACCTGCTGCCTACCTCACCCAGCAAAGTGCCATGGAGTGTCCGTTGCAGGTGCAGCAGGTTGGCCAGGCAGCAGTCAGGCATGGGGCAGACCGTCCTCTGTATCTCTTTGTGCTCGCATGCTAGCCACTGCCCCCTGCTGCCTGGGGTCACTCTGGCTTCTGGTGCATAGCCAACAATATTACTTGCTTCACCTGGGCGCGCCTGCAGCCTACATGGCACCCCCTGCTCCTGCCCCTGGTCAGCGGCAGCCAGTTTCTGCTGCCTGGTGCTGAGTGCAGCAGGTGCGGGCGGGCGCTGAGCCTCAGGCTGGCCAGGTGCTGGTCAGAGCTGACTGACCGCTGCCAGCTCCAGGTCAAGGTGACTGGCTGGGCCGTGTCAGCCGCCACCACCACCGCAGAAAGGGCAGCTAAATGACAACCTTCTGAGGGAGTGGGTCAGCCCTAACCTGGCAGCCCTGGGCAGCAGTGCCTGGCCAGGGTGCTGGTGTGGGCAAGACATGAGAACAGTTGCAGACCAGGCATTGGGCCACGATGCGGTTCATGATGGCTAGCAAGGAAGAAAGCAGAGCATCGAGCATCAGCAGCACAGCAGCATCAGCAGCACAGCAACATCAGCAGCATGGGGAGTGCTCCCTGCATCAAGCCAGGTGCTACCCCTCCCTTGTGTGGTGTGAAGCAGGCAAGGTGAAGGGTTCCGTAGCCGGAGGCACCGCACCTGGCATCAATGGGTCGCTGCTTGTCACATAGTAGCTGCATGGGTTCAGGACTCGCAGCTGCCAATCCGGCTTGTCTAGTGATGTAAGTTGCCGGGTTGCAGGGTTGCCAGGTAGCTGGGTCAGTTGCCTGCTGCCTGGTAGTGTCGGAACAGCCAGCGCACATCATGGCATTACAGAGTCGTTGCTTGTCATGATAGCTTTTGCGCACAGGACTCGCAGTGGTCAGTCTTAGTTGTCCACTAAAGCAGACGACTACTCTATGACGATGCAAGATGGCATCCAGGTTGATGCTAACATCTGCGCTGAGATTAGCCCCTCTTGCAATACATGGAAACAAAGCTGAGCGCCCGGCAAAGCAAACGTGCTATAAGTAGCCCATGCTCGCTGCAGCCCTCCCTTGTAAAAGCGGGCTGAAGTCGTGAGACTCGGACTAGGGTCACGAGCTCGATGGCGCGAGTTGGTTGTCTGCGATGTCCGCAGCGTTCACTGAGGTATCTGCAGCTGCGTACAATGCTCCTCCTACCGCTCTAAAGGTCCGCAAGGAGGCCAGCCCTCTAGCAGCCGACAGCCTGGTGTACAGCAGGAGCAGCCAGGAGTAGCAGGTGCACCGCCCACCACATACTCCTACCGCTGCCCACCCCCAGCGCAACACTGGGCACCACCAGCACTCTCCCGCCATCAGGACTGCAGGGGAAGGCCACTCATGGACCCCTCAGTGTGTCAAACTGCAGGTCATGTGTTCAACCGCCACCAGCCCTTCATCGCCTGCTGCACACCATGAGGGATGTGAGGCGGCAGCGCACAGCCTGCTGCCCTCCACTCCCCGCAGGCCCCTCCCCCTCACATGCAGCCTGACAGGCAGTGCCAGCGGTGAGCAAGGTAGCACTGAGCGCAGGCACAGCCAGGCCCCAGTGGAAGGCGCAGCATGTAGGGTGTTGCATGTAGGCACCTGCTTATGCCCCTGGCCCTGCTGACCTTTACCTGCACCAACCAGCCCCTACACATCCTCCTGCCCCCTCCCTGCTGCCCCCTACCTGCCTGCTGTGTTGCTCGATGTCATAACCAACCGGGCCATGCATCAGGGGGCAGCGTCCAGTACCGCCACGAGCTGCCCACTGTCCATGAGGCTCTAACCCTGCAAGCCAGGGCACGTAGGCTGGCTGGCCCGCCCCGCTAGTGCAGGCGTGACCTAACTGGCGCATCACTAAAGTTAGGCTGAGCAGCCCTGGGCTTGCTTAGTCATCACCTTCAAATCATGGCGAGACTGCCGCCACTGCATGCCTGCCTGCCTGCTGCCCGGCCATGGATGAGGCGCTGGGTCCCCCACATCAGGCCAGTTCCATGGTGTTCTTCATGATGACTGGGGTTAGGCAGCCTCGCCCGACCCTGTGTGGCTCCTGCATGTGGCAATGGCGGCATCATGGCTGTGCCAGGAGGACTGCAGTCTAGGTGTGAGAACAATGCCGTGTATGACCCTTCAAACCCAACCACCACCACCCCCTCCCAGCTCCCCGTACTCCTGCACCCACTCCTTCCCCGCTACGACCCTCCTGTGGCCAAGCTCACGGCTTCACCGCACTTCACCGCACTTCACCGCAGGCTTCACCGCTGGCTTCACCACAGTCACGTCTGCCCCGCAGTGCTACAACAGTGAGGCACACCACCACTTCAGCCCAGACCAGTCCACACTGCGCAGGCCAAAGGGCAGTAGACTGGCTGAACCCCACTGCTACTGGACAGGCTGGGCAGCAGGAGATGAGGGGCAAGCTGGCGGGCAGGTAGTGGATGTGGTGTTGGGCAGGTCAGGGGGCAGGCTGAGGTCAAGACAAGGAGCACGCGGCAGAGGGCAGTAGGCCAGGTGTGGCGGTCCCCATCAGCCGGGTGTTGGTGGTCAGGACCTACTATCGCGCTCGCATAAGACATCCGCATTCTGAAAAGATCCCAGACGCGTTCATTCACTTAACCCTTACGTTTTCGCGTCACAACACAAACGTTACTCTTGAGCATCTTCAACGCGACTTCAGGCAACTGAGATCCTGCTGACTTATCGACGAACTCTTCTAACACTGTAGCTCCGTCTCGCTAACCCAGCCCGGAACCGTAGCTGACCCCATCGGGTCACCAGCCAGGCGCATTGTGAGTCCGAGGTGCGCAATCAATGCTTGCGCACCTGGCTGCTTCTGTACACGAAGCGCCTGACCCTCAGTCAGCATGGCACGACACGATCCTGTACATGTCCCATGTTGCATGATGCGCCCTGCTGCCCCTCCCTTCACTGCAGAAACTGAAGGAAGCTGACCTCCTGCAGCACACAGTGCGGACCAGGAACAGCCAGGTGCGTATAACAGGCACACACCCATCTTCACCACCCACACTGGTAGCCATGCAGACTGCTGCTGCCATCTGCCGTGAGCCGTAAGCGGCCACGTGTGTAGAGTGTGGATGCACCGCAACAAGCAACAAGGGTTGAGGACTATGCAGGGCTTGATGCCACCAAAGTGCTTGGCACCTCTCAACCGCCCGCTGGGCTGTTGTGTTGCGCACACTCTGCAGGCTGCACCACCCGTGTGCCCCTTCAGCCCTGCAGCAGCCAAACATGGATGAGAGGTGCAGGCGCAGCCAGGGGCCTGAAGCAGGCAGTGCAACGGACACACCCTCAGCAGCAGATGCCCCTGCTCCAGCCCCCTCCCTACTGGACCTGCCTGTTTCACTCCTCTATGACATTGCCAGCCGGGCTGTGCAGCTTGGGGCTGGAGGTCAGCTGTCCCTCACCTGTAGCGCCTTCTCCTTGGCCAACCTGCTGCATGCCCCAGGACTTCACATCCAGCTGGATAGGCAGCGTTGCGACCAGCTGCTCACGCCTCGCTTTGTAGCAGCCCTCGTCGCCAGGACGAGTAACGTCGCCCTGACCCTGTATGATGACGTGTTGGACCATGTCATGGCAAAGCTAGGCAGCTGTGCAGCAGTGGAGGCTTGCAAGCTCAGCTGCAGAGGGGCTCCCTACTGTCAGCAGCCCCTGGACTGCACACCTAGCCTCGCCCAGGGCCTGCTAAACAGCTTCCCTGGCCTGACTGCCTTGTCCCTTCACGGCTACTCCGTCACCTGCAGCGGTTTGGCCAGCCTGCTCTCCCACCCACAGCTGGCCTTGCAGCTTCAACGGCTGGACTTCATTGACACCTGTATCCTGCAGCCAGAGCAGCCTGGCCCTGAGGCAGTGGTCCCAGCTAACCTGTTTCATGGTCTAAAGCTCAAGCAGCTGAGCTTGCCTATGATCAGCTACGAGGACAGCGGCCATAGTGAGATCCTGCTGCCTGATCTGCAGCCCTTGGCGCAGCACTTGACAGAGTTGAGCCTACAAGGCATTCCAATCGCTAAGCATCTCGACATGGCTGCCTTACTGCGACCTCTGGTGCAGCTGCAGTTACTTGCTGCAGACATGTATGATGTTCAAGCGAGCCTGTCCGAGTCTGTGCGGGCACTGCCCAAATTGCACACCCTACAGCTGCCAATGTCGGTTGTGGAGGAGGATTTCATTGATCAGTTGCTGGCAATCACCCAGATTACCAGCCTCATGCTTGGTTCAATTGCAAACCTTGACAGGTCACGTGCAGACGTGCCCTGCAGCTGGCAACGACTTGAGCTCACACGCCTCAGTTACGCCACTGCCAAGTACCTGCCACTGCACTCCCTGACCCAGCCCTCGATACTCGATGTGCTAGACATCGAGATCAATGCAGCCTTCAGCCCTGAGGTAGAAGCCGCAAACCACAACCTAGCACATCCCTTCAAAGTGCCTATCGTGTCCAAGGTGTTAGGGTTAGACGCTAGATGCTACAGCATGTCAACGGTAGGAGGAACTGCGGCTGTGGCACCTGCAATGGCACCACAGCTGGACAGGAAGTTGGAGCAGGTGGTGGCAATGCTGCAATCATTGAAGGGCTTTGCCACAGACATGGTGAGCTTGAAGAACTGGGGTTCTGTCAGCGTCAGTGACATCACGGCACTGGCTCCAGTGTGCCAGGGCTGCACACGCCTTGCATTCTCCAATGTCAGCTCGTCTCCCTCCCTAGAGTTTTGGCGCCAGCTTACGCAGCTCATGCCCACAGTACAACGGGTGACATTTGGCAGTTTTGAAGAGTTTTCAGCGATGGAGGCCATGTGTGAGCCACTGCAGCTCATGGCTGAGGAGCCCTGGGCTCGCTGGCTGGACATCATCATTTTCTGTTCCCTTGGTGACGCCCTGCCTGCATGCTGCCATGCCATCAACAGGCGCTTCAACGACCCTCATCAGCCTGCAAGGTTCAGGGTGTCTTTTGAGTAAGGAATGGTCCAGCTTGTCCACAGGGTTGTGTGACGCCAGTTCATGGCAGCTTCAGGCAGAGCGCTGTGGTTAAGGCTGCAGTGGCTGGACATGGTGGCCTGGTAGTGGGCTGTTGCTCCAAAGTCCCTTCAGAAGGAGTGCAGGAATAGGCAGCCCTGACATACTGCAACAGATGCTTGCTGGTGGCACGAGCAGCCCGGACATGTTGGACGTTGTGAACATTGTGGCAACATTGTCAAGAGGGCTACTGGCAGGAATTGCTGATGGTGGCCCAGTCCAGTCACATCATGTGTTGTGACAGGAATGATGGATGGTGGCTGACCACTGGTAGCAAGTGACTGGTTGTGGCCCTAGCACCTGCTGTTGGTGGGAGTTACAGTTAGGCTGATCAAGGATGTGAAGCAAGGAAGGTGTGAAGCGGCGGCTGTGCCTTTCAGGCAACGAGGCATGTCTGACCACCACGCCACGGTGGCAGGGTGCTGCTGCGGCGCCTGGTGGAAGACCTGGCTATCTAAGTTGAACCTCTACCATCACACATCACCGTTACACGGAAACAAGCTGAACACCCGTCTGTTTTAAATGTAGCAACCCATTGCCAACCCAACTCAACTCGATCGTTGGCATACAGCACGTCCTCGCTGCCCGCCCCCTCTTCAACATAATGCACGATGAAGCGTGGCTTTGGCGCCTGCAAATGTAGTGTAAGATTGTGATGTCTGGGGAAGGGTGAGACACTCGGGTTCACCTCCGGTCGCTGATGCCCTGGGTCGGGTTGTTATGATACCTATCCCTTGCTAAGCTACTATCAACTAAGAAGGACAAGGGTAACCTAAGGTGTCGCTCCTCTACCGCTCTGCAGGGCCGCAAGGAGGCTAGCCTCTAGCAGCTGACAGATTTGTGTACAGCAGGGGCAGCCAGCAGCAGCAGGTGCACCGCCCACATACTCCCACCGCTGCCCACCCCCAACGCAACACTGAGCACCACCAGCACTCTCCCGCCATCAGGACTGCAGGGGAAGGCCACTCATGGACCCCTCAGTGTGTCAAACTGCATGCCATGTGTTCAGCCGCCACCAGCCCTTCATCGCCTGCTGCACACCATGAGGGATTTGAGGCGGCAGCGCACTGCCTGCTGCCCTCCACTCCCCGCAGTCTCCTCCCCGTCACAGGCAGCCTGACAGGCAGTGCCAGCGGTGAGCAAGGCAGCACTGAGCGCAGGCACAGCCAGGCCCCAGTAGAGGATGTGTCATGTAGGGTGCTGCATGTAGGCACCTGCTTCTGCCCCTGGCCCTGCTGACCTTCACCTGCACCAGCCTGTCACACAACGCGCCCCTGGCTGCCAGGTATCAGGAAGGACAGGGCGGCGCACGGCACGAGGGCACAGAGGCAGCCCAGGGCAGCGCTCAGCGTACGGGTTTGGCTTGCCCTGACATGGCCTGCGCCCAACTGGCTATTGGTGAAGTTGGCCCGCGCTTTGGAACGCTCGCATAAGAGTAACGCACTCCGCATTCCTCCACCGCGTTCGTCTAACCAGCCCATCGCGGCGCCACACAAAACGTCACTCATCGGCACCTGCCACGCGACTACAGACAACTGGGACCTGCTGGCTATCGATGAATCACTTCTTTACGTGCTGTAGCTGTGCCTCATCAGCCCGAAGTCGGAACCATCGCGTCACCAAGCAGGCGCATCGTGAGTCGCGGTGTCCGACCAATGGTTGCGCACCAGGCTGCTACTGTTCACGGCGCGTTTGCCTTCTAGCCGTCAAACCACGCCACGATCCAATACCTGCTCTCCATGCTGCGTGATGCGCCCCTGCTGCCCCTCCCTTCATAGCAGAAACTGAAGGAAGCTGACCTCCTGCAGCACACAGTGCGGACCAGGAACAGCCAGGTGCGCATGACAGGCACACACCCATCTTCACCACCCACACTCGTAGCCATGCAGACTGCTGCTGCCATTTGCTACGAGCTAGAAACAGCAATGTGCGTAGAATGTGGATGCACCGCAACAAGCAAGAAGGGCTGCAGCTCATGAGGACTATGCAGGGCTTGATGCCACCAAGGTGCTTGGCACCATCACCTATACACCGCCTGCTGGGCTATTGTGTTGCCCACACTGTGCAGGCTGCACAACCCGTGAGCCCCTGCAGCCCTGAAGCAGCCAGACATGGATGAGAGGTGCAGGCGCAGCCAGGGGCCTGAAGCAGGCAGTGCAACGGGCACACCCTCAGCAGCAGATGCCCCTGCTCCAGCCCCCTCCCTGCTGGATCTGCCTGCTGCATTGCTGGAGGATATTGCCAGCCGGGCTGTGCAGCTGGGGGCAGCAGCAGTCCTTGCCCGCACCTGCTCAGCCCTCTTGCTGTGGGCCATGCAACTCACCCCAGCCTTACGCATCAAGCTAGATAGCCAGGTCCTCGACCAGCTGCTTTCAGCCCGCCTGGTTGCAGCCTTGCGCACCAGGACAGGGAAGTTGGCCCTGACCTTACAGCAGCCAGAGACACAGGCCAGTGGACACTACGCTGAGGTGCTGGCCCATGTGCTGGCAGAGCTGGGCAGCTGCTCAGAAGTGGACACTTGCAAGCTGACCAGCAGTGCAGCTCCCAACCAACGACAGCCGCTAAACTGCACACCTGGTCTTGCCCAGGGCCTGCTAAACAGCTTCCCTGGCCTGACTGCGCTGTCCCTTCACGGCTACTCCGTCACCTGCAGCGGTTTGGCCAGCCTGCTCTCCCACCCACAGCTGGCCTTGCATCTGCAGCAGCTGGACCTCACTGGCACCGCCATCCTGCAATCCCATCAGCCTGGGCCTGAGGCCATGGCCCTGGTGAACATGTTCCATGGTCTCACGCTCAAGCACCTGAGCTTGACCGCACGAGTCCTGCCTGACATGCAGCCCCTGGCGCACCACCTCACTGAGCTGCATCTCCAGAACTGGGAGCTGCCTTGTCTCGCATCAGAACTGTGCCCATTGACTGAGCTGCGGCGGCTCGTCATGTCTAAAAAGTACAGCCTTGCAGGCCTACCTGAGGTGTTGCAGGCGCTGCCCCGGCTGCACTCACTGCACCTGCCTCAGGCCAGGGTAAGGGACCAGCGAGAGTTGGCCGCCTTGCTGGCAGCCACCCAGCTCACCTGCGTCCAGCTGGAATCAATCACTGAGCTGACAAGCTCATGTGCGGCATCGATCTGCAGCTGGCAGCAGCTGGAGCTGACTGGTGACATGGACTGCTCTGCAGCCGCCTACCTGCCCCTGCACTCCCTTACGCGGCCCCTGCTGATTAAGAACCTCAGAATCTGCATCAATGATGAAGGCTCCAACCATCTAATGAAAGCTGCAGCGCATAACCTGACACATGCCTGCAAGGTGTCAGTTAAGCTTGCGGGCCTGATGCTGAGCCTCAATAACCACAACTTCACATATATTGAGGTGCCCCAGTCGTTGTGCTGCTTAGGCTACACAGATGTTTCTTTTTGGTATGTGGCTGATCTGCATGCTGCTGACGTTCCAACACTGGCCTCAATGTGCCATGCCTGCACTCACCTTGTCTTCTGTAGGTGCAGCATGACCCCTTCCCTCCTATTTTGGCGGCAGCTGGTGCAGCTCATGCCCACAGTGCAGCAGGTCAGCTTCAGATGCACCGAGGGTGCTGAAGGCGAGGCCATGTGTGAGTCCCTGCAGCGCATGGCTGAGCAGCCCTGGGCTCGCTGGCTGGACATCACCATAGTCACACCATGCCACTTTGAGCTGCCAGCATGGTGGCAGACTGGGAGCTGGTCTAAGACGGGGCACAACGGGTGGTCTATGACAGGCAGGTTGCAGGTGACCATTCGTTGAGTTGTGCATGTGCTGAGACGGTGCTTGCTGTCAGAGCTTCATGCTGGCCTCTTCCTCAATAATCCATGATTGAGCCGTGGAAGTAAGCCGTGCGTTGGAAAGTCTTTTCTTTAAGTATGGTACCTAGCGGCACAACCGTCAGGGCTGCACCGCATATTAGCCAGGCGATACGATAGTAGTAATCTATATATCTTCAAAATCGCTGGGGGGGGGGGTCAGCGGAATGGCCTGCGATTGCGCGCACAGCCTCGCACTAATTACGTAAGGACTTCCCCCGCACAGAATCTTGAAAGAAGCACTGTGCCGTGAGATCGACTTCCGATCTGCAGTTTTAACGCCCCACAAATAGTAGCTACCAGCGAACCTGGCTCAGCAAACGTTGGAGATGCAGCCAGCGAAGAGATCGTTCTGACTCCACGGACGGTCAACAAGTCAAACGGTTCACAGCCAAAAAGTCAAACGAGTCAAGTCTAACGATGGCTGCGGCCACATTTGGCTGCGGCTGCTGACGAGCTACAGCGTAGCCAGCTCTAATAGCCTCCTCATGCGACCCTCCTCCGTGCCGCAATAACAGGGCATTGCGATTGCGACAAGTAGGCTGGATGATTGCAGTTGGCCGTACACAGGTATACGTAGCGTACCCCGAATACCAAAGGTTTGACCGTGATATTGCAAAGGACGCAGGGCGCACAATTCACCGTAACTGTGGTGTGTCCGTAATCGCGGGTCAAATGCAAGTTGCTGCGATATGCAGCCAGCCAGCCATGACAGTCATTACACGGGAACCACCTGGTGATGCATACGAGGATACCTGGTGGCGACGAGACCCGGACATGGCAGCCGGGCAGCCGGTCAGGGTAGGGCAGCAGCAGGGCATCAGGGCAGCCGGTCAGGGTAGGGCAGTAGCAGGGCAGCCGGGCAGGGTAGGGCAGCAGCAGGGCAGCCGGGCAGCCATCAGGGTAGGGCAGCAGCAGGGCAGCCGGGCAGCCGGTCAGGGTAGGGCAGCAGCAGAGCAGCCGGCCAGGGTAGGGCAGCAGCAGGTCAGCCGGGCAGGGTAGGGCAGCAGCAGGGCATCAGGGCAGCCATCAGGGTAGGGCAGCAGCAGGGCAGCAGGGCATCAGGGCACCCGGTCAGGGTAGGGCAGCAGCAGGGCAGCCGGGAAGCCGGTCAGTGTAGGGCAGCAGCAGGTCAGCCGGGCAGCCATCAGGCTAGGGCAGCAGCAGCGCAGCAGGGCATCAGGGCAGCCGGTCAGGGTAGGGCAGCAGCAGGGCATCAGGGCAGCCGGTCAGTGTAGGGCAGCAGCAGGGCAGCCGGGCAGGGTAGGGCAGCAGCAGGGCGTCAGGGCAGCCGGTCAGGGTAGGGCAGCTGCAGGGCATCAGGGCAGCCGCTCAGGGTAGGGCAGCAGCAGGGCATCAGGGCAGCCGGTCAGGGTAGGGCAGCAGCAGGGCAGCCGGGCAGGGTAGGGCAGCAGCAGGGCAGCCGGGCAGCCATCAGGGTAGGGCAGCAGCAGGGCAGCAGGGCATCAGGGCACCCGGTCAGGGTAGGGCAGCAGCAGGGCAGCCGGCCAGGGTAGGGCAGCTGCAGGGCATCAGGGCAGCCGGTCAGGGTAGGGCAGCAGCAGGTCAGCCGGGCAGCCATCAGGGTAGGGCAGCAGCAGCGCAGCAGGGCATAAGGGCAGCCGGTCAGGGTAGGGCAGCAGCTGGGCATCAGGGCAGGCGGGAGTTGTCATGGTTGTTGTGCACCAAAATGCATACTCACTTTTGCAAAATGATGACCTTGCACCTACGGTTCGCCCTACGGACCTACGCATACAGTGTATACATACGTATATACCGTCATTTTATTCGCCGCATACGCTTCATGCCAACCCTACAGATAATGTTGTGTACAATGAGGTGTTTGCTGCATAGCCTGCTGGCCCTGACACCAATGAGGGGTTGGTAGGGCAGACCATTGCTGTCGCAGTCACTCACTCGGACTCACAACTCACTCACAACTCACTTACTCAGACTCAGCTTAAACTCACACATTCAAAACTCAGACTCAGCACTCAGCACTGTGGCCTGGTGCAAGAGCTGGTGCAAGGACTGGTGCAAGACCGCTGTGGCCGGAGGCCGCAGCTTGGTCCGTGTGCCCCGTCCGCTGTCGGACGGGCCCGCTGTACTAGTAGTTGTTGTTACACTAAGAAGGAAGGGAACTGTGGTAGAGGTGACGGGTGTGAGAGGGGAAAAGCCTAGAAGTAAGAGAACGGGTTACAGATAACTGAGGGCGGGGCGGGGCGGGGCGGGGCGGGGCGGGGCGGGGCGGGGCGGGGCGGGGCGGGGCGGGGCGGGGCGGGGCGGGGCGGGGCGGGGCGGGGCGGGGCGGGGCGGGGCGGGGCGGGGCGGGGCGGGGCGGGGCGGGGCGGGGCGGGGCGGGGCGGGGCGGGGCGGGGCGGGGCGGGGCGGGGCGGGGCGGGGCGGGGCGGGGCGGGGCGGGGCGGGGCGGGGCGGGGCGGGGCGGGGCGGGGCGGGGCGGGGCGGGGCGGGGCGGGGCGGGGCGGGGCGGGGCGGGGCGGGGCGGGGCGGGGCGGGGCGGGGCGGGGCGGGGCGGGGCGGGGCGGGGCGGGGCGGGGCGGGGCGGGGCGGGGCGGGGCGGGGCGGGGCGGGGCGGGGCGGGGCGGGGCGGGGCGGGGCGGGGCGGGGCGGGGCGGGGCGGGGCGGGGCGGGGCGGGGCGGGGCGGGGCGGGGCGGGGCGGGGCGGGGCGGGGCGGGGCGGGGCGGGGCGGGGCGGGGCGGGGCGGGGCGGGGCGGGGCGGGGCGGGGCGGGGCGGGGCGGGGCGGGGCGGGGCGGGGCGGGGCGGGGCGGGGCGGGGCGGGGCGGGGCGGGGCGGGGCGGGGCGGGGCGGGGCGGGGCGGGGCGGGGCGGGGCGGGGCGGGGCGGGGCGGGGCGGGGCGGGGCGGGGCGGGGCGGGGCGGGGCGGGGCGGGGCGGGGCGGGGCGGGGCGGGGCGGGGCGGGGCGGGGCGGGGCGGGGCGGGGCGGGGCGGGGCGGGGCGGGGCGGGGCGGGGCGGGGCGGGGCGGGGCGGGGCGGGGCGGGGCGGGGCGGGGCGGGGCGGGGCGGGGCGGGGCGGGGCGGGGCGGGGCGGGGCGGGGCGGGGCGGGGCGGGGCGGGGCGGGGCGGGGCGGGGCGGGGCGGGGCGGGGCGGGGCGGGGCGGGGCGGGGCGGGGCGGGGCGGGGCGGGGCGGGGCGGGGCGGGGCGGGGCGGGGCGGGGCGGGGCGGGGCGGGGCGGGGCGGGGCGGGGCGGGGCGGGGCGGGGCGGGGCGGGGCGGGGCGGGGCGGGGCGGGGCGGGGCGGGGCGGGGCGGGGCGGGGCGGGGCGGGGCGGGGCGGGGCGGGGCGGGGCGGGGCGGGGCGGGGCGGGGCGGGGCGGGGCGGGGCGGGGCGGGGCGGGGCGGGGCGGGGCGCTTTATTACTTCATGAATGAGCTGTGAAAGTAAGCTGTGCGTGACTAAGTAATTCTAGAAGTACGGCACCCAGCGGCACAACCGTCAGGGCTGCGCCGTTTAGTAGTAGTTGAAAGGTAGCTGGCTGTGTTTGCTACATTGTAGTAGTAGTTGTTACACTAAGGAGGTAGGGCTCGGGTGGATACAAGCCAACCTCCAAAGGTAAAAGACTAAGGAGAGAACAGAGAAAAAGGGAAAGAGAAGGGGAACTACCTAGGAGAGAAAGAACTCAGAGAAGGAAGGGGAAGGGAGCTAAAGGGAGCGGGTGAGAGACCTCGAGAAGCGGAGAAGTCAGAGAAGCGGAGGAGCAAGGGGCGCAAAAGGTTGGAGGGCTAGTAAGGACGCAAAAGTTAGGAGGGCTAGAAAGGAGAGGGGAGTGAAACACGTTAAGAGTCAGAGGGACTAGGAGGAGTAACCGGGAAAGTGACACTAAGGGATCCGTCTTGAGTAGAGATGAAGGGATGGGGATAGGGGAGGTTCCAGCCAGGAGGGTTGGGATGGGCTAGGGTGAAGTCTTGTAGGTGAAGCCAAAAGGTAGAGATAGCAAGCTGGCTGGCTGCAGAAATGGGGGAAAGGGTGGTAGGAGCGGTCGCTTGAGAGGTGGGGTGATGGGTGAGAGCCCAGAGACGGCGACGGCCAAAGTCCATCGCATCAAGGGCAGCCATGCAAACCAGGCTCCAGAGGGAAGGAGGGAAGGTAGGGGAGGGGGGGATGAGGCACCAGAGGGAGGATTGGTGAACTTGGGTGCCGAGGCTGAGGGAGAGCTGTTGTCTAATGGTAATGGCGATGGGGCAACTCCAGAACACAGCAAGGGGTCGCAAGGGCAAGACCAGGGGGTGATGCGGCTCCCAGGGATGGCATTGATGCTCAAGCGCCAAAGGGTCTCTTTAAGGAGGTTGGAACAAGGAACCTTCCAGGCTTTGTTAAGGTTGGTAGTGAAAGCTTGAAGGGCTAGCGCTCGAGTGGTAGGTGGGTGAGGTGTGGATAGAGCTTGGGTGATGTAAGAGAGGTGGGCCTGCTTGCGGGCGGAGGTGATGTGGGGGGTGAGCATGGAGGTGAAGACCCTCACAGGGGTCCCAATGAGGGTGGGGAAGACCCGAGGGGTAGAGGAGGTGGGTGAGGACCAAGAGAGGGAGGTAAGGTGTTGGAGGGAGACTGGTGTAACTGGGAGGGGTTGGTTGGGAAAGGTAGCGGGAAGGGATAAGGGGCCGAGGGCTTAGAGGGCTTGGCACATGAGGGTGAGGATGCCTTGGGGGAGGAGGTGGGGTTGGTGGAGTGAGGGGAGCCCTATGATGCCTCGAGTAATCGGGATGGAGGGTATGAGCAGGGTGGAGAGAGGGACAGGCGTGGGTGAGGAGGGTGGCTGCTAGGGGGATCCATGAAGGGGATGATTGAGAGGGGGTTGGGGGGGTTGTTGAAGTGGGGAGGGTGTTGGGGTTGGTAGGAGAAGGCTGGGTAGGGTGGGAGGGGCTGTCCCGGGAGGGGCTAGGTGGTAGGCTGGAGGAGAGAAGGGGGGTGAAAAAGCGGGAGAAGAGGGAGTGAAGGGTGTGGTAGAGTTTGGAAAGGAAGGTAAGGATAAAAGAGTGGAAGGGGCGGGTAGGTGTAGGGCGGGTAATGGGGGGGGGTGGAAGGGTGGGATTGGCTGGTGGGGGGGACGGGGAGGGGAGGGTGGAGTAGGCGTGGTCATTGATGAGGTGGTGTAGAAGCCGTGTAGCCATGGCGGCGTGCCGAGCCTGGATGTGTTCTCTTAGAGGTAGGAGGCCAAAACCTCCTTCAGCAGGACGGCCCATGGCTAGGGGGTAAGGGAGGTTCTTGACCACAATGCGGTAGAGAGAATGGATGAAGGTAGGGAGAGAAGGTGGTAGGCCCGAGAAGTCAGCGTGGTAGAGGAAGGTGCTAAGGGCATAGGTGGAGGAGGCGATGCCCTTGCCCATGGTAGAGAGGGGGAGGCCGTTAAGACGGTGGAGGTGTTTGGTGGCTTGCCTCAGGCGCTCCTCCCAGGCTGAGGAGGTAGCTGGGTCGGGGTGAGGGGAGAGGGTGTTAAGAGGTCTAAGGGAGGCTCGGGTGGCTCTGGTGTGGCGAGGGGTGGGGGAAGAGAGGGTAGGGTTGGCCTGTTGGATGCCAAGGGAAGTGGCGGAGTGATGGATAGGGATGCCAGCCAGATGGGTGGGCGGAGAGGGGAGGGGGACGCCAATGAGGACAGCACAGGATTTGTCTGTATTTACCCGTTGCCCCGAAGCGTCTCCAAAGGTTGTGAGAGCAAGGGAGAGGGTGGAGAGGGCAGGGTCTGTGAGGTCTCCTTGGTGAATCTGGGTGTCGTCAGCGAAGAAAGTGCAGACCAGCCGAGAGCCTCCGATCCGCACGCCTAGCTGTGGGTGGGAGATGAGCCAGGAGGCGAACCCTTGAGCCACAGAGGGGTAAAGGAGGGGTGAGGGGGGGCAGCCTTGTCGGACGCCCGCGGACCAGGTGAAAAGGGGTGAGTCTGTGCCGTTGACGTGGGTAACAGCCTGGGTGTTGTGAAGGAGGATTCGAGCCCAATTCACCATCCCGTCCGAGGCTCCCAAGGTGTGCATGAGGGTGTAGAGGAAGGGGCGGTCTACAGTGTCAAAGGCCTTGGCTATGTCGAGGTAGATGTTGGCTGTTGAGAGCCCTTGACTCTGGAGGGCGTGGGGAAGAAGGGAGGTGGTGTTGATGTTATCCTCTATCCGACGACCGGGGAGGAAGGCAGATTGCTCCCTGCCGATGGCTGGGGCCATGGCTTTCCCGAACTTGGCTGCCAAGGTTTTGGCGAGGAGACGATAAAGAGGGGAGGAGGGTGATGGGGCGATAAGAGGTAGGGTTGGAGAGGTTGGGAGCTGAAGGTTTGGGGATGGGGGTAATGGTACCTCTGTTGAAGCCGGTGGGGAGGGTTCCAGTGGTGCCGATAGCGGTGAAGAGCTTGGCTATCAGTGGAGCCCAGCAATCACCGTCAACGCGCCAAAGGTTGTAGGGTAAGCCGTCAGGGCCAGGGGAGGAATTCGAGGGGCAGGAGGTGAGGGCTGTGAGGACTTCAGCTACTGTGATGTCTGCCGCTCCGGCTAACCCAGCAAGGGTGGGGGGGATAGGGTAGACTGTGCCTTTAGTAAGCTCAAGTTGAAGGGCTGTGATTACCGCTCGTTGGGCGTGTGGGTTGGTAAGAGGTTGAGCGCTGACCCGAGAGAAGTGGGCGCCGAGAGCTGTAGCAATGGATCTGTTAGAGGTGAGGTAGTCGCCTCCAGGAGAACGGAGAGAGGGGATGGAAGTAGGGGTGGTCAGAGCACTCAGGCAAATTAGTAACAGCATTTTTCAGTATCGCGGCTTGAGATTTTGCACATAGCCATATGACGTGGCTGTAAGATTGGGGTTTGAACGAAAATTCATAAATATGCATGGTTGGTGAAATATCGCTAAGGTGATGTGTTGTACCACTCGGTGTGGTGCAGTGTAGCACAATTGGGTGCATTGTAGTAGTGCACTAGTGACAAGTGTAGTACTACACCATGAGAGCCAGTGTGATTTAAAGAAACAACAATCTCCTAACCAGTAACATACCAATGAATTACCAACATAACTACTTTATTACATCACAATACTACTAGACTGTGTATAGACTGCAATTTTTTACGATGAGGTTTGGTGCATTGTTGCGGCATTAGATGTGGTACAGTACTGCACTATAAGGAGTAGCTTTAAAAGAGGGTGACTAAATATTAGTTATATAATTCACGAATTTCGCTGATTACTACAAGTTTTTTCACGATGTGGGTGGGCATGGGCCAATAGTCTCATTCCAAGGCGAACCGTGTACAAAAAACACCCCCTCAAAATCGATAGTTGTGCACTAATTTGCGTGTGTGAGGGTGGATGAGGCAGGTAAGGAGGGGGGAGGGTTGTTCTCTATGGTGGAGCCAGTTGCAGTGCGCGTCACGGGTAAGGTGAGAGGTAGTAGCTGAGTGCGCTTGCCTGAATGAGGTGAAGGCTTGGGCCGCCAGGTTTAAGGCATGAGGAAGGGTGTCAGTCAGGAGTCCCCAACATGGGGTTGGTAATCTTCATGCAAGTACTCGCTACAAAGTGCACCGATTTCGATAGCGTTCGTTGCATTGGCACCTGCGAATTACTCCGCATCTACTGGCAGGCGGCGCGTTAATCCTTGCATCAGAGTCCATGCCGGCGCAAGCGAGCGCGGACACACCTGAGCTGCTCACTATCGATTGTTCTAGTGGTGAGTAGCGGCACCAATGAGCGAACTGCGCTTGGCATCGAGCCTGAAGTACAATCTATGTTTAGCCCGCCAGGCTCACTCCGCGAGCCTTTCATTGGTGCAGGCGGCGTCGGAAGACCGTCGTGGGGCAAGTTACTGAGCGACATTGCAATATACGCGGAGAATGTGCGTTTCTCTCTAGCCAGTCACGCAGAAAAAGGGACCCCCTTCCACAAACTGGCATGTTGTGAGTTGACCACACTGAATACCTAGATTGTGGCTCTGTAACTTTGTTCCTAACTCAACAACACACCTGTTGGAGAAGAAAGCACGTCATTTCATTGAGAAAGCTTGTGGGAACATACATTGGCGTAACCTAACGTTGCCTTGCAGTGCTGACTAGCCCAACCGGACCACCCCCTGGCAGCCCCACCCCCTCCCAGCCCCGGCCCCACCCCCTCCCACCCCCTCCCACCCCCTCCCAGCCCAGCTTGTGCACAACAGCCATAGCACTCAGCACACGTCACATTATTTAATGTTACAAGCTGCACCGCATAGCTGACAGAGTCATCTATCCAGGGATGTGCGAATCACAAATAGAAACCACGTGGCTGAGACGCGGCGTCGTTTTGATTACCAGGGGTCGGTTTCCTATCATTTCCTGCCATGTTTTGTTAGTTGGGGTCGCCTGAGTGTCAGGGAGAGCTGTGGCCACTGCGGAATGGGCAAGGGTAAGGTCGTGGTGGGTGGTGTTGAGAGTAACGAGAGCTCTGTGATCGTGCTCTTTAGTGAGGGGGAGGAGGGTGTGGGCAAAGGTTTTGAAGGCTTTCTGTAGGGTAGGCCACATCACCATTGTTGGTGGACATCACCATTGTCACACCAGAGCTGTCATATGACCGGCCATCAGCATTCGAGCTGCCAGCATGCTGGCAGACTGGTTGCTGGTTCAAGGCTGGGCACAACAGCTGGTCCATGACCGGCAAGTTTCAAGTGACGATCAGCGGACATGTGTATGGTCTGTAGGTGCAGGCTTGGTGCATTGGTGCATTTGAACAAGCAGTCAGGGTTGGGACGGCGTGGGCAGGTACTTGTGCGGCTATAAGTGCAGCTGTGCGGTGTGGGGCATGCAGCCACAGTACTGCCGTGAAGCAATTGTTACAGCTCATGTTACGACTGAACCTCAACTCTCGGTGGTGTCTCGATGGCGTGTCCCTACTGTGTAGGAGCTGCTGGGCTACTGGTTGAGTTCAAGATGTGACCCTTGCCAAGGTTTGACATACGACCATGAGGTTGCCCACTTGCACAGCCGCACCTTGACACTGTAGTTTTGCTTCTGCGCTGTGTGACATTGCTTGATGCTGGATGAAGCAGGGATGGAGCATAAGAGCTGAGGATACAGCTTTGGAGCGCTACGACAATGCAACGGGCTCGACTACTAGGGTGGGCACCTTCGCAGCTGCTTCTTGCCCCAATGCTCAACCATCCATCCATGAGGCTGAGGCTGGATGCAGCTGGCCCACCTCGCCCATAGCCACAGTTGGCCCCCCCTTGCAGCCCCCTCTCAGGCCCGCATCACAGCACTTGACCGGACCAGCTGCCACCTGCTGCCTACCTCACCCAGCAAAGTGCCATGGAGTGTCCGTTGCAGGTGCAGCAGGTTGGCCAGGCAGCAGTCAGGCATGGGGCAGACCGTCCTCTGTATCTCTTTGTGCTCGCATGCTAGCCACTGCCCCCTGCTACCTGGGGTCACTGTGGCTTCTGGTGCATAGCCAACAATATTACTTGCTTCACCTGGGCGCGCCTGCAGCCTACATGGCACCCCCTGCTCCTGCCCCTGGTCAGCGGCAGCCAGTTTCTGCTGCCTGGTGCTGAGTGCAGTAGGTGCGGGCGGGCGCTGAGCCTCAGGCTGGCCAGGTGCTGGTCAGAGCTGACTGACCGCTGCCAGCTCCAGGTCAAGGTGACTGGCTGGGCCGTGTCAGCCGCCACCACCATCGCAGAAAGGGCAGCTAAATGACAACCTTCTGAGGGAGTGGGTCAGCCCTAACCTGGCAGCCCTGGGCAGCAGTGCCTGGCCAGGGTGCTGGTGTGGGCAAGACATGAGAACAGTTGCAGACCAGGCATTGGGCCACGATGCGGTTCATGATGGCTAGCAAGGAAGAAAGCAGAGCATCGAGCATCAGCAGCACAGCAGCATCAGCAGCACAGCAGCATCAGCAGCATGGGGAGTGCTCCTTGCATCAAGCCAGGTGCTACCCCTCCCTTGTGTGGTGTGAAGCAGGCAAGGTGAAGGGTTCCGTAGCCGGAGGCACCGCACCTGGCATCAATGGGTCGCTGCTTGTCACATAGTAGCTGCATGGGTTCAGGACTCGCAGCTGCCAATCCGGCTTGTCTAGTGATGTAAGTTGCCGGGTTGCAGGGTTGCCAGGTAGCTAGGTCAGCTGCCTGGTAGTGTTGGAACAGCCAGCGCCTACATCATGGCATTACAGAGTCGTTGCTTGTCATGCTAGCTTTTGCGCACAGGACTCGCAGTGGTCAGTCTTAGTTGTCCACTAAAGCAGACGACTACTCTATGACGATGCAAGATGGCATCCAGGTTGATGCTAACATCTGCGTTGAGATTAGCCCCTCTTGCAATACATGGAAACAAAGCTGAGCGCCCGGCAAACCAAACGTGCTATAAGTAGCATGCAGCCCTCGCTGCAGCCCTCCCTTGTAAAAGCGGGCTGAAGTCGTGAGACTCGGACTAGGGTCACGAGCTCGATGGCGCGAGTTGGTTGTCTGCGATGTCCGCAGCGTTCACTGAGGTATCTGCAGCTGCGTACAATGCTCCTCCTACCGCTCTAAAGGTCCGCAAGGAGGCCAGCCTCTAGCAGCCGACAGCTTGGTGTACAGCAGGAGCAGCCAGGAGTAGCAGGTGCACCGCCCACCACATACTCCTACCGCTGCCCACCCCCAGCGCAATACTGAGCACCACCAGCACTCTCCCGCCATCAGGACTGCAGGGGAAGGCCACTCATGGATCCCTCAGTGTGTTGGACTGCATGCCATGTGTTCAACCGCCACCAGCCCTTCATCGCCTGCTGCAAACAATGAGGGACTTGAGGCGGCAGTGCACTGCCTGCTGCCCTCCACTCCCCGCAGTCTCCTCCCCGTCACATGCAGCGTGACAGGCAGTGCCAGCGGTGAGCAAGGCAGCACTGAGCGCAGGCACAGCCAGGCCCCAGTGGAGGATGTGTCATGAAGGGTGCTGCATGTATGCACCTGCTTCTGCACCTGGCTTTGCTGACCTGTACCTGCACCAACCAGCCCCTACACATCCTCCTGCCCCCTCCCTGCTGCCCCCTACCTGCCTGGTGCATTGCTCAATGTGATAACCAACCGGGCCATGCATCAAGGGGCAGCATCCAGTACCGCCGCGAGCTGCCCGCTGTCCATGAGGCTCTAACCCTGCAAGCCAGGGCACGTAGGGCACGTAGGCACGTAGGGCACGTAGTGCAGGCATGATTTAAACTGGCGCATCACTAAAGTTAGGCTGAGCAGTTAAGTCAGCATGTTAAGTCAGTTATGAGCAGTTAAGTCAGTTAAGTCAGCATGGCTCAGGGCGCAGCAGCCCTGGGCTTGCTTAGTCATCACCTTCAGGTCATGGCGAGACTGCCGCCACTGCCTGCCTGCCTGCCTGCTGCCCGGCCATGGATGAGGCGCTGGGTCCCCCACATCAGGCCAGTTCCATGGTGTTCTTCATGATGACTGGGGTTAGGCAGCCTCGCCCGACCCTGTGTGGCTCCTGCATGTGGCAATGGCGGCATCATGGCTGTGCCAGGAGGACTGCAGTCTAGGTGTGAGAACAATGCCGTGTATGACCCTTCAAACCCAACCACCACCACCCCCTCCCAGCTCCCCGTACTCCTGCACCCACTCCTTCCCCGCTACGACCCTCCTGTGGCCAAGCTCACGGCTTCACCGCACTTCACCGCACTTCACCGCAGGCTTCACCGCTGGCTTCACCACAGTCACGTCTGCCCCGCAGTGCTACAACAGTGAGGCACACCACCACTTCAGCCCAGACCAGTCCACACTGCGCAGGCCAAAGGGCAGTAGACTGGCTGAACCCCACTGCTACTGGACAGGCTGGGCAGCAGGAGATGAGGGGCAAGCTGGCGGGCAGGTAGTGCAGGTGGTGTTGGGCAGGTCAGGGGGCAGGCTGAGGTCAAGACAAGGAGCACGCGGCAGAGGGCAGTAGGCCAGGTGTGGCGGTCCCCACCAGCCGGGTGTTGTGGTCAGGACCTACTATCGCGCTCGCATAAGACATCCGCATTCTGAAAAGATCCCAGCCGCGTTTATTCACTCAACCCTTCAGTTTTCGCGTTACAACACAAACGTCACTCTTGAGCATCTTCGACGCGACTTCAGGCAACTGAGATCTTCCTGACTTATCGACGAACTCTTCTAGCACTGTAGCTCTGTCTCGCTAACCCAGCCCGGAACCGTAGCTGACCCCATCGGGTCACCAGCCAGGCGCATTGTGAGTCCGAGGTGCGCAATCAATGCTTGCGCACCTGGCTGCTTCTGTACACGAAGCGCCTGACTCTCAGTCAGCATGGCACGACACGACCCTGTACCTGCTCTCATGTTGCATGATGCGCCCTGCTGCCCCTCCCTTCACTGCAGAAACTGAAGGAAGCTGACCTCCTGCAGCAAATACAGTACGGACCAGGAACAGCCAGGTGAGCATAACAGGCACACACCCATCTTCACCACCCACACTCGTAGCCATGCAGACTGCTGCTGCCATCTGCTGTGAGCCGTAAGCGGCCACGTGTGTAGAGTGTGGATGCACCGCAACAAGCAACAGGGGTTGAGGACTATGCAGGGCTTGATGCCACCAAGGTGCTTGGCACCATCACCTCTCCATCGCCTGCTGGGCTGTTGTGCTAGGCACCATCACCTCTCCATCGCCTGCTGGGCTGTTGTTTTGCGCACACTCTGCAGGCTGCACCACCCGTGTGCCCCTGCGGCCCTGCAGCAGCCAAACATGGATGAGAGGTGCAGGCGCAGCCAGGGACCTGAAGCAGGCAGTGCAACGGACGCACCCTCAGCAGCAGATGTCCCTGCTCCATCCCCCTCCCTACTGGACCTGCCTGTTTCAGTCCTCTATGACATTGCCAGCCGGGCTGTGCAGCTTGGGGCTGGAGGTCAGCTGTCCCTCACCTGTAGCGCCTTCTCCTTGGCAAACCTGCTGCATGCCCCAGGACTTCGCATCCAGCTGGACAGGCAGCGTTGCGACCAGCTGCTCACGCCCCGCTTTGTAGCAGCCCTCGTCGCCAGGACGAGTAACGTCGCCCTGACCCTGTACGATGAGGTGTTGGACCATGTCATGGCAAAGCTAGGCAGTTGTGCAGCAGTGGAGGCTTGCAAGCTCAGCAGCAGTGGGGCTTCCTACTGTCATACCCTGGACTGCACACCTGGCCTCGCCCAGGGCCTGCTAAACAGCTTCCCTGGCCTGACTGCCCTTTCCCTTCACGGCTACTTCGTCACCTGCAGCGGCTTGGCCAGCCTGCTCTCCCACCCACAGCTGGCCTTGCAGCTGCAGCGGCTGGACCTCACTGGCACCGCCATCCTGCAATCCCATCAGCCTGGGCCTGAGGCAGTGGCCCCAGCTAACCTGTTTCATGGTCTAAAGCTCAAGCAGCTGAGCTTGCCTATCATCAGCTACGAGGACAGCGGCCATAGTGAGACCCTGCTGCCTGATCTGCAGCCCTTGGCGCAGCACTTGACAGAGTTGAGCCTACAACGCATTCCAAAAGCTAAGCATCTCGGCATGGCTGCCTTACTGCGACCTCTGGTTCAGCTGCAGTTACTTGCTGCAGACGTGTATGATCTTCAAGCGAGCCTGTTCGAGTCTGTGCGGGCATTGCCCAAGTTGCACACCCTACAGCTGCCAATGTCGCGTGTGGAGGAGGAATTCATTGATGAGCTGCTGGCAATCACCCAGATTACCAGCCTCATGCTTTTTTCATTTGCAAACCTGGACAGGTCACGTGCAGACGTGCCCTGCAGCTGGCAGCGACTTGAGCTCACACGCCTCAATTACGCCACTGTCAAGTACCTGCCACTGCACTCCCTGACCCAGCCCCTGGTGCTCTGTGTGCTAGATATCGAGATCAATGCAGCCTTCAGCCCTGAGGTAGAAGCCGCCAACCACAACCTAGCACATCCCTTTAGAGTGCCTATTGTGTACAAGATGTTACAGTTCGACGCTAGATGCTACAGCATGTCAACGGTAGGAGAGGCTGCGGCTGTGGCACCTGCAATGGCACCACAGCTGGACAGGAAGTTGGAGCAGGTGGTGGTGGCAATGCTGCAATCATTGAAGGGCTTTGCCACAGACATGGTGAGATTGCAGAACTGGGGTTCTGTCAGCGCAAGTGACATCACGGCACTGGCTCCAGTGTGCCAGGGCTGCACACGCCTTGAATTCTCTAGTGTCAGCTTGTCTCCCTCCCTAGAGTTTTGGCACCAGCTTATGCTGCTCATGCCCACTGTCCAACGGGTGACATTTCACAGTAAAGAGTTTCCAGCGATGGAGGCCATGTGTGAGCCACTGCAGCTCATGGCTGAGGAGCCCTGGGCTCGCTGGCTAGACATCATCATTTCCTGTTCCCATTGTGAGGCGCTGCCTGCATGCTGCCATGCCATCAACAGCCGCTTCAACGACCCCAATCAGGCTGCAAGGTTCAGGGTGTCTTTTGAGTAAGGAATGGTCCAGCTCGCGCACAGGGTTGTGTGACGCCAGTTCATGGCAGCTTCAGGCGGAGCGCTGTGGCTGAGGCTGCAGTGGTCGGACTTGGTGGCCTGGTGGTGGGCTGTTGCTCCAAAGTCGCTTCAGAAGGAGTGCAGGACTAGGCAGCCCTGACAGACTGCAACAGATGCTTGCTGGTGGCACGAGCAAGCCGGACATGTTTGACGCTGTGAACATTGTGCCAACATTGTCAAGAGGGCTATTGGCAGGAATTACTGATGGTGGCCCGGTCCAGTCACCTCATGTGTTGTGACAGGAATGATGGATGGTGGCTGACCACTGGCAGCAAGTGACTGGTTGTGGCCCTAGCACCTGCTGTTGGTGGGAGTTACAGTTAGGCTGATCATGGATGTAACGGAGCTGAGACCAGGGAGCCTGTGAGGGCGGGAGAGCGAGACAGGACCCGGGGTCAGATAGAGTTCTGAGCCAAGGTTACAACATAGCAGAGATGACCAACAGAGCACGGCTTACCTGTGAGGGCGGGAGAGCGAGACAGGACCCGGGGTCAGATAGAGTTCTGAGCCAAGGTACCTGTCTCTGCCCTCACAGAGCCTTAAGTACTCAAAACCATTCGCATTCTTAGTCATCCACGTGTAAAGGGAAAAGGTGTACGTAAACTGTGAACTTCTGTGCTCGGTGCATCCGCCTAGGTTCGGAGCACCTTGCACAGAGAACAACAGAAGCATCCACTGATAGAAAAGAACAAGTACTCAGTTCGCTAAAGACCAGACATGCAAGTCAGTTTAAAAGATGCAAGCCGCCCATGCTGCGCATGTCCACTACATTCACCCCCCCTGGAAAAAAGATGTTTAGCCTCTAAACATGCTACCTGCGCTTCTTGGTAGCCTTAGCTTGCTTGCACTGATGACAAAGCCAGGCACCACGAGGCACAGAACGAAGTGGGGGTGACAGGCACGTGATGTGAAAACCCTTGTCGCATTGATCACAAAGCAACATTGGAGGCCGCGGTGAACGGCTAGCGCAGACTTGGCAGGCAGGGTCGTCGTCAACCGGGGCATGATGGCGGGCGGTGTAATCCCGGATTAAGGCGGCGACCGCGTCCTGCTGCGCGAGTGCTGGGCCCCACTCCCAGGAGTTGAAGGAGTCGTCGTAGCCAGCCCACTTGATGAGGTACTGAAAAGCGTGCTGCGTGTCGTTCCAGCGACGACCCAGGATGGCTTCCACCGTGAAGTAAGCCTCGCCGTCGATGATCACGGGCGAAGGTTGAAGCTCCACGGTGCGCTCAGGGAAAGAGGAGGAGGAAAGGTAGTGGCGTAGGCGGCTGATGTGGAAGGTGGGGAGGATACGCATGGAGGAAGGGAGGTCGAGCTTGTAGGAGACCGGGGAGTGCTTGGCCAGGACCTTGAAGGGCCCCACAAAGCGAGGCTGGAGCTTGGCGCTGTTGACAGCAGTCTGCAGGTTCAGGTTGGCACAGCTGAGCAGCACAAGATCACCGACCTCAAACTCCTCATGGCGGCGGTGCTGGTCAGCATGCAGCTTCTGGGTGTCAATGGAGCGCTGTAGGGCTGAGCGGGCGGCGGTAAGGTTGTTGCGCATGGAGGTGACGAAGTCCTCAGCTGCCTGGCTGGGCACAAGGGTGGGAGGGGGGAGCAAGAGAGCAGAGGGTGTGGTGGGGTGTTGGCCATAGTTGAGGTAGAAGGGGGTGAAGCCGGTGCCAACGTGCTCAGAGCTGTTGTAGGCAAACTCCACGGCTGCAAGGTGCTGGTCCCAGTCAGTCTTGTGGTCGTTGACGTAGGGCCGCAGCATGTCCTCCACGGTGCGGTTGGCTCGTTCTGTCTGGCCGTCGGTCTGGGGGTGGTAGGCAGAGGAGAGGAGGAGCCGGGTGCCGGTGAGGTGGAAGAGGGAGGTCCAGAAGTCGGAAGTGAACTTAGGGTCACGGTCAGAGATGATGGCCTCCGGCAGGCCGTGGTGCTTGAAGATGTGGTCAAAGAAGAGGCGGGCGGTGTCCTGGGCGGTGGCGGTGGTGGTGGTGGGGATGAGGTGGATCATCTTGCTGAGCTTGTCGACGATGGTGAAGATCATGGTGTGGCCGCGGGGAGTAGCTGGAAGGGGCCCAATGAAGTCCATGCTGACCTGCTGCCAGTTGCGCGAGGGGATGGGGAGGGGCTGCAGCAGGCCAGGGGGCAGCTGGTTGCTGGCCTTGTTGCGCTGGCACTTGTCACATGTGCGCACGTACTCTTGGACAGTCTTGTGCATCTGCGGCCAATAGAAGTGACGCTGCAGCCGCGCCAGAGTCTTGGCACGCCCTAGGTGGGCAGCGGTGTGGGCGTCATGAGCTTCATGCAACAGCTGGGCGCGGAGAGGGGAGGAGGGAATGTAGAGGCGGGGAGGGGTGGAGGTGGTGTAGAGGCGGCCTTCAATGACCTGCAGGTGGGTAGGGCTGGAGGGTGAAGGAGGGGAGAGGGCCTGGGACAAGGCTGCTTGGTAGGCCGGGTCTTCGGGCGCATGGCGGTCAAAGGTGGAGAAGAAGGAGGGGTCAGGGTCAACGATGGAGAGGGCGGTGAGTTGGTGGTCAGGGCGACGGGAGAGGGCGTCTGGCACGGTGTGGTGCTTGCCAGCCTTGTGCACAAAGGTGATGTCAAACTCCGCAAGGCGCTGGGTCCACCGCATCTGGCGCCCGGTGAGGTTGGACTGGGTGAGCACATGGGTGGTGGCGCTGTTGTCAGTCTCCACAATGAAGGGACGACCCAGTAGGTAGTGGCGCCAGGTGGTGAGGGCATGGAGCACAGCCAGGAGCTCACGCTCATGGGCTGGGTAGTTGACCTGAGCCGGGTTGAGCTTGCGGCTCTCGTAGGCCACCACGTACTCGGCGCCGGAGGAGTCCTGTTGGGTAAGCACGGCACCAATGGCAAAGAGGGAGGCATCAGTCTTGACAGTGAAGGGGAGGGAGAAGTCAGGGGGACGCACGACGGGGGAGCTGGCCATGGCTGCCTTGATGTCCGCAAAGGCACGCTGCTCAGCCTCGCCCCAACGCCATGGCTGCTCATCACGCAGCAGGTCGGTGAGAGGGAGAACACGGTGGGCATGGTGGTGTAGGAGACGCCGGTAGTAGTTGGCGGTGCCGAGGAACGACCGTAGCTGGTGCTTGTCCTGTGGGGCAGGCCAGTCCAGCACAGCCTTGACCTTGGTGGGGTCTGGCTGGATGCCGGCGGCGGAGACGATGTGGCCGAGGAAGTCCACGGTGTCCAGCCAGAATGCGCACTTGGCCAGGTTGGCGCACAGCTGGTGCTGCCGCAAGAGAGAGAGGGTAAGGTGGAGGTGGCGCTCGTGGTCAGCGGCTGACTTGGAGAACACAAGGATGTCGTCCAGGTAGACAAGCACAAAGTCATCCAGGTGGGGCTTGAAGACATCGTTCATCAGCTGCTGGAAGGTGGCTGGGGCATTGCAGAGGCCAAAGGGGAGGACAGTGAATTCATAGTGCCCGTACCGGGTGCGGAAGGCGGTCTTGGGGATGTCCTCCTCAGCCACCCTGATCTGGTGGTACCCAGACCGGAGGTCGATCTTGGAAAAGACATGGGCACCTGACAGCTGGTCCAGCAGATCATCGATGCGGGGGAGGGGGGTAACGGTTCTTGAGGGTCTGCTGGTTGAGGGCACGGAAGTCCACACAGAGGCGCAGGCTGCCGTCCTTCTTGCGCACAAACAACACAGGGGCAGCAAAGGGGGAGGTGGATGGCCGGATGAAACCCTTGGCCAGGAGGTCGTCCAGCTGCTTCTTCAGCTGGTCCAGCTCTGGCTGCGACATGCGGTAGATGGGACGGGGTGAGGGGGCAGGGCCGGTGAGATGGATGGTGTGGTCCACGGAGCGGCGGGGCATGTCCTGGACTGCAGGCAGCTCCTTGGGAAAGACAGAGGGGTACTGCTGCACCAGTGCTGCCGCCCTGGGGTGGAGAGGGGGTGGGTCAGGGGCGGAGGAAGAGGGTGAGGTAGAGGGATTGGGCTGCTGGGTGAGCAGGGCCATGAAGACTTCATCATGCCGCGCTGCCCGGCGGAAGCGTGGCGCCGACAGCAGGTTCAGCTGATCCGCTTGGAGTGGGGTGGGTGGGGGTGGGGTCAGGGTGTGGGTGGAGCCGGCGTGATCCAGGCGTACGACGTTGTTGATCCAGTCCACACACGGGTTCTTGGCTGCCAGCCACGGCTTGCCGAGGACGATGTCAAAGGAGGGGTTGGGGATGTTTGCCATGGAGAGCTGTAAGCGATCGCGGTAGGTACCCATGCGGATGGAGCACGGTGGGAGGGTGTAGGTGGGTAGGGTAGTGTGTTTAGGGCCTGGGAGGAGGAGGCGACGGGGGGAGAGGGTGGTAGCCAAGTGCAGCCCATTGCGCATGAGGTACTGCTGGCTGACGATGTTGCCGGTGGCGCCGCTGTCCACCATGAACCTGGCTGGGTGACCAGCAAAGGTGCCATGGAGGATGATGAGCTCTGAAGATGGGCTGCTGCCACTGGCAGATAGGGAAGTGAGCACGATGGGGGAGGGCGCAGCAGCGGGGGAAGGGGTGAGGGTGGGAGTGGTAGTGGGCGGGGAGGTGCGGGAAGGACAAGGAGCAGGAGGGGGACACGGAGGGGCAGGGGGAGGAGGTAAGGACCGGGGAGCGAGAGAATCGGCCGGCGGCTGGTCCTGAACAGCCAGCACGGCAAAGGGGTTGACATGGAGGAAGGCAGGTGCATCAGCATTGGCACGCTGCAACACAGCTGGGCGGGCTGTCCGGCCAGGCTGGGGAGGGCGAGGAGGGCTGCCACCTAGAGCTGCAGGTAGGGGCAGGGAGAACCGCACGACCTTACGAGGTCGTCCCGGTGGCGTGGAGCCAGCCACAGAAGGCTGCTTCAGAATGCTGCCAGCAGGTCTAACATGCTGCAGGGGTAAGGGCATGGATCTGACAACCTGCAGGGAGGGCCGGCCAACAGTGTCCACCTCACCAGTGTACGGCTGGCAGGTGGAATGCAGACCAGGGTAGGAGGGTGCAGGGGCAGGGAGGAGGAAGTAAGGTGCGCGGTGGGGACGAGCGCACCGGGGAGGACAAGGAGAGGAGGTGGAAAAGCAGAGGGGCTGGGAGGGGGTGGTGAGAGGGGGTGGGAGGGGGTGGGAGGGGGTGGTGGAAGGGGGTGGTGGGAGGGTCCGGAAGGTGACGTCTAGCGGCGGTCCCCCTTCCGTGGGCCGCTGCTGACGTTTGGGCGGGGAGGGCGGATGGGGCAGTCCTTCATGGTGTGCCCCGCCTTGCGGCAGTAGAAGCACGCCTTGCTGTCCCGCAGAGCCGCACGCTGAGCATCGGAGAGACGAGTGCCACGGCTGCGGCTTGGGCTGGTGTGGAGCATGGCGTCCAGCTCCATGGGCACCGCGGCAGTCTCAGGGCGGGGAGGGCGGGGAGTGGAGGGAGGGCGATAGGAGGAGCGGGAGGCTGAGGTGGAATAGGAGATGGCGTCCACCCGATCCGCGATGGTGGAGGCTTCGGAGAAAGAGGTTGGCTCGCGCAGCTCCAGCTCACGCCGCACTGAGGGCTTGAGGCCCCGGATGAACCGGTCGAGCTGTTCGGCGGGCGAGAGGTCCGTGACCTCCAGGCAGAGCGCTGTGAACTCGCCAAGGTACCGCCGCACGGAGCTCGTTTGGGTGAGAGCTGCCAAGCGGTCCCTTGCATGGCGCAGCCGGTTGACAGGCGCGAACTGCCTCTCGAACGCAGCGACAAAGCACGTCCAGGAGGTGAAAGAGCTGACGCTGCTGCGGTACCACAGGAGAGCATGGCCGGAGAGGAGGGTGGCGACGTAGACGATCCGTTGGGCGTCCGTCAGCTCGGAGATTGTGAAAAAGAGATCCACTGCGAATAGCCAAGCCGCCACGTCCGTGGTACGGCTTCCAGAGAAAGTGGCGGGTGGATTGGTACGGGGCATACGCTGCTGAGGGGCAGGAGCGGGAGTAGGAGGAGGAGCAGGAGCAGGAGCCGGAGCCGGGGTCGGCGCCGCCGGAGGGGGTTGCAGGGAGAGTTGCGCGAGTTGCTGTTCCAGCCGCTGAATGGTGGCTTGCTGCTCCAAAAAGACTTGCTGCAAATTAGCGATCTCTTCTGCGTTCATGGCGGCGCGGGTTCAGCGGTGAGAATACGGAGTGGGAGAGAGGAGCGGTGGATACGAGGGAAGAGCACAGCGGTTCCCGAGAGAGTAGGCACCAAATGTAACGGAGCTGAGACCAGGGAGCCTGTGAGGGCGGGAGAGCGAGACAGGACCCGGGGTCAGATAGAGTTCTGAGCCAAGGTTACAACATAGCAGAGATGACCAACAGAGCACGGCTTACCTGTGAGGGCGGGAGAGCGAGACAGGACCCGGGGTCAGATAGAGTTCTGAGCCAAGGTACCTGTCTCTGCCCTCACAGAGCCTTAAGTACTCAAAACCATTCGCATTCTTAGTCATCCACGTGTAAAGGGAAAAGGTGTACGTAAACTGTGAACTTCTGTGCTCGGTGCATCCGCCTAGGTTCGGAGCACCTTGCACAGAGAACAACAGAAGCATCCACTGATAGAAAAGAACAAGTACTCAGTTCGCTAAAGACCAGACATGCAAGTCAGTTTAAAAGATGCAAGCCGCCCATGCTGCGCATGTCCACTACAATGGATGTGAAGGAATGAATGGATGTGAAGGATGCAAGGAAGGTGTGAAGCGGCGGCTGTGCCTTTGAGGCAACGAGGCATGTCTGACAACCACGCCACGGTGGCAGGGTGCTGCTGCGGCGCCTGGTGGGAGACCTGGCTATCTAAGTTGAACCTTTACCATCACACATCACCGTTACACGGAAACAAGAGCTCTGAACACCCGTCTGTCTTAAATGTAGCAACCCATTGCCAACCCAACTCCCCTCGACCATTGGCATACAGCACGTCCTCGCTGCCCGCCACCTCTTCAACATAACGCACGATGAACCGTGGCTTTGGCGCCTGCAAACATAGTGTAAGATTGTGATGTCTGGGTAAGGTTGAGACACTCGGGTTTACCTCCGGTCGTTGACGCCCTGGGTCGGGTTGTTGTGATACCTATCCCTTGCTAAGCTGCTATCAACTAACAAGGACAAGGGTAACCTAAGGTGTCGCTCCTCTACCGCTCTACAGGGCCGCAAGGAGGCCAGCCTCTAGCAGCTGACAGCTTGGTGTACAGCAGGAGCAGCTAGGAGTAGCAGGTGCACCGCCCACCACATACTCCTACCGCTGCCCACCCCCAACGCAACACTGAGCGCCACCAGCACTCTCCCGCTTTCAGGAGTGCAGGGGAAGGCCACTCATGGACCCCTCAGTGTCACAGACTGCAGGTCATGTGTTGCCGCCATCAGCCCTTCATCGCCTGCTGCACACAATAAGGGATTGGACGCGGCAGCGCACCGCCTGCTGCCCTCCACTCCCCGCAGGCCCCTCTCCCTCACATGCAGCCTGACAGGCAGTGCCAGCGGTGAGCAAGGCAGCACTGAGCGTGTAGCGTGAGGCTACAGCGGTCAATAGTGTTAAGAGGTCGCCTGAGCAGACTAGGGCGTAGTCAAGGATGTCAAGGATGTCAAGTCTGCCTGGGAGTTGAACCCAGCCTCAGAACACCACCACCAGTTCAGATCTTACACTTGCATGAGGAGATCTCAGATCCAGATTTGCATGACCGCATGGACATGCTACATTCCTCCCCACCTGGCTCAGCTGTCCTCAGCTGACCTTAACTGGTGGTCGCCCCGCTCAGGCACTGGTGTGCCGTCACTCGCGCATACTAGCGCTTGGTGTTCGAGTTCCCACACACACATCAGGTCTGACCATCAGCCTCCTCCATGTCGGCTCCCAGGTTGCACTCCTCTGCATACTGCCTCAGCAGCTCTTGGCAGCCTGTCAGCTGGGACCTAGGTTCCCACGTGTTGTGCTCATCACCAAACCCTGCCACTTCACCAAGAACTCCAGCCTGGGCTTCTTGGGCTCGCTCTTCTTGTCCTTGCCCTTGCGCTTGCCTGTGTTTACCAGCCGATGGTCCAGCACCCTCTCAACAGTATACACAGGCTCTCCGTCAAGCCACTGCTCTGGAGGGGGACTGGAGACACCAGGCACTGCGCTTGACCCATCAGAGCGGTAGGGCTTCACTAGAGACACATGAAACACGTTGTGGAACCGAGAATACTGCTGAGGTAGCTCCAGCTTCACAGCTGCCTCTCCCACCATGTACTGCACTTCAAAGGGACCGACATAGCGTGGCTTCAGCTTACGGACACCGGGTTGAGCAGAGTGTCCCCTCATGTTCTGTGTGCTCAGGAGCACCATGTCGCCAGGAGCAAAAGTCGCATGACGCCGCTTCCCATCCGCATACACCTTTTGTCGCTTCTGCGCCTTCTCTAAGCATAGCCTAGCCTGCTCCACAGCTCGCCGTATGTTCAGGACAAAGTCATGCGCTCGTGGCACCTTCTGTGGCAGGTCTAGCAGCTCAGCTCTCCGCGGGTGGTAGCCGTAATTCAGGTAGTGATGGAGTAAAGCGGGTCGACTCCTGCCTCGCATTGTTAATGGCGAATTCAACCAGGGGTAAGTGTTCTGCCCAATCCTTCTGATCCGGCCTGATGTAATGTCTTAACATCTCTTCCACCACTCGGTTCATGCGTTCTGTTTGTCCATCTGTTTGGGGATGATAGGCGCTAGACAGATTCACTTGCACCCAGAGCAGCTTTGCCACCTCAGCCCAGAAATGGTTCTTGAATTGGGGCCCGCGGTCGCTGATCACGTCTCTGGGCATGCCATGCAGCCTGAACATGTGCTCAATGAACAGCTTCGCGTATTGAGGGGCTGTGATGCTCTCCCACGTCTTGACTAGGTGCACCATCTTAGTCAGCCTATCCACAAACACCAGAATAGAGTCATACTTCTGTGGCCCACTTGCAGGCAGCTTGACAATGAGGTCCATGGAGACACTGTCCCAGGCCCGCAAGGGTATAGGCAGCGGTCGTAGCTTGCCAGCAGGCTTCAAGGAGCTGGCTTTGTTCACTTGGCATGAGTGGCAATTGCGCACGTAGTGCCGCACATCCTCCGACACTCCAGCCCAGTCAAACCAGCGTGTCACCTGGTCAAGGGTCTTCGATACACCCAGGTGACCTGCTGCCTGGTTGTCATGCATGATGCGCATTACCCTTTGCCTCAAGGGCTTGCTATTTGGTACCACCACCTTGCCATTCTCAGTTAGCCACAGCCCCTCCAGCCTGTGTAGCTGGGACGTGTATGCCTCATTGTTGAAGCGCTCGTCATCATCATACGCGCTCCTGATGGCCTGCAGTAATGTTAGTGGGTCACTGACCGGCTTGCCATCACCTTGCTTGCTTGTGGTTGGCTGTGGTGTGGTGCGCTGCAGGGCTTCCCCCCCACCTGGCTGTGCTCCTGGGCGCGCAGGAGGCAGCAGCCGGGCACTAGCCAGGTCCTCAGGTGGGTGGTCCGCTTGACTCGACCGCGCTCCAGGGCTTGCATTAGGCAGCAGCCGCGCACTACCCAGATCTTCCTCCCCATCTGGCTGTGCTCTAGGGCGCGCATGCAGCCGGGCTTCAGCCAAGTCAGCATGTTGGGTGGTCCGCTTGGGCGCTCCAGGGTTGCATTAGGCAGCAGCCGGGCACTAGCCAGATCTTCCTCCCCACCTGGCTGTGCTCCAGGGCGCGCATGCAGCCGGGCTTCAACCAAGTCGGCATGTAGGACCTTGTAGCCCGAGCGATGGTCATTGTCTCTACCTGAATGTGCTTTTGGGCGCGCAGGAGGCAGCAGCCGGGCACTAGACAGGTCAGGGGGCGCCAGCTTGCCTTCACGGTACGCAGCCTCTCGGGCAATCACCCGCTCCATCTCAGCATTCTCATGGAGCCGGGCGGCCTGGCTTCTTGTTGTCATGACCGTGATGAGGCCATCAGCCCATGGAGACAAGACTGCCACAGCCACAGATATGTTGTCACAGCTAGCAGGTGTATCTTGCTGGGCCAGAGCCGGGTTGCGGCTGATAGGGTCAGCCACGTTATGCACTCCAGGTTTGTACTTGATTTCATACTTGTAACGTGACAACTCCTCCATCCACCGCGTCTGCCTTCTAGACAGTGTTGTTTGTGTTTGCAGGTAGATGAGAGGGTTGTGATCTGTCTCAATCGCAACATTAACTGCTCCATCTAGATAGCACCGCCACTCTCTCACTGCCCGAACAATGGCCAGCAGCTCCTGTTCCCCTGTGGTATACCGGGTCTCTGCAGGTGACAGCTTCTTGCTGGTGTAGGCTATGGGCCTGCCTTCTTGCATCAACACACCGCCCGTGCCCAGTAGGGATGCATCAGTGCACACCACAAAGGCTTTTGTAAAATCAGGCAGGGCCAACACAGGTGCGGAGCATAGAGCTTGCTTCAAAGCATTGAAAGCGGCCAGTTCAGCCCCAGCGAACACTGCCCAGTTGTATTTGTGAGTGGTGCGGCGATTGCGCTGAAATTAGGAATAAACCTTCGGAAATAGTTTGCCAAGCCCAAGAACGCCTGCAAATCCTTCACACTGCGTGGCGCCGGCCAGTCCTTCACCACCTGTACCTTCGCAGGGTCAACGGCAATACCATCGCCGCCCACGATGTGCCCCAGGAACACTAGGTTAGGCTGATTGAACTCGCACTTCGACATTTTAGCGTAAAGCTTGTGCTCCCGCATGAGCTGCAGCACTTCTCTCAGGTGCACCAGGTGCTCTTCAGGGGTGTTACTCATCACCAGGATGTCATCAATATAGACCAGCACCGACTTGTTGATTAGGGGCTTAAACACCGTGTTCATAACCCGTTGGAAGGTAGCAGGAGCATTTGTCAGCCCAAAACATAGCACTTTGAACTGAAACTGGCCCACCGGCGTCAAGAATGCCGTCTTTGGCACGTCCTCCTCTGTGATCCTGATTTGATGGTAGCCTGCCTGCAAATCCAGGCTGCTGAAGACCTTCTTGCCAGCCAGCTTGTCAAACAGCTCATCAATCCTTGGTAGGGGGTATCTGTCTCTCACTGTCAGCTTGTTTAAGGCACGATAGTCAATGCACATTCTTAGGATGCCATCCTTCTTTTGTACAAACAGGATGGGTGCCCCATATGGACTGCTACTGGGCTCAATCAATCCTTTAGCCAGCAGCTCAGCAACTTGCTTTCTCACTTCAGCGTCCTCCCTAGGACTCAGCTTGTACATGCGGCGATAGGGTGGCACCGCCCCTGGCTCCAACCTAATGGTGTGCCCCACCTTCCTGTCAGGTGGTAGCCCCTCAGGCATGCTCTCAAACACATCAGCAAACTCTGCCAGCAGCCCCTCCAACTGTGCTGCTGGTACCAGCCAGGGATTCACTTCAGCACTCCTGGCTCCTTCTGAGCCCACCACTGCAGCTGCTAAGCTGCCTGTGTGCCAGCCCTCCTTATCATTGCCATCACTAGACTGCACGAGCATTAGCCAGCTGCTGCAGCCCTGTCGCAACAGCCTCGCAGTCTGCCCTGCGCTCAGCACTCCTGTAGCCTCTTTGCATCGTTGTTTCTCCATTTCTGCCACAGCTGCAAAACCCGGCAGATGCTTGGGCCGCAGCGCAAACAAGTTCTCCGGTTTTCCCGAATTTGTAGCCTGCAAGGTGCAGACTCCGTGCTCTGGCTTTAACACCGCGTCATAGTAGGACAGCCAGTCTGCCCCCAGAATTAAGTCCACACCAGCCAGCATGCCTGGCATGATTTTGGCGAAGCACCCCACTTTGCTCTTCTGTATCTCCAATGGCCCCACAAATTGCTCACGAATGTGCACTGTGTCGTTGTTTGCGGTTAGCAAGTTTAATGGTCTCTCCAAGAAGTGCCTTGTCAGCATTGGGTTCTTCTGCTTATCCAACCACTCTTTGCTCAAGATGCTATGAGTAGCACCTGTGTCCATCATCACCCTGCACGGCTTTCATCCATATCTTCCACAGAACAGAAAAGGTAACTGCAGCTCTGCTCCTGCTGCAGCCACGGTAGGTGCATCCATGGTGTCAATGAGCATCTTACACATTGAGCCCTCATTGAACAGAACCATAGACTCACATCCTGGCGGTTCAGCACCATCTACCAGCCAGGCAAAGCCCTATTTGTTGTTGGCACAGTCCTCAGTCCTGTGCCCCCAGCCCTTGCATGCCTCGCATTTGGGCCCCTCAATGAAGGCTGGCTTGGCCCTAGGCTGGTGACCATGGCTCCATCCACCGCCCAGGCCACTGCCACTGGCGCCATAGCCGCTGCCTCCATGGCCGCTGCCACTGCCTCCATGGCTGTTGCTACTGCCTCCATGGTTGTTGCCACCAAAGCCACTGCCACTGCCATGGTTAGGCCTCTTTCTGCACTCCTCTTCCTCACGTAGCCACTGCCAGCCCCTGCGTAGCTCCAACCATCCACTTCTCAAGGGACGGCACATGCAGCAATGTACGTCGCCACATACGTTGCTGGGCACATGCCTTAATGTCACTGGGCCACCACGAGCCACCACTAGGCGCTCGCCTCGCCTCAACACGGCCATTGGCCTCATTTCCACACACAAGGGCCTCCACTGCCCACGGGCCTTGCCCGAATCTCATCATTCTGCCCCGGACCACAGCCGTCGGGCCTTCCATCAACACCATTTTCCAGACGCTACAGCTGCGATTGCAGCTCAGCCACCTGCCGTCACAGCGCCTCAGCTTCTTGACCGCCATCAGCCCTACGCACCGATGTATCCCCCGGGCCGGGAATATCAACCATCGCCGTATCTGCACCAAACTCCAGCATAGATATGCAAGCGTGCCACTTCATTGGCATCCTGTGTGCTTGCAAGCGACTGTACCGCCGAAAATCTTAATACTGTCAATTCTGCGCTGCTTAGACGTTACCAGCCAGTCCTCAGCGCCACACAACTCAGCCACGAACTGTCCACAGCCAGGGCATCGGTCGGAAGCCACTGTAGCGTGAGGCTACAGCGGTCAATAGTGTTAAGAGGTCGCCTGAGCAGACTAGGGCGTAGTCAAGGATGTCAAGGATGTCAAGTCTGCCTGGGAGTTGAACCCAGCCTCAGAACACCACCACCAGTTCAGATCTTACACTTGCATGAGGAGATCTCAGATCCAGATTTGCATGACCGCATGGACATGCTACAAGCGCAGGCACAGCCAGGCCCCAGTGGAGGATGTGTCATGTAGGGTGCTGCATGTAGGCACCTGCTTCTGCACCTGGCCCTGCTGACCTGCACCTGCACCAGCCTGTCACACAACGCGCCCCTGACTGCCAGGTTTCAGGACAGGGCGGCGCACGGCACGAGGGCACAGGGGCAGCCCAGGGCAGCGCTCAGCGTACGGGTTCGGCTTGCCCAGACATGGCCTGCGCCCAACTGGCTATTGGTGAGGTTGGCCCGCGCTTTGGCAGCTCGCATAAGAGTATCGCACTCCGCATTCATCCACCGCGTTCGTCTAACCAGCCCATCGCGGCGCCACACAGAACGTCACTCATCAGCACCTGCGCCGCGACTTCAGACAACTGGGACCTGCTGGCTATCGATGAATTACTTCTTTACGTGCTGTAGCTGGGCCTCATCAGCCCGGAAGCGGAACCATCGGGTCACCAACCCGGCGCATCGTGAGTCGCGGTGTCCGACCAATGCTTGCGCACCAGGCTGCTACTGTTCACGCAGCGTTTGCCTCCTGGCCGTCAATCAGCCACGCTCCATTACCTGCTCTCTTTGCTGCGTGAAGCGCCCCTGCTGCCCCTCCCTTCCTCGCAGAAACTGAAGGAAGCTGACCTCCTGCAGCACACAGTGCGGACGAGGAACAGCCAGGTGAGCATAACAGGCACACACCCATCTTCACCACCCACACTCGTAGCCATGCAGACTGCTGCTGCCATCTGCCGTGAGCCGTAAGCGGCCACGTGTGTAGAGTGTGGATGCACCGCAACAAGCAACAGGGGTTGAGGACTATGCAGGGATTGATGCCACCAAGGTGCTTGGCACCATCACCTCTCCATCGCCTGCTGGGCTGTTGTGTTGTGCACACTCTGCAGGCTGCACCACCCGTGTGCCCCTGCGGCCCTGCAGCAGCCAAACATGGATGAGAGGTGCAGGCGCAGCCAGGGACCTGAAGCAGGCAGTGCAACGGATGCACCCTCAGCAGCAGATGCCCCTGCTCCATCCCCCTCCCTACTGGACCTGCCTGTTTCAGTCCTCTATGACATTGCCAGCCGGGCTGTGCAGCTTGGGGCTGGAGGTCAGCTGTCCCTCACCTGTAGCGCCTTCTCCTTGGCAAACCTGCTGCATGCCCCAGGACTTCGCATCCAGCTGGACAGGCAGCGTTGCGACCAGCTGCTCACGCCCCGCTTTGTAGCAGCCCTCGTCGCCAGGACGAGTAACGTCGCCCTGACCCTGTACGATGAGGTGTTGGACCATGTCATGGCAAAGCTAGGCAGTTGTGCAGCAGTGGAGGCTTGCAAGCTCAGCGGCAGTGGGGCTCCCTACAGTCAGCAGCCCCTGGACTGCACACCTGGCCTCGCCCAGGGCCTGCTAAACAGCTTCCCTGGCCTGACTGCGCTGTCCCTTCACAGCTACTCCGTCACCTGCAGCGGTTTGTCCAGCCTGCTCTCCCACCCACAGCTGGCCCTGCAACTTCAGCGGCTGGACCTCCTTTACACCTGTATCCTTCAGCCTAAGCAGCCCGGGCCTGAGGCAGTGGCCCCAGCTAACCTGTTTCATGGTCTCAAGCTCAAGCAGCTGAGCTTGCCTATCATTAGCTACGAGGACAGCGGCCATAGTGAGACCCTGCTGCCTGATCTGCAGCCCTTAGCGCAACACCTGACAGAGTTGAGCCTACAAGGCATTCCAATCGCTATGCCTCTCTCGGTCATGGCTGCTCTACTACGACCTCTGGTTCAGCTGCAGGTGCTCGCGGCAGACATGTATGATGATCAAGCGCACCTGTTCGAGTCTGTGCGGGCACTGCCCAAACTGCACACCCTACAGCTGCCAACGTCGGTTGTGAAGGAGGATTTCATTGATCAACTGCTGGCAATCACCCAGATTACCAGCCTCATGCTTGGCTCAATTGCAGACCTTGACAGGTCACGTGCAGATGTCCCCTGCAGCTGGCAGTGACTTGAGCTCACACGCCTCAATTACGCTACTGCCAAGTACCTACCACTGCACTCCCTGACCCAGCCCCTGGTGCTCTGTGTGCTAGATATCGAGATCAATGCAGCCTTCAGCCCTGAGGTGGCAGCAGCAAACCACAACCTGGCACACTCCTGCAAAGTGCCTATTGTGTCCAAGATGTTAGAATTAGACGCTAGTTGCTACAGCATGTCAGCGGTAGGAGAGGCTGCGGCTGTGGCACCTGCAATGGCACCAAAGCTGGACGGGAAGCTGGAGCAGGTGGTGGCAATGTTGCAATCATTGAAGGGCTTTGCCACAGACAGGGTGGACTTCGAGAACTGGGGTATGGCCAGCGCCAGTGACATCACGGCACTGGCTCCAGTGTGCCAGGGCTGCACATGCCTTAAATTCTCCAATGTCAGCTCATCTCCCTCCCTAGAGTTTTGGCGCCAGCTTACGCAGCTCATGCCCACTGTACAACGGGTGAAATTCAACAGTGTAGAGGATTCAGCAATGGAGGCCATGTGTGAGCCACTGCAGCTCATGGCTGATCAGCCATGGGCCCGCTGGCTGGACATCACCATCGTCTTCTCCCATCGTGAGGCGCTGCCTGCATGCTGCCATGCCATCAACAGCTGCTTCAATGACCCTAATCACCCTGCAAGGTTCAGGGTGTCTTTTGAGTAAGGAATGGTCCAGATCGCGCACAGGGTTGTGTGACGCCAGTGTTTGGCAGCTTCAGGCAGAGCGTTGCGGCTGGCCTTGTGGTGGGCTGTTGCATTAAAGTCGCTTCAGAAGGAGTGCAGGAAAGGGCAATAGGTGCTTGCTGGTGGCACGAGCAAACCGGACATGTTTGAGGCTGTGAACATTGTATCAACATTGTGAAGAGGGAGTGACAGGGAGTGAATGACAGTAACCCAGTCGAGTCACCTCATGTGTTGTGGCAGGAATGATACATGGTGGCTCATTTGCCACGGCAAACACTGGCAGCAAGTGAATGATGGTGGCCCTAGCTGCCTTGGTGGGAGTTGGGGTGATCGAGGGTGGGAAGCAATGAAGGTGTGAAGCGGCGGCTGTCCCTTGAGGCAACGAGGCATGTCTTACCAACACGTCACGGTGGCAGGGTGATGCCGCGTCGCCTGGTAGAAGACCTGGCTATATAACAGGAACCTCTACCATCACACATCACCGTTAACCGGATACCAGCTGAACACCCGTCTGTTTATGATGTTGCAACCCAGCACGTTCTCGCTGCCGCCCACCTTTTCAGCAGGACGCACAGTGGCCTTGGTGCCTGCAATAGTCAAGATTGTGATGTCTGGGTGATGATGAGACGCTCGGGTTCACCTCCGGTCGTCGACGCCCTGGGTCGGGTTGCTGTGACACCTATCCTTGCTGAGCTGCTCGCAGTTAAAGAGGACGAAGGTGACTTAAGGTGTTGCTCATCTACCGCTCTGCAGGGCAGCAGGGAAGCTAGCCCTCTAGCAGCTGCCAGCTTGGTGTACAGCAGGAGCAGCCAGCAACAGCAGGTGCACCGCCCACAACACCCTCCCAGTGCTGCCCACCCCCAGGGCAACACTGAGCACCACCAACACTCTCACACTGAAGGCCACTCATGGGCCCCTCAGTGTGTCAGACTGCATGTCATGTGTTCAGCCGCCACCAGCCCTTCATCGTGTGCTGCACACGATGAGGGATTGGACACGGCACCGCCCCGCTCCACTCCCTTGCAGTCCCCTCCCCCTGACATGCAGTCTGGCAGGCAGTGCCAGCGGTGAGCAAGGCAGCACAGACCACAGGCACAGCCAGGCCCCAGTGGAGGGGCTGCATGTAGGGTGCTGCATGTTGGCACCACTTTCTGCTCCTGCTGACCTGCACCTGCACCAGCCTGTCACACAACGCGCCCCTGGCTGCCAGGCTGCAGGAATGACAGGGCGGGCACTCTTGAGGGCACAGGAACAGCCCAGGCCAGCGCTCAGCGTACAACTTTGGCTTGCTCTAAGATGGCCTGTGCCAGTCTGGCTGCCGGGAAGGTTGCCCCGCGCTTTGGCACCCTCGCATAAGAGTAACGCACTCCTATTCCTCCACCGCGTTCATCGACTCAGTCTCGCGTCGCCACACAGAACGTCACTCATCAGCACCTGCCACGCGATTTCAGGCAACTGGGACCTGCTAGCTTCTTATGAGCCCTCTTCTTACACTGTAGCTCTGCCTCATCAGCCCGGAAGCGGAACCATCGGGTCACCAACCTGGCGCATCGTGAGTCGCGGTTTCCGACCAATGTTTGCGCACCAGGCTGGTACTGCACACGGAGCGCATGACTCCTTGCCGTCAAATCACGCAACGATCCTATACCTGCTCTCCTTGCTGCGTGATGCGCCCCTGCTGCCCCTCCCTTCCCTCGCAGATATTGAAGGAAGCTGACCTCCTGCAGCATACAGTGCGGACCAGGAGCATCCAGGTGCGCATGACAGGCTCGACCCAGCCTACGCTATCCACGCTTGGCACCACCACCTCTCCACCGCCTGCTGGGCTGTTGTGTTGCGCACACTCTGCAGGCTGCACCACCCGTGTGCCCCTGCAGCCCTGCAGTAGCCAAACATGGATGAGAGGTGCAGACGCAGCCAGGGGCCTGAAGCAGGCAGTGCGAAGGACACACCCTCAGCAGCAGATGCCCCTGCTCCAGCCCCCTCCCTGCTGGATCTGCCTGCTCCATTGCTGGAGGATATTGCCAGCCGGGCTGTGCAGCTGGGGGCAGCAGCAGTCCTTGCCTGCACCAGCTCAGCCCTCTTGCTGAGGGCCCTACTCCACGCCCCAGCCTTGCGCATCAGCCTGTGCCACCAGCGCTGCGACCAGCTGCTCTCAGCCCGCCTGGTTGCTGCCCTGCGCACCAGGACAAGGAAGCTGGCCCTGACCTTACAGCAGCCAGAGGCCTGGCCCAGTGGGAAGTGTGCTGAGGTGCTGGCCCATGTGCTGGCAGAGCTGGGCAGCTGCTCAGCAGTGGAGGCTTGCAAGCTGAGCAACAGTGCAGCTCCCAACCAACGACAGCCCCTGGACTGCACACCTGGCCTCGCCCAGGGCCTGCTAAACAGCTTCCCCGGCCTGACTGCGCTGTCCCTTCACGGCTACTCCGTCACCTGCAGCGGTTTGGCCAGCCTGCTCTCCCACCCACAGCTGGCCTTGCATCTGCAGCAGCTGGACCTCACTGGCACCGCCATCCTGCAATCCCATCAGCCTGGGCCTGAGGCCATGGCCCTGGTGAACATGTTCCATGGTCTCACGCTCAAGCACCTGAGCTTGACCGCACGAGTCCTGCCTGACATGCAGCCCCTGGCGCACCACCTCACTGAGCTGCATCTCCAGAACTGGGAGCTGCCTTGTCTCGCATCAGAACTGTGCCCATTGACTGAGCTGCGGCGGCTCGTCATGTTTAACAAGTACAGGCTTGCGGGCCTCTTTGAGGTGGTGCAGGCGCTGCCCCGGTTGCACTCATTGCACCTGCCTCAGGCCAGGGTAAGCGACCAGCGAGAGTTGGCCGCCTTGTTGGCAGCCACCCAGCTCACCTGCGTCCAGCTGGAATCAATCACAGAGCTGGCCAGCTCATGTGCGGCATCGCCCTGCAGCTGGCAGCAGCTGGAGCTGACTGGGGACATGGACTGCTCTGCAGCCGCCTACCTGCCCCTGCACTCCCTTACCCGGCCCCTGCTGATTAAGAACCTCAGAATCTGCATTAATGATGAAGGCTCCAACCATCTAATGAAAGCTGCAGCGCATAACCTGACACATGCCTGCAAGGTGTCAGTTAAGCTGGCGGGCCTGATGCTGAACCTTAGTAACCACAACTTCACATATATTGAGGTGCCCCAGTCGTTGTGTTGCTTAGGCTACACAGATGTTTCTTTGTGGTATGTGGCTGATCTGCATGCTGCTGACGTTCCAACACTGGCCTCAATGTGCCATGCCTGCACTCACCTTGTCTTCTGTAGGTGCAGCATGACCCCTTCCCTCCTATTTTGGCGGCAGCTGGTGCAGCTCATGCCCACAGTGCAGCAGGTCAGCTTCAGATGCACCGAGGGTGCTGAAGGCGAGGCCATGTGTGAGTCCCTGCAGCGCATGGCTGAGCAGCCCTGGGCTCGCTGGCTGGACATCACCATAGTCACACCATGCCACTTTGAGCTGCCAGCATGGTGGCAGACTGGGAGCTGGTCTAAGACAGGGCACAACGGGTGGTCTATGACAGGCAGGTTGCAGGTGACCATTCGTTGAGTTGTGCATGTGCTGAGACGGTGCCTGCTGTCAGAGCTTCATGCTGGCCTCTTCCTCAATAATCCATGAATGAGCCGTGGAAGTAAGCCGTGCGTTGGAAAGTCTTTTCTTTAAGTATGGTACCTAGCGGCACAACCGTCAGGGCTGCACCGCATATTAGCCAGGCGATACGATAGTAGTAATAGTTGTTGTTACACTAAGAAGGCAGGGAACTGTGGTAGAGGTTAGAGGTGACGGGTGTGAGAGGGGAAAAACCTAGAAGTAAGAGAACGGGTTACAGTCAGGCGCTCCCAACATTCAAAAAATGGCAGTAAACCGACCCCTGGTAGTAGGACGGCTGTAACTCTGCACTCGCTGCGCCAAAATTTATGCTAGCTGGCTCAGAATGTAGCCAACCCAGTCAGCTACCTTTCACCCATCCAGAGTAATTATCCAGTTAGTAAGCCGTGCAGTGCAAAGCATCAAAGTTAGTAATTTGAATTTGAGCCGGTTCGGGGCGTGCAGTCATCGCTGCGACCGCCCGCGCCGCTTAGGTTGCTCTACACGAGCATGCGCATCGGCAGAAGCAGTCGGATTGGAAAACGGTTGCGGGAGTGTGGCACGAAGGCGGTTGGCAGATGGTTGGGGGAGGTGGCCGGTACAGCCTTTGTTGCGCACTTTACAACCTGAGTTGGCGCTGGGGGCCTGTTCAACTAAGTCTCGTGGAGCACCGCTTGCGCTTGGCAGCTGTCTTGGGCAGCCCCAACTCAGAAGGTGTGGTACGCTTACGTAGCGTGAAGCCAGGAGCCGGCGCTGCTGCACCTGGCTCACTACCTTGAGCCGGAGCAGCCTGCCCTTGGGTGGCGATTGCAGCTAGAGCCAGCTGATACATGTGCCGTAAATCAGGTGATGCAATAGGCCCCTGAGGCGACGCAATGGGGGGTGCCAGCATCTGCCCCTCTAGGGCTGTGCCCCACGAGCTCCGGCCATGCTGCTGGGGTGGCTGCTGTGGGGGGGCCTGTTGGGGCAGGGGGGGCTGTGGAGGCGGCACACCTGCTGGCACAACTCGGCTGCACCCTGCTGCTGCTGCTGCTGCCACCCGTTGCTGGCTTGCATGGTCCCCCACATTCACCACAACCCCCCCTACACAGCAAGCAGGAGGGGGTGGGCTGGGAGGTGGTGGGCTGGGAGGGGGTGGGCTGGGGGGGGTGGGCTGGGAGGGGGTGGGCTAGGAGAGGGGGGGGGCGAGGGGGAGAGCTGTGAGGGGGTGGCAGGCTCAAGGAGGTGGGCACCTGCAACGATGGGTGAAGGGGGGGCGGGCATGGTGAGTCGCTGCATGCCTTGGCCATGAAACTGCCTAATGAACATGATGTAACTTTGAAGATGTCAAACTGAACGAGGCCTGGGCTGTTTAACGTGCGGTTTGTTTCAAGAGATGCTCCAATGGGTCATGAACACACATTTCGTGTCGCTTTTTCTCTAGGTGCAGCCGGTGCAACACAGTGGAGGACATTGTGGAGGAGGGGGGGTGTAAGCCGGTGATACCTTAGTGTGCGCCGACCCAAATGATGTCTTCGGCGAGAAGCGAACACGAATATATGTTTCATTCACCCCGTGTAGGCGCCCTGCACGCCCGGCAGGCATCGCGATGGGTGTTGGCCGGACATTCCATTTGTGAAGAACCAGCTCACTACGCTAGGTAGATGGGGCCACAGCGATGTGGCTCACCGTGCCAAGGAGACCCGTCTCGCCGCTGTGAATTGTTCGCGGGCACATGTGGCAGTACGCGAGCAAAGACTCCAATGGCTAGCGCTGATGGTCAGATTACGCGGACTAAACCGTGGCTGCCAATGTGACAAACGCTATTGAAAACGATGCGGGATTCAGAGAGTAGTTGCATGAACATTACTAACCCCATGTTGGGGCGGCCTGAGTTACAGATAACTGATAGCGGGGCGGGGCGGGGCGGGGCGGGGCGGGGCGGGGCGGGGCGGGGCGGGGCGGGGCGGGGCGGGGCGGGGCGGGGCGGGGCGGGGCGGGGCGGGGCGGGGCGGGGCGGGGCGGGGCGGGGCGGGGCGGGGCGGGGCGGGGCGGGGCGGGGCGGGGCGGGGCGGGGCGGGGCGGGGCGGGGCGGGGCGGGGCGGGGCGGGGCGGGGCGGGGCGGGGCGGGGCGGGGCGGGGCGGGGCGGGGCGGGGCGGGGCGGGGCGGGGCGGGGCGGGGCGGGGCGGGGCGGGGCGGGGCGGGGCGGGGCGGGGCGGGGCGGGGCGGGGCGGGGCGGGGCGGGGCGGGGCGGGGCGGGGCGGGGCGGGGCGGGGCGGGGCGGGGCGGGGCGGGGCGGGGCGGGGCGGGGCGGGGCGGGGCGGGGCGGGGCGGGGCGGGGCGGGGCGGGGCGGGGCGGGGCGGGGCGGGGCGGGGCGGGGCGGGGCGGGGCGGGGCGGGGCGGGGCGGGGCGGGGCGGGGCGGGGCGGGGCGGGGCGGGGCGGGGCGGGGCGGGGCGGGGCGGGGCGGGGCGGGGCGGGGCGGGGCGGGGCGGGGCGGGGCGGGGCGGGGCGGGGCGGGGCGGGGCGGGGCGGGGCGGGGCGGGGCGGGGCGGGGCGGGGCGGGGCGGGGCGGGGCGGGGCGGGGCGGGGCGGGGCGGGGCGGGGCGGGGCGGGGCGGGGCGGGGCGGGGCGGGGCGGGGCGGGGCGGGGCGGGGCGGGGCGGGGCGGGGCGGGGCGGGGCGGGGCGGGGCGGGGCGGGGCGGGGCGGGGCGGGGCGGGGCGGGGCGGGGCGGGGCGGGGCGGGGCGGGGCGGGGCGGGGCGGGGCGGGGCGGGGCGGGGCGGGGCGGGGCGGGGCGGGGCGGGGCGGGGCGGGGCGGGGCGGGGCGGGGCGGGGCGGGGCGGGGCGGGGCGGGGCGGGGCGGGGCGGGGCGGGGCGGGGCGGGGCGGGGCGGGGCGGGGCGGGGCGGGGCGGGGCGGGGCGGGGCGGGGCGGGGCGGGGCGGGGCGGGGCGGGGCGGGGCGGGGCGGGGCGGGGCGGGGCGGGGCGGGGCGGGGCGGGGCGGGGCGGGGCGGGGCGGGGCGGGGCGGGGCGGGGCGGGGCGGGGCGGGGCGGGGCGGGGCGGGGCGGGGCGGGGCGGGGCGGGGCGGGGCGGGGCGGGGCGGGGCGGGGCGGGGCGGGGCGGGGCGGGGCGGGGCGGGGCGGGGCGGGGCGGGGCGGGGCGGGGCGGGGCGGGGCGGGGCGGGGCGGGGCGGGGCGGGGCGGGGCGGGGCGGGGCGGGGCGGGGCGGGGCGGGGCGGGGCGGGGCGGGGCGGGGCGGGGCGGGGCGGGGCGGGGCGGGGCGGGGCGGGGCGGGGCGGGGCGGGGCGGGGCGCTCTATTACTCCATGAATGAGCTGTGAAAGTAAGCTGTGCGTGAATAAGTAATTCTAGAAGTACGGCACCTAGCGGCACAACCGTCGGGGCTGCGCCGTTTAGCCTGGCGATAGGATAGTAAGGCCACTGCTCCGACCGGCAGGGGCCATACCGCTTTGTTCGTGTTTACAGAAGAAGATGTCAGTCTTAATTGTTACATCCAATTCTTCCATCCACATCTCCTTTTTCTCGCTTGTTACATCCACTGCTCCATCCCACAAAGCACGGCCACTCTCTCACAGCATGGACAATGGCCATCGGCTCTGGCTCTCCAACGTTTACAAAAATATCACGCCCACTTGGGCGTGTTGATCTCCCAAACTCTCCCAAGCCCTCCCAAACGAGAGAGGGAGCTTCGCATCCACTTGACCCAATTAGGTCACGAGGTTGGTTGGGCACACCAACGTGATGTTGATGAAGGGGTCAAGGTGTGTGTTCATTTAAACAGAAACGTCGGACGCATGACAAGCAACATACTAGAACATATGGAAGCATTGTCAACCTGACAACATAGCGATCCAATACCCAGACCACCGCTCTGGACTTTGCTACAATTGCGGCATTACGCGCCCAATCATAGTTGAGCGAGATTTCGCCCAAGCACCTTCCGGGGTCATCCAAATTGACTCGAACGGTGTGTCCTTGACGTTTTTGCAACACTGTCATGGTGTCACAAAGGGAAATTGACGGCGTCACAATAAGCATGGCATTGTTCACCCCCAGCTACGTCACATTCGTCATCCCGGACCCTACCCGCCAGCACCATACACTCTTCTTACCTCAAAGCTGCCTGACTCAATTACGTAGAGCTGGGTGGCTGCGAGGCCAGTGCTCCCTTGGTCGACGAGGATTTCACCGGCAGTCACATGTCGCTTGTACATATTTTGCACAAGCAATCGCTGTGACTGGTTGTCCATACAGTTGAATATCAACAGCTTGGAGAGCGCACCCTGTGCAACCACCGCCCTTTGTAACGTCTTGTCAAAGCTCCATCGACTTAGCTGCCGTGTACCTTGCCTCCAGGAAGATGAAGTCCTCAGCACTTGCTTCCATCGCACATGAAGGCAGTTTGGGTGGTCCTGCCTTCTGCCCTCCACCTCCGGTCACCGCATCTTGGCGCTTGGTCACAGCGTCTGCTGCTCTGATCGCAGAGTTTCCCATCGGCGAGGGCGTAAATCATCATGCGCTAGAAGTTGAGGCACGGCTTGGTGTTATTTACAATTCTTGCTGAGGCCGCGATTACAATGGGGCGAGGCGAGATGTTCAAATTTTGACCAACATGAGACAGGCTTGTTACATTTTAGACAGGCTTGAGGCATTTGAGACATTTGAGCCAGGCTTGGCGAGACGGCGAGACCCCATGGACCGCGTTGAAATCGCGAAAGGCGAGATAGGGCGGTTGGGGGCGGTGAGAGGGACATGGAGACCTCGCTCTCTCGCCTCGCCGCCTCGCCTCGCCGAACACCACATGCACCTCGCCTCGCCTCGCCTCGCCTCGCCTCGACATTGTAATCGCGCTCTAAGTGTCAGAGAAGCTGGGGTCAGAAGACTGGATGAATACTCGACTAAATACTCGCGCTTTAAATCGCGAGATAAATACTCAGGCCCTATTCGCGGTCGCAACAATAAAAAATTCGTATTTATTGCCCTAACCGCTGCACTTTTTGGCCGCCAGCCTCACTGACTGGGGCATTCGGGCTTGTGAGCGCGCATCGCTATTGCAGAGCAACTCCTTTGCCCTTCGCGGTGCTAAATAGCGAGAAAGGACGCCATTTTTCGAGGTCTGTTGGGCAGTTGGTGAGCAATAGTTCGTATTCATTAGCGCCCTTTCGAAAGGGCCTTTTTCATGAATACGAACTATTGCCCATCAACTGCCTTGCAGTTCGAGTAGTTAGGAGAAGTATCCGCCGCGTCAGCCGTCGTCGTCAGCCACTTCGCTCACCCACTTGCATTAGAGCCGTAAGTCTTGGCAGCGTTTGTATGGCGGGACCGCCAGAGCAAGCGCAAGAACCCATTGCCCACATCCGCATAGTGGCAATCGCAATTTGCTGCTACAGCACAATGGCAACCGCACGATGGCAATGGCACAGTCGCAATGGCACAGTGGCAATGGCATAGTGGCAATGGCATAGTGGCAATCGCGTAGTAATACTCGTGCTGTGGCCATCGCACTCATGCCATCGCACAGAGGCAAATGCTGCTATCGCACAGTGGCAATGGCATAGTGGAAACCGCACAGTGCAAGGCAATGCGCAGGCAATGGCTATTCGCTACCATCGCGAGGTGTCAAGCGCACAACAACAAACGCACAGTACCAGTCGCCCAGTAGCAAAAGCATATGCTGCTGCAAGCACCGGCCACCACCACCAGCGTGAAGTTCGTTGCCAACGGACAACCGCTAGATACTCGATAAATTCAAACTATCAATAAAACCGCGACCGCGAATAGGGCCTCAAAGTACTAGATTTTATCGCGTTTAACTGAACTAACGAACTGACCTAACTAGATGAAGTGCATGCGGATGTGCACCCTCGGCTCCTTAGCACTTATTAGTATCCAATTTGCAGTTACTTAGAACATACCACCACTGTTCATATGCGGAAAGGTTCAGGGGCTTTCCTGAGTTGGTTAGCCGACTAAACGACCTTGTCGCACCCATCGTCGCACAGCGGCCGTCGCGCACCGCACCTCCTGCTTCCCTACCTGCGGGGCATGTCTTCGCCGCATGTCGCATGCAACCAGTCGCATCGTTACACATGCATCCATCATGTCTCGCTGCGGTGGAGACGAGCAGTTCAGGCCTAAACAGCGTACCTGGTGTAAAAGCCACTGATGGAAAGCTTGGTAGAGGCGGAGCTGGTATCTTTGTGCAGGCAATGGCTTGTAGAGGTTACCAGCCTCATCACCTCAGAGCAGCAACTTGAAGCATTGCCAGCAGCACCGGGGACCTTCCATGGCAGGCGGTCTGCCATTGTGTCCACATGCCAGCAGTTGCATCATGCGGAGCTGCATGCAGCGGTGGATGAGTTCCTGGCATTCAGTCAGCGTACAGCCTGGCACACCACCCCCGGCAGTGTGTCCCCCACGGCCTACTTGATGGTGGTGGACTCCCAGCTGCTGCAGCTGACCAGTGACGCACTGTGCTTCCTGCGGGCAAGCCGCCTGCAGCAGGCTTGTGAGGTGCAAGCTCTGGAAGAACGGTAGCGGCAGCCACGCCTTGCTCAATCAGCAGCCTGCCATGCGCTTGCAAACAGAGCGCAGCCCACTTACTCGCCCTGGGTTGCCTCGGGTGGTGAAGTGGTGTGCTGAGTTCCCCTTGTGCAGGTGTCCCCTCTTGAGGCTGCACTGCTAGCTGCCTGCGCCGTCATGGTCTCGGCCGTCCACTGCCAGGCTGCGCCCCTTGACACGTGGCGGCCTCTGCTGGAGCAGCTGCTGGCGCCCCAGACATGCGGTGTCCTGCTGCTGCTGGCCGACGTGCTGGCTGTGTTGACGCCACTGGACCCAGCCCAGGGCCCGTTAGTGGCAGCAGAGGGGGCAGCGCCTCAGGGCCAGCCAACCACCCCCACTGGGCTTGCAGAGGCTGCCTCCAGCCCCCCTGGCCGCCAGGTCGCCACTGCACGTGAGGCCAGCAGCCGCCTGGCACGCACCGGCCTAGGTCCCCCGTCCCCCACAGCCGGCCAGCTGCCTCAGCTGCCCCTGACTGGCGGACCCAGCAGCCAGCCTGCCGGCCCCTCCTCTCCGCCCAGGGCCCAGGGCTGCAGTGCGTATGTGGAGCGGGTGGCGGCGGCGGCCTACACGGGTGCAGCCCAGCAGGCCACAGCGCTGCTGGCAGCAGACGGACCGCCCGGCCCTCAAGGTCAGGACAGCCCCGGTGCTGCGTGTGTGAGCTGCTAGTCAGTCCACCTCACCTCACCTCACCTCACCTCACCTCACCTCACCTCACCTCACCTCACCTCACCTCACCTCACCTCACCTCACCTCACCTCACCTCACCTCACCTCACCTCACCTCACCTCACCTCACCTCACCTCACCTCACCTCACCTCACCTCACCTCACCTCACCTCACCTCACCTCACCTCACCTCACCTCACCTCACCTCACCTCACCTCACCTCACCTCACCTCACCTCACCTCACCTCACCTCACCTCACCTCACCTCACCTCACCTCACCTCACCTCACCTCACCTCACCTCACCTCACCTCACCTCACCTCACCTCACCTCACCTCACCTCACCTCACCTCACCTCACCTCACCTCACCTCACCTCACCTCACCTCACCTCACCTCACCTCACCTCACCTCACCTCACCTCACCTCACCTCACCTCACCTCACCTCACCTCACCTCACCTCACCTCACCTCACCTCACCTCACCTCACCTCACCTCACCTCACCTCACCTCACCTCACCTCACCTCACCTCACCTCACCTCACCTCACCTCACCTCACCTCACCTCACCTCACCTCACCTCACCTCACCTCACCTCACCTCACCTCACCTCACCTCACCTCACCTCACCTCACCTCACCTCACCTCACCTCACCTCACCTCACCTCACCTCACCTCACCTCACCTCACCTCACCTCACCTCACCTCACCTCACCTCACCTCACCTCACCTCACCTCACCTCACCTCACCTCACCTCACCTCACCTCACCTCACCTCACCTCACCTCACCTCACCTCACCTCACC